>JACEVL010000349.1:0-242500 GCA_020284085.1 Aporrectodea caliginosa
GCATCTTTGTTTTCCGGAGGAAAAGTAAACAGGGTGAACGGCGGTTCGCATACGCAGTGGGCAATACCAAATTGAACATTATGCAATACACAGAATTGTTCTCTCCACAGTTTTAGTCGGTATTCGCCGTTGCTACAACTTATTGCAGCACAATGAGCTGGCATATCAAAAAATTAAATTTCTATCGATTGATTTTCACTGATAAAACTTTGTAAAGCTACGACTCGCGTGTTGCGTGTATACAAGTTTGGTAGTATTGACCTTTAGCTTAGTTACGTGACCCGACCCACTGCGCATGCGAACTCGACATATCGATTCGGCTTATTATTTGATGTTGTCACTGTAAAATGGAAGCTGGATTGCTGAAAGAAATTGTTTCCCTTAAATGGAAGTGGGATTGATGAAAAAATTTCTTAATGAAATGGAAGGTGGATTGATGATAGTTAACATGCACATAGGTAGACTTCTTACTTGCCAACGTCAAGTACGGCATTGAAGACATTAGAATAATAATTATTTAGCAACGTAAACTACGACTTTACCGGCCTACCGTTCGTAGCAATGACTTTCAGGCCATCGTCTACGGGAATATAAAACATTAAGCTTATATCATAACATTAGCAACTATCGTTGACCAAGTTGTCCTTTCTTAACTGTGTTTATAAACCTAATTATGTGCACAGAGTTATAGAATCTAACCAGGTTTGACAGTAAAGTCAAATTTCCACACAATCTGTTTCATCCATCATCGACACAAAAATGGCGATCGATTAAAGTCTTTCACTACTATGAAATGTGAACTGGTGTTTCTGAAGGTATTTCCTGCCATTTAACGAATGTATTTTAACTTTCATATGGAGCTTATAATATTTCGCCTCTTCAAGGTAATCCACCTAGAAGCGCTCCCAGTCCAACCACAGCTAAAAATAAGTCAGTCTTTAGTTTAGCGAGAAACTTAGTAGTGTGGCCCATAGACACTAGACGGAGTGCAGGAGGAAGCTCATTAACGTTACTACATCAACTAAGAATTTAAGTTTATGTGATAAATATTGTCAAACCTGATTTTTTTTTAAATTCATTTTTTATACATAAATAATGCAAATAAGAAAGAATGAACGGACTACTGTAGTGCTGACTCTCTAAAGCGACTTAACGTCATATGCAAGTAGTTTACGCTCAATAATATTATGCCACACAATGATCTCATATATTAGTCTTCATGCACATACCTTAAGCGCTACTTCAGGTTAAACGCTGAAAACCTGGTTTTTATTGAGCAATGCATCGTTTCAGAGGGGTTAATTATTGCTGAAGATCTGTACAATAATCTGCATTCTAATCTTCTTCATACTAAACGGCTTTGTCCAGGGCATGAATGATTGATAATTGGATAGATCAGCGTTGAATACGGAATGAATACCGTAGGACGATACATGTATGTTTCTGGAATAAACTGCCATCAGTATAATTGCGGCAATTATCTGGTTCACCATTGCAGACTGGGCAGACCTGCCCCTCTTGCTAAACCTGCGCAGGTCTTTCACTTCGGATATTCTCAGTTCCTCCACTTGCAACCCCACAGTCACATTTCTCAGGCTCCTCCATAGTAACTGAAACGGTGAATAATTATAGAGCGCACACACAAATTTCTTTTTTTAATCTTACAGTCCGAGACTTCAGTAATTTGCTGGTATCAGGTGATGTTCATTTCTTCTAAATAGCTTAAAGGGAAGCACTAGATGACAAGGATCTGCAAAACAAACGTCGCCTATTGACATGATCAACTTCAATGTTGAAAGAAACACAATTAAGTCGGTGCTGTGCAAAAGAGAATAACCAACGCAAGTGCTTTTGTTAAAGCAAAACCCTTGCAAAAGATCATAAAGCAATTACAAGGAAATCAATTTAAATGTTATTTAAACTTACAAACTAGCCTACTCGAAGGTTTGAGATAGATAATGGCATCTTGAAAAATATTGTGACATGGCACAAGACTTACATTTCATATTCCACTATGCTGGGCGTAATCCGAATACAAATAAATAGTTCTAAATTTCGGCAATGTGAAATATGAAGGTTGTTTTTATGAGAATTGTGCAAACACATTGATGATTGAACATGAATTTACAGTCTGAAAACCAAACTGACAAATATCATGTATACGCTATAATAACCATAGCTTCCTGAAGTCTTTGGCAAAGTTCCAACCTTTGGAATTACTCTGTTAGCAATGATTTTGCATAGAATTACTAGATAGCTGTGAATAGTAATCCTTTCTAAGACAGCAGCAAAGGCATCCAAGAATTTCCTGCTGAGAGCTCTGATCTTAAATTAAATGCGGTCTCGAATCTCGCAAGACTTAACGAATAACATAATATATATAGTGTCTGCACAGAAACAGTGTATCATGTCAAAGTTGCTGATCTGACGTTGAAGCAAAACTTGATGCTTCTCCACAAGAACAACTTGAAAGATGATCAAATAGATCAACAAATGTTTCGTTCTGTGGACTATCATGGTGATAACAACAGTGTTCGATAAATTCCTTTTCAATTTCAAATATCTCATCACAAACACCACACCCACAAAGTCTAGACACAAAAGGACAATCAACATCATTGTTAATTGTCCATTGATTTCCCGAGAGTTGTTTTATATCAGACCTTGGTTTATTATTCTGTCGTATTGAAAGTTCTTCTGTGGTTTCTGTTTTCGATGATACTCTGCCATTAATACAGCTTTCATCTTTAGTAGGTATGCTGAATCTCACATGTGAAATATGTTGAAGGCGTCTTTCCATTATGATTGATTCAACACTTTGACATAATTCACTCTGAAATAATGTTCCTCTTGTGTGGCGTTTAACGAGTACATGACGTTTGAGACGTGAACTTTGTGTAAATGCTTTGTCACAAAAATCACATTTGTATGGCTTTTCCCCAGTATGTGTTCTCATATGCGTTTCGAGAGTGTAGCTTTCTGCAAATACTTTGTAACAAAAATCAAATGTGTAATGTTTTTCTCCAGTGTGGATTTTCGTATGCTCCTTCAGATGTTTCCTTTTTGTAAATGCTTTCCCACAAAAATTGCACTTCTTTGTTTTTTCTCCAGTGTGGATCATTCTATGCCATTTCAGCGCACTTCTCGTTGCAAATGATGTGTTACATAACTTACAATTGTATGCCTTTTCTCCAGTGTGAATTTGTGTATGGTCATTGAGATTTATCTTTTGTGTAAATGCTTTGTCACAGGAATTGCACTGGTAAGGCTTTTCTCCAGTGTGCATTCTTGTATGGTGTCGTGATTGAAGGTCGCCTGTCGTAGGTTTACCGAGGGGTGATGTCGACCTTCTTCTCACTTGTTCTTTTAATTGCACCTTTTGATAAAGCTGCCTCACTTTCTAAAGAAGACTCACGACGAACTTGCATGATACCCATCAGTTCTGTCATTCACTTTGACCAGACGATGAAGCTTAACTAACGCATCGGAATCAGTAGCAAAAATGCTCTACCCGCAGACCTCTAGCGTCGACCCCAGACGAAGAAGAGAAATTGCGTAGTTCTTAAACACTTGTTATAAGTGTTCTATTCAAATTATAAGTAGAAAACGTAAAAAATCAGTTGGTTATTGCCTGATTGAAATCACAACTGATAAGACTGCGGATCCATCCATCCAGCCTCTTCCCTTCCACGCACTCACGCACTCACGCACACACACATACACACACACACACACGCGCACACACACACACACAAACAAACGCACAAACAGAGCGCCTATGAATGGTTCACTCTACTACAGAGGCGCTTTATTAATGGTTGAATACAATACAAACAGACGCAAGCTCACATCCACAAACGCAGCCTATGCACTCAAACACTATGTCTCTGTAACATACGGATTACTGTAGTTTAATAGCATAGGCCGTTGTTGACGTTTAGTAATTAATATATATATACTAATAATTATGAGAACTTTTAATATAATTAGTAGTAATTATTATTCAAACTCTAAGAAATAACGATATCATTAAACACTACGGTGGAGTGGAAGAAACAAAAATTAGAAATTCGAAAAGATGAATGAATGAAAGATTGCAAACAAAACTATACTAAAACTGCAAAAAAAGGTAAAACAAATGTGTACTGTAAAACCACCCAGCATCGAAATGTAGGCTACCGTTAGAAAGGCAGTCCAGCGCTGAAACGAATGACGTAGGCTACTATGGGTTGAAATTTTTCGAACGATAAAAATGTTATTAGCGCTTAACCGTTTTCAGACTTAGCGACACGTCGCAAAACAGAGGAAATGGTATAAGTTTATAACATCTACAAATATTATGGGCAAATTCTGACAATCTATATATCGTTTGATTCAGTTTTAAGAGGTCTTTCCAAAGTTATATTGAGTCACAGTAAATCAGTTTTTAACTAAAATATGTTACAAGAAAACCTGCAATTTTCTCTAAAAGCGCTAATTTTCGTAAATTTACCAGTTTTAAAAAGTTGGACAGGTTTTGACCCCATAAAACTAGGCAACTTTTAGTTGATAATGAGTTTTCGAATTTCTAATTTTCGTTTTGTCACCCTACCATATTAGACACCTTTTAAAAAGTTCTGAATGAGCTATAAATAAGTAAATAATTACGTGTTGATAATCATGAGGGTCAGACCTTCGCTGTCGTTATAATATTACATAGAATAAATGCATATTATTACACAATTACTTGTTCATACGTCTTTTAGTTACAATGACTATGAAAAGCTAACTGATTATTAGCGTCGCCCTCCACCTTTCCCTGACTTTGGACTGGCACAATGTCAGAGTTTAAAAGATAAAAGAAATGGAGAACCTATGAAGCGTGTAGTTTGATGTATTGATGATGATGATGATGATGATGATGATGATGATGATGATGACGATATTTTTGTATTTGAACACTTGCCCCATTTAGCGCCCCTACCAGATTTCCCATTCAGAGGCGCTCCCGACTACTGCTGTAGTCGGAGTTTCACGCCGAAGCGCATGAGCAATTGCGAGTGAAGGACTTGCCCAGGGTCCCTACGCAGCGGCTTTGAGGTGGATTCGAACCCGCAACCCTCAGCTGCAAGGCACCGAACATACCCCCAAACCACCGCGCTCCAGTATATTGTGTTGTGTTGTGTGTTGTATTGTACTCCACGTTTATAATGCGACCGAGCCACCCGCAGTAAAGATCCGAGAAATTAATCTCTGATAAACTGACCCGACCGGGAAGCGAACCCGGGGCGCCGGCGGGACGAGCGGGCACCAGCCCACTCGGCCACTCAGGACGACGATGATAACTACTATGATGATGAGGATGTTGAGGAAAATGATGATATCATTGTTAATCGACATCACGTTGTTCAGTTGAGTTCAATAGCAAAGGAAGTGACGCACTGTCTCGTAATTAATTGTTTCGGCTTAACGACACTTTTCATATCGAAGATGATTAGTGTCGGAGGCAGAAAGCAACCTCGTACTCTACGTTTAAATTGCGACCCGAGCCACCCGCAGTAAAGATCCGAGAAATTAATCTCTTATAAACCGACCGACCCGGAATCGAACCCGGGCCGTCGGCGTGTCGAGCGGGCACCATCCCACTCGGCCACTCAGGATCTCTCTGCACTGTCTCGTTCGACGTCTTTTACTTATAGGGTAAATTCGTCACTTAAAAGAGGTGTCTAAGAAATAAGGTGCTTATTTTTTTCGTCTGAGGCTATTATTTGACTTTAGACCTGTGTCATCCGCCCGTCTGACTATCGCACGGTATGTGAAAAAAATGAAGAGATTTCCTCAGGGAGCGTTTGTTTTTTTGGCAGTTGGAAGTTTCCTAGGACCAGCGAAATTATCTTCAGGCGCTAGAGGTCGCTTCACTTCCAAGCAGAAGCAGTCAACGCTATACTATTATAATAATAAGAACAATTATAACAAATTAACTACCCTCAGAGTATTTGCATTGGCTGACGCTAACCATCTTTGTTATGACACAGCCAACCAATAATAATAACGATAAGTTTCTTAGTGATAGTTATTGTCATTATTATTGCTATCACTGTCAATGTCATTGTCATTGTCATTATTATTAATTATTGTTATTGTTGTTGCTGTTATTGTTTTTTATTATTATTATTATTATTATTATTATTATTATTATTATTATTATTATTATTATTATTATTATTATTATTATTATTATTATTATTATTATTATTATTATTATTATTATTATTATCATTATTATTATCATTATTATTATCATTATTAAAATTATTATTATTATTATTATTATTATTATTATTATTATTATTATTATTATTATTATTATTATTATTATTATTATTATTATAATTATTATTTTTATAATAATTATTATTATTATTATTATTATTATTATTATTATTATTATTATTATTATTATTATTATTATTATTATTATTATTATTATTATTATTATTATTATTATTGTTATTATTATTATCATCATTATTATATATTATTATTTATATTATTATTATAATTATTATTTTAATTATTATTATTATTATTATTATTATTATTATTATTATTATTATTATTATTATTATTATTATTATTATTATTATTATTATTATTATTATTATTATTATTATTATTATTATTATTATTATTATGTGTATTATAATGATAATAATTATTATTATTATTATCATTATTATTATTATTATTATTATTATTATTATTATTATTATTATTATTATTATTATTATTATTATTATTTTATTATTATTATTATTATTATTATTATTATTATTAATATTATTATTATTATTATTATTATTATTATTATTATAATTATTATTTTATTATTATTATTATTATTATTATTATTATTATTATTATTATTATTATTATTATTATTATTATTATCATTGTCATTGTTAAAACACGGTAAGGCTTAGTGTTGTTGAGGTGGTCGCTCCTCAGCGCCGGGCAACCTCGACATGGTGCCCTGGAAGGCAACCGCGTTGAAGCGCTGGACCGTAACCGACAGGCGCTGGAGGATGAATCCTGTCTCTCGGGTGTCTCCGGATATTTTCGTCAGGCGGCCACCCATCTCGGAGATGAAGGCGAGACCCTCTCTGTTGAGAGGGCCAAGGGTCTCCAGGGCTACAGGGACGAAGGTGTACCTCCTCTGTAGATCTGTGTATTTGGCGTGTTTCCTTGTGGCAGCCAACTCCGCCGCCCTTCCAGCCTCGGTTGCCGTCTCAGGGATGTATTATGTATTATTATTATTATTATTATTATTATTATTATTATTATTATTATTATTATTATTATTATTATTATTATTATTATTATTATTATTATTATTATTATTATTATTATTATTATTATTATTGTGCGGCGCGGTGGTGTAGAGGTATGTTCGGTGCTTTGCAGCCGGAGGGTTGCGAGTTCGAATCCACCTCAAGCCACCGCGTAGGGACCCTGGGCAAGTCCTTCACTCGCAATTGCTCATGCGCTTCGGCGTGAAACTCCGATTCAGTGTCCGCGCTGTTTTCGGGAACGCCTCTGAGTAGAAATCTTGAAGGGGCGCTATATAAATATCTGAAATGAATGAATGAATGAATTGTAAATTAGTAACATTAGACACTAAACATAATCTGTAATTGCTTTGCTAAGCTTTGCTTACACACACCTTTAAATCTGGTCTTTGCGAAGCTATAAATACTGATTTCTCGTTCAATGTTATTGTTTTCTTCAAAGACAGATTTAATTGTTCCAATTCATCTAACTCCGCCATTACACTGAAAGATATTATTATTATTATTTTTTACCCGAGGTATCAAGGATCCCTCAGGATTTATGAAAAATTGCTATAAGGAGCAGGAAATTTGTCTGGAGGGTCAGGCCTCGTCTTATTATTATTATTATTATTATTATTATTATTATTATTATTATTATTATTATTATTATTATTATTATTATTATTATTATTATTATTATTTTTTTTATGCCCCGAGGGACTTAATATTAATTAAGAACAATAAAATTCGTCTGGAACGGCACCTAATCGTCGTCAAGGTCCAGTGTGGCAAAAGTACCGCGGAAAGCCACCGCATTGAACCGCTGGATCATTACAGATATGCGCTGAAATAGGTAGGAGGTTTCGCGTGCATCTCCGGATATCGTGCTGAGGTTCTGTCCCAATGATGATATAAAGGCCAAGCCTTCAGAACTCACCGGGCCCATGGTTTCAAAGGCCAGGGGGACAAAGTGATAGACGGCTGCGAGCTGGATGTACTTAGCATTTTTTCGAGCAGCCGCCATCTCTGCGGCAGCCCCGGCTGTCCGAGAAGTACTCGGTAGGTAAGAGACGGCCAGTGTGTCTGTGACCGTCACATCCCAAACCAGGCTCCGCCCCGCTCGCCAAGGGATGAGAGTGAGACCGTCAGGTCTCTTGCCATCTGTTCTCAGGAGGCCGACCGGTTCCTTGGTGGAGGGGTAGCCGGCTCGAACCAAGCTACGAAAAATAAGATCGTTTAGGGATGCATGTCGTGACGATCGGCCCGGACCCAACCCACATGACAACCCATGGGAGCCCTCTGCGGAAACAAGAGAGCCACAGACACAGCTGTGCGGTTCGCAAAGAGGCACACCGAGGCGTAGGCCAACCGCGACTCTGACCGCCTCATCGTCAAGTCTCAGCCCGCAAGAGGTGATGGGGAGAGCGAATAACCAATCGCCCGAGTGCGGGGCAGAGACCGCCCTAAAGCGTGCTTGATTGTAAGTGTCTGTGAGCGCGGCTTTCAGATCTGAGGTGACTCCGTCAATGAGAGGCTTATCCCAATAGGACTGCTTGTGGGCAAGGCTGCTATCCGGCTGCCGAATTGAGACCGCACCCTGCCATTGGATGAGCATGGCCTCGTAACGTGGGTCGGCAGGGAGTTTGTCACCGAGCATGGTGGACTGGAGCGAAAGGGTGCCCGCAGCTGAAGCCAAAAAGGCTGGAAGTGCAAGCGAGGCAGCCGATCGAATTCCCAGTCCACCAGCTTTGATGGGCAACGAGGCCTGGAGCCACTGACAATCCGACAAGGACAAGTTGAGGACCCTGCTCAAGCCCTCCCGCAGGGTGGAGTCGTATCTTTCAAGACCCGGGTGCCCAGCGCACGGGAAGCATCGCAGGATGTGGAGAAGTTTTGTAGAGCTCAGCGAGTATCGCAGAAGAACTAGAGCGTCATGCCTGGCAATATAACTCAATCTATCCAAGGCCCGCGAGAGCTCACTGGTGCGTGCTTCCAAGACGGTACTCAGAGCCCCCACGGCAGAGAGAGGGGCACCCAAAAGTGTGGCCATTTCGGGGTCTGTAAGCGCGAAAAGACTGAGAGAGCTGTGTGTAGCCACGAGGCCGGGATCGTGTGTGACCACCTCACACTTGGAGCGGTTCAGTTGTAAGCCCAGCTCCAAGCATTTGCGCTCTAGCATTGCCACGTCATCAGCGACTATCTGCGCGCATCCGCCCAGGGTGAGGTCGTCCAAGTAACCAAGGGCGAGTGAGGATGACAGCTCCGTCAGAATAGGCTGGAGTGGGAGGCAAAAGAGCAATGGGCCCAAAGGGTCTCCCTGCTGTGGACCGACCTGAGAAAGGAGGCTGAATTCTCCGTATTTCAAATTTGATGCCTCGGAGTAGGCAAGATGGCAGAATGGTGCTAGTTCAGGAAGGAGTGTGTAGATGGATTGCAGCATCCGATCCCTGTAGAGGGAGTTGAACGCGTTGGAAAAATCTAATTTTACCAAGATTGAACCTTCTGGCATGTCCTCAAGAAAGCGTCTAGCCGCGTGCGCCGCGGCCTCACACCCACCCGGCACGCCCACTCCCACCTGCCGAGGCGACAGATGTGCCACGACCCTTGGAACGGCAAAGGCGTTGGCGCATTTTGCAGCTAATCTGCGCCAAAAATATCCGATGACAATAGGGCGTAGACCACCTGAGCTCTTGCGAAGTGCAAGCAGGGTTCCACCGAAAAGTGAAGCGCGAACCCGGTCAGGGCAGGTTCCAGCCAAGAGCAGATTGACCAGCGCTGTAATTGCTGAAAGCAGCTCGGGGCCCGATTGTGCACAGTTGACCAATTCTAGGACATGCTGGGGACGGAGACCGTCAGGACCCCCCGATGAACCTGCCGGGAAAGTCCTAATGCAAGCCATTACTTCCGTCTCTGTTGCCTGAAAGGGATTATTGTCGGAGGGTAGAGGGATAGAAGGGCGGTCCAGCGGCGGGGCGGGGTGTTTCAGGCGAAGTTCCTCCAACGTCACCTCATTGATAGGTGCCGGTCTATCGTCCGAGCAGAGAATCCTCGCGGCCGCCCTTATGTTGCCATCTTCCAACTTTGCGGCGACCGCTGCTGCCATTACTTGTTCCCTGCTAGGACCCAACCGCCGGGACGCACCCGATCCTTGGCCATCCTGAGGGGCGAATAGTTCCATGCTCCTAAGAGGAGCAGTGGAGAAAAATTCCTCCACGCGTGCCTTGATCTTAGATGTGAGATTGTGGCGTCTGCCGCCCCTGGCCGGTTGCGTCAGCGTGAAGGCACCAAAGGAGAGGAGGAGCTGCCATGGTGACGCGGAGAGAGGGTCTGCTAGGATGCGATTGATGACCGCCGTCATCAAACCGCCCAAACTATGCCTAGCAGCCTTAGGTATGTGTTTTAAGAGCCTATTTTGGAGAATAGGGTGAGGTACTGGGTCCGATGGAGGGAGGGGTGAGGCAGAGGGGGCCACCACCGAGGCGTCGGGCACCTCCGGTGGGTCCCGGGGCGAAGCCTGATCAGCCAACACGGTGGAAGGTTGTGCTTCTAAAGGTGGTTTGTGAGAGCCGGGGCAAGGCCTATCCCTGGGGCCATGCCGATGCACCAAGCCATTTTTGTGATGCAACTTTCTATCTACTCGGCAAACCCCACATGTCCCCGTAGCTTTCTGCGAGGCCTGCGACGGTGAGAGGGATCGACTATCCATAACATTCGAAGCGAATGAATGTTACACGCGAGGCCTGTCAAAGTAGGTCACCAGACGGGGGGCGTGGCAGGCGGCCAAATGCCGTCGCCTTAGAACGTCCAAATAGCGTGTATATTCGTTCAAAATCAAGTAATTATACGACCTGCTTCTACTTGAACCTCCTGCCTGATACTCAACGTAAATCCAGCCAGGAAACCTCCTTAAAAACAATTTAAAACCAAGAAATCACAGCAGCGAAAAACAAAGCCGCCATCTTCGACTAGGGCCGTTCCAGACATTATTATTATTATTATTATTATTATTATTATTGATGAAAGCCAGGCCCTCCTGGTCCAAAGGTCCCATCGTCTCTATCGCGATTGGAGTAAAAAGGTATCTTGCTTGAAGCTCCTCGTATTTGTTCTTCTTCCTAGTCGCGGCTATTTCCGCCGCTCCTCCCGCCGCTACAGCTGTCTCAACCAAGTACGACGGCGCAAACGTGTCTACGATTAATAATAATAAATTATTATTAATTGCGAAGCTTTGCTTAGACACCTCTAAATCGAATGTTTAATAGGCTATAAATACTGCATTTTTCGTTCAGATGTTATAAGAGCTGTAATATGCCAAAAACTTCATGTTGCAATGCCAATCCAAAACCTGGAGTAAGAGGAGGGAGACGATAATTATCAGCGTCGTTAAACAGAAACTAACCATCAAATGATAGATACCCCAATAAATTATGATGCCGTTCGAAAAAACCTTGTGTAATGTAAACGTCAAATCGCTGTCCGTAGTCTGGTGGTGCCGATCTCAATCCTGGATTAAGGAGGAGGGCAACGTTAGTCATCTTTAAAATCGTCGTTAAATAGCAGCTAACCAATCGACGAAGGAAAGTATTATTAAGCTACGGTTTTAGTTGGCGGCCTTGGTAGTCACAAGTGGCGAGTGTTTGTTTGTGTGCATGTTTGTGTGAGTGTGTGCATGAGCGTGTGTGTCAGAGAGTGCTTATGTGTGTATATATGTGTGTATGTATGTGTTTACAATTTATAAGCTTTTGTGTGCGTTGGTGTGCATGCGTGAGTGCATACGCGGTTATTACGCTGACCGGTGGTAAGATCAGATTGCGTGGGAGAAAACTGTTCACCCGCTCTCATATGCGGGGCTAAGAAAATGAAGTCGCTAACCTAATTCTTAAAGGATCTCGTACTTTGACGATATCTTATCGATAGTGTTGTCGTCAAATCAATTGAGAAGAACTATTGTGCCATTCACTGTATGCTCAATAGAGAGTGACGCGGGGAGACAATCTCGTCCCCATCCCCACCCCGCAACAGGTAAGTCCTCCCCATCCCCTCCCCATCCCCGCAACTTTTGTCCCCATCCCCACCCCAAACAAAATTCGGTCGCTTTTTAGTCTGAACAGTTTATTTAAAAACGATTCCGTAGACAGGAAGTAGCCCACCATTGATAAGCAATGCTATCTATATTTAGACTTAAATATAGATTCGATGATACGGGCATGAAGCGTCAAAACGAGATTGAAACTGAATTTTAAGTAAGCAAGTATATGTAACGAGGGAAGTTAAATACTGTATGGTAAATATAATTATAGACTATACGCTGTATAAGCAATAGAACTCTGAGTTGCTATTACCGCTGTTTTATCGCCGGTTCATTCCCCATTACCGCGGTATTACCGCGAGAGTAGCCCCATTACCGCGGCATTACCGCAATTGTTGTCCCCATTACGCGGTATTACCGCAAATATTGTCCCCATTACCGCGGGGTTTACCGACGTTACCGCGGTTTCCCCTCGGGGAAATTCCCCATGTCACTCTCTAATGCTCGACCATCTTCGATTTTCGTAAATCGACAGTGAAATGCCCGTGCAGTCATTTCTGGCAATAAAACGCTTTAACGCATTTATTATACACCTTTAAATTGTATGTAACAGAAACAATAAATACAATTTTCCTTTTGGTCGCTATTGAAGTCTTGGTAAAATCGCTTTTGTACAACTTCGCCACTATCTTACTTATGGTAGTTCCACTCCCAAGGCTAGAGAAAGTAGGAGGGCGACGCTAATCATGTTTTATAGGATACAGTGTCGTTACATAACAATTAAACAAACCAAAGTAATTTTACTATTGCAGTGCCAGTCCCAAGCCTAATCATCCTCGTTAAACGGCAACTAGCTAACAAGCGTTGACCATTAGTAAGTAAGTAAGTATATTCTTTATTATACCAACTGCATATCCGCATTTTGGTGCACATACATTTATACAGAGTATAGCATTCTTATTATAAACGACCTGCTTGTGAGATTGTCCGCTTGTGGAATAAAACGGTCATGTAATCTCGGGCGCAGGGTGTAGGGGAGCGGTTTTTTGGAGGGGAGTAGCCCATGGAGTACATGCCCCGGGTTTCCTAGGACCGCAGAGAAGAGGCGTGAGTCAGCAGTGTTGCAAAGATGTTCAAATGATGGACTGTCCTCTGGCAGGTACCGCAGACGAATCAGACGCCGCATCGCCGACTGAAGGCGGTTCTTTTCTTGTTGTCCTGCAAACCCCCACCAAGCCGGAGCAGCATAGAGCATTCGGGCCACCGTTGTAGCACGAACCACGTCGTATAGCATAGGACCTGAAAGACCATGCGCCACGAGGATGCGCAAGGCATACAGCGATTGTCTGGCCTGACAACATATACGGGTGATGTGTGACTCGAAACTCAAAGCTTCATTCATTGTAACGCCCAAGATGACCATGCTGGAGACCCTTATCAGTCCCGGAGTAGTAATCGGTACCGCGTCACGCCCAGAACGCCCCCGTGGCCGACGAATCACCATCTCAAAGGTCTTTTTAGTTCAAATTTACGTTACAGCGCTTAGGCTTTATAAACCCTGTTTATATTTAGTTAGGATATTTTCATTTCAGCATACCACTGAAGTTTATTTTTTTATCATTTTTTATCATCGCTTTACAAATCGATTATGGTATACGGACGTAATTAGCTATTGGACGAAACCGAAAAACTGGAAAATATGTAGCGTAGGAAAACCTCTTTAAAGGTGTTTAAGTTTCACATCTGCACGAAGGTTTGAATGGTAATAATTCATTGTTTAACGACATCATATAGCTACAAACGCCGTTGGCAATTATAGTCCACAGAAAAATGTCGTGATTAAAACTTTCTGCCAGTGTCCTTACTCTGATAGCGTAAGTCGCTAGCCTGCCTGAGGGAGGTGGGCTACGCTAAACATCTATTCGTCCTCAAAATGATGAACCATCATTGGGATCTATATAGCAACCTATTATAATGGACCCATTGTATGCTCACAGAGATAGACAAATACCTTTCGCAAGTATTTTGAAAATACAAAATTAGAGAGTATAATCCGTTTTGCAAATAGAAATCTATTTTCAAATACTATTGTGCCCATCACTGTATGCTCTTTCAAATTCGATTTTTAAAATTTCTCGCAATAAATCTCTTTAACGTATTTATTAGACACCTTTAAATCCAAAGTTTCAGAAGCAATATTTGTTTCTACTTTTAAACGATATTATCTCACTTGTACTTAACAGACTTTGCCACTACCTTACTTGTAGTAATTCCATAATAATATTCTTCGTCTATTATTTCAAACTGACACATCGCAGTATGATTGCAATTCATAATTTGAACGGATGATCACAATTTAAAACATGAGTTGAATTTAACTGTATGGCAGCCATGCAAGGCGCCCATCACGACCTACTGCTCATTTTACCAACGCCACCTAGCGAATGAAAGGCTGAGTCGGTCTTTGTAGGGTAGCGGGATTCGAACCTGCATCCATGCTGATCTTCTGCTCTTCCTGCCAGAGTGTTACCATTACCCTAACCCGCTCCCATTCCCAAGCCTACGGCAAGACGGAATTTATTTATTATGATTCAGTGTCGATAAACAGTAACTAACCGAACCAACGTTAGTTTTACTATGGCAGTGCCAGTTCCAAGCCTAAAAAATGAGGAGGGCGACGCTGATCATCTTCGGTAAACAGCAACTATCTAAACAAAATTTGACCATTCGTTCGCTACCGAAGGATTATTGATCAACGTTACAACCGAATAGTCGAGAAACAATGAACAATGGTAACAAAAGTAACAATGTGGAGCATTAAATGGAATTGTTTCTTCTCGTCTAAAGAAGTCGTTAACCTGTTCAAAGTCAACGCTGCTAATAACATTGAATATCTATATTGCCATATTACTGTATCAGAGTAGCTACTATGTTGCATAATACTGCATTACTGTGTTGCAGTAAGAATTCTATGATTATATTTTGAATCTATTGAAACTGAACTTCAAACAATTCTATTACATGTATGCTTTGTTGGTTAATTAAATTTTTATTATGTGTATTAGATTCCTGAAAAGTTTGAACGAGTACATCGTAGATTTCTTTTGTGGAACAATTGCTGTATAATAATATTGTTTAATTTGCATAAATTCTCTTTGTTAAGATATGGAAATCATAGACAATGAGATGAACTACTTTATATTGCAAAATATTGAATATTAGTGAAATTGTAAAGCTCCGTTTCGACACCTTGAATAGTGTTGTTCGGACGCTCTAAGGTTCTTGTACTTATTGAATTGTATATTTTTTTGTATAATTATTATTGTCGTAAACGGCCTTTGATGTCATAAGACGACGTAAAACCTGGGACTATTCCCAGCTAAAACTGGAATAATAATAGTAACGTTGCGCTCATTTTGAACACCTTTTAATTCGTGAGATCCCGGTTATGTTGTTTTCGTCACTCTGTCATTGCCCGTCCTCTGCCAGTGCCAGTCCCATGTTGGCAAAACAAAGAGGGCGGCGCTAATCATCTTCGTTATGACAGTGTCGCTAAACAGTAACTAACCAACAACCTATGCATATATTTTTCACTGTACATAATTATCACTAATTCCTCCACTACCCGTGCTCTGGTAGTGCCAGTCCCAAGCCAAAATAAGGAGGAGGGATATGCTAATTACCTTTGCAATGATGCAGTGTCGTTAAAAAGCAACTACCCAACACATCCTGGGGTAGTGCCAGACCTAAGACAATCACTAAAAAAGGAGGGCGACACTAATATGACATAGCGTCGTTCAACAATAACAAATAAATACGATCTAGCTTAGTAGCGACGATAAAGTGATGACTTGGCCATTAGTACAGTGGCGCTATAGAAGTCCTGACGTTATACTAAATAATGAAAAACAAAGTGGATTGGCCCCCTAGCAATGTAAAAGATAAACGCTAACGTTTTTGTAGTTAAACTCTAGTTTACGTTAGATATCATTAGACACCTTAAAACTCATTTCAAAGGTCCTATAAATGAGGAAATTTTTGCTTTCATGTACGCTTCTTCAACTTGTCCTGTTATTAATGGAATTATAATAATTATTATTATAATTATTATATCGCCCAAAAGACCTATGTTGCCGTTACATGCTATTACTACTACTACTATTCCTTTATTTCACAAACTCGTTGACACAAACGCAACAAGATTACAAAATCAACAATTAAGATATCGATTAGACAAAAATAATAGTCAAATAGATAAGAGGGTTAGTAATGTATTAATGACTGAGACCTATTGCTAAAGAAAATTAGTTTATAGCCAATACACCATAAAGTACTCTAGGTATGAAATTTCGATCATCCCTATCCGGCAAAGTGTAATCATGAGGCCGCGGTCGCAGATTATAATGACGAGTAATTATTGGTGGAAACAGTGAACGTAACACATGGAAATCGTTCCTTATAACTGCCTTTAGTAGACTGGTGTCAGCATCACACACCAGCTGATCGATATCCGGTGAGTTAGGAGGAAGATATCCAGCATGCTTGATTCGCTGCAGAAGTCTCTCGAGTCTTTTTCGGTCTTCAGCCGTTGTAAGACCCCACCAGGCTGGAGCGGCGTAAGTCAATCGAGAGACGACAGTTGCCTCAGCAACCCGGCAGAGGGCGCCACTGGGAAGACCATTCGATCTGAGTATTCTGAGAGCGTGTAAAGCTCCACTACAGGAGACAAGGACTTCCTCCACGTGATTGGTGGCTCGAAGGTCATTAGTTATGGTTACACCTAGGATCTTAATGGTAGAAACACGTTCGAGTCCCTCCAAAGCTTGAGGTGGCAGTACTTTACGGTTCCGGGTAATAATCATCTCGCGTGTTTTTCGAACGTTCAGACGCAGATTGTTTGCCGTCGCCCATTGCTCAACAGACAGAAGCGCTTCACTGATGGTGTTTCGCATTGAAGATCCAACCAGAAGGTAAGTATCGTCGGCATATTTAAACATGATGTTTTCACGGTTCCTTGGGTGTAGATCAGATCCATTAACATCATAGGCAGACGGACCAAAGCCACTGCCCTGTACAACACTAGCATTGATTCTGGCTACAGATGATAACAGACCACCAAATCTCGTTGAGTGGCACCGGTCTTTCAAAAATTCCAGCAGCCAATTATAAATGTTGTCGGGCAGATCCAGAGACGAGAGTTTGGTAGCCAACGTTGAATGCCTGACCATATCGAATGCCTTAGTGAAGTCGAGCGATATCAGCGCAACATGATCGTTAGGTTGCAGAAGAGCTGAAACATGATGTAGAATAGAAATGAACGCCGCTGTCGTAGATCCTGTAGGCCTAAAGGCAAACTGATCTGCAAGAAGCTCAGACATTGGAGGGACTGTAAAAGCAGGATAGATGAAGCGATGCACCAACTCCCTCTCAACCATCCTTGAGATAACCGGAGTCACAGATATGGGACGGAAATCAGCAGGTGAAGTAGGTTTAGCTATCTTAGCCACTGGATAGATGATGGCTGTCTTCCACTGATCATGGACATGCGATACCGATATGATGATGATGATGATGATGATGATGATGATGATGATGATGATGATGATGATGATGATGATGATGATGATGATGATGATGATGATGACGACGAAGGTGATGATGATGATGATGATGATGATAATATTAATATTAATATTAATATATACTGCATGTCTAAGCCAACGGTCTTCAAAGATGCATGACGTGCAGAATTTCTTTAGATACCTTTAAAACAGTTCCAACTGCTCTTACAAATAAGTGTCGATTACATCCAATAACGTATTTATCTTGTTGTCCCACGATGATTCTGAACGGTGAAAATAATTTCTGTCGACGCCAAAGAATGAATGATCGAACGCATGAATGAATTATTTCGCTAGTTAATTAATTAATTAATTCATTCATTAATTACTTTGTAACACCAAATAAGCAACCGATCTAATTTCTAATACATACATTTTATTCCTAATTCCTCCTCTACCCGTAATATGCCAGTCCCAAGCCCAAATAAAGTAGGAGGTGATGCAAATGGTCTTTGTAATGACACAGCGTCGTTCAACAGCACCTATCCAACGAATTTTCGGGCTATGTCAGACCTAGGCATATGGCAAAAGGGAGGCGACGACCCTAATAACCTGACGCCGTTCAGCGAAAAACTACAGTGATTTAGCTTAATAGCGATCATTCACTGATGACTAGCCCAATATTGCAGTGGCTCTATAGAAGAACTTAGTGTAGATTAGAAAAGGTACAATGGATTGACCCGCTAGCAACGGAAAAGATGCTCTACACCAACGTCCATTGTAGTTAAACCCTAGCACATGAAGAATATTATTAGACACCTTTGAAACCTGTTCAGATTACTCTATAAATAAGAAATTTTGTCCTTCGATTTATTCGCTTAACCAATGCGGTCTTCCATAATGGAATAATTACACAATTAAAAACATATTACATAATAATAACACAGTTACACAACTCCGCCATTAACCTACCTCTGGTAGTGCCAGTCCAAAGCCTGGGGAAAGATGGAGGACAATATGCCCGACAATAATATATATTAAGCTTAGCATTATACAGATATTATACCGACCAATATCATGGTTGGTTTCCCAGTTTAACGGCAGCTTATGACAACATTGGCCGTGCCGCCGACAAAGATTAGTTTTTGGCATAATACAGCTCATCTGAAGAAAATGAGTTATTTATAGCGTTGGAGAGTTACGATTTAAAGGTGTGTAAGAAGCCTTTAGTAATTATATAGATCTTCTGTGTTTAATGTGACTAATTTTACCAGGTGAGTCTTCGTTTAGTTTAGGCTGGTCGTCAGAGGGGTGGTCGTCAGTCGGAGTCTCCTCCGCCTTTCTCTGCAGAGGCATTCCTGGAGCGTTTCTCTGCCAAGATTTCATCTATTCGGAGTTCCACTGCTGACTCTTCTCCGCCTACGTTTTCTACCACGGAGCATCGGCTTCCTGCTCTCCAGGAGATTTCGAGTTTGGACCTCCGTCGACTCATCCTCTCATCTGCCGCCAAGACGTGTGAGTTGGATCCTGCACCAACATTTCTTGTTCAGGAATTAATTGACGATCTCATTCCCTTCCTCACTGTTCTGTGCAACTGTTCGATCTGTGAGGCATGCCTACCAGTCTCACAGAAACGTTCCGTTCTTCTACCAGTTCTGAAGCACGATGGTCTGGACCAGAGTGATCCAGCAAACTATCGCCCCATTGCGAATGTAACTTTTTTTTATCTAAAATACTTGAACGCATTGTTGCTAACCAGCTGATTACGTATCTAGATGTGAATGAATTGATTCCGTCGCAGCAGTCGGGTTTCCGTCGGAATCACTCCACGGAAACTCTCCTGCTTCAACTTTTGTCAGACTTCTATAGCGCAGTTGACCGTGGTCAGGTTACTCTCCTTGCTCTCTTTGATGTAAGCTCTGCTTTTGACTCTGTGGACCACTCCATTCTGTTGCAGCACCTCTCTACTTCCTTTGGCTTGGTGGACCAGCCTCTAGAATGGCTTAGATCTTTTTAACTGACCGCTCAAATTGTGTAGTCCTTGGTTCGTCCAGGTCTCTTTGGGTCCCTGCCCCTTTGGGTGTGCCCCAGGGTTCTGTCTTGGGCCCGCTGCTTTATCTTCTTTATACTGCTGATGTCTGCTCCTTGTTGACGTCTCAGGGGCTTCTGCACCAACTATTTGCCGATGATGTACAAGCCTACATCCACACCTGTTCAGCTGATGCGGTGGCTACTGTGAGTCAGATGTGTCTGACTATGGATGTCCTCTCTTCTTGGATGGCCTCCAATCGGCTACTCTTAAATCCCTCTAAAACACAGCTCATTTGGCTGGGTAGCCGTAGACAATTGCAAGGTATCGACTTTCCTCAACTTACCTTGCTCTTTCCTCACATAACCTTTTCCCTCACAGTTCGTGATCTGGGACTTTCTCTTGACTCCGAGCTTACTTTGTCTCAACATGTGAACTCAATTGCACGAAGTTGTTATTATCAGCTTCGTCAGCTTCGAGTGGTCTCTTGCTCTCTCTCTCATGATGCAGTTGTGGTCCTTGTTCATGCCTTTGTTACTAGTCGAATTGACCACTGTTCCTCACTACTTGCTGGCCTTCCCCTTGGGGTTCTGGGGCGACTAGATCGAGTTCTACGCTCGGCTGCTCGGCTTATTGGACGCCTTCCTAAGTTCTCTCCTGTTTCTGCATACATGCGTGATGTGTTGCATTGGCTGCCTGTGTCTCATCGGATCTCATATCGCATTGCTGCTCTGGTTTCTCGTTGTGTTCTTGGCTGCGCTCCATCTTACTTGCGCGATCTTTGCCGCCCAGTGTCTGATGTTGCAGCGCGTCGGGTGCTTCACTCTGCGACGAGGGGTGAGTTCCTTGTTCCACGTGCTCGCCAGCTATTAGGCAGCGCCGTGCTTTTTCGGTTGTGGGCCCTTCCATCAGGAATCACCTCCCACTTAAGCTCCGTTTTTACTTGTAAGCCATCCGACAGGGTTCTACAAGTCACTCAAGTCTTTTTTCTTTAGTCGTGGCTGGGCCGGGAGCGCTCCTGAGTAGTTTCTTGAAGGGGCGCTATATAAATGCTCTGAATGAATGAATGAATGAATGAATGAATTGCTAAAGTCGTTTGCAGGTGTTTTTCAGATGTTTTGCGTCATATTTCCATTGTGTAGCAACATCTTAGAGCTGTTGATGTCGAACTCACTCTATTTCTGTGTAAAAAAACGGATTCTTACAGTTTAATAACATGTGGCTGCAACAAAGTTCGTTGTTGACGTTTTCTGGATTTGGTTAGTTGCTGTTTATGTATAATTGCATAAATGCATAACAATTATATAATTGCACAGCTCCGCCATAATGTTGAATATTGTCGGGCATAATGTCCTCCATCTTTCTCCAGGCTTGGGACTGGCACTACCAGAGGTAGGTTAATGATGGAGCTGTGTAACTATGTTATTATTATGTGATTATTTTCTAATCGTGTAATAATATTTTTCCATTAAGAAAGACTTCATTGTCAGACGTATAAATCGAAGGACAAAATTTCTTATTTATTTCGCAATCTGAAAGGGTCTTAAAGGTTTCTAATGATATTCTTCATTTTCTAGTGTTTAACTACAAATACGGTAGTGTTGAGCTTCTTTTCTGTTGCTAGAGGGCCAATCCACTTTACTTTTCATAATCAAGTATAACCTAAACTAAAAGCTTCTATAGCGCCACTGTAATAATGAGACAGTCATCTGGCGATGGTCGCAATTAAGTTAATATCGCTCTAGTAGGCTTTTTTGGCTGAACGACGCGAGGACATAACGAAGATTATTAGCGTCACCCTCCCCTTTCGCCATACGCATAGGTCTGGCATCAGAAGAAGATACGTTGATTAGCTGCTGTTTAAAAAGGAATAAAACGCGATGCTCAACAGTAGGATTGATTATTATCATTATCATCATCTTCGCAATCATCATCATCATCATCATCATCATCATCATCATCATCATCATCATCATCATCATCATCATCATCATCATCATCATCATCATCATCATCATCATCATCATCATCATCATCATCATCATCATTATCATCATCATCGTCATCGGCATCACCACCATCATCGTAATCGAACAACTTCATTCTCTCCCTACTCATTATCATATTTTTAATTGGACAATAAATATCCTTCATAATCGAAGTCATTGCACTAAGTTTTGTGGTTAAACATCCTCTCTTGCACAAATTACTCAAGGTTCACGGTTTGGGCCCGATGGATTTTGTAGTTGCAATCTCAGACTTAAAGCCAATCAATAAATGGGATTGCATTTTTAAATATGCAGATGATTGCTATCTCGCTGCCCCCGCTTCAGGCATCATAACCATTGAGATGATGTTTGAGCAAATCAGTGCCTGGGCAAACAGTTGAAACCTCAGCCTTAGCTCGAACGAGTCCAGTGAGATAATATTCACACGCCCCCGGGTATCGTCGGTATACGTGCTCTCTCTCTGTCTCTCTGAGATCTATTCTCTGTCCCCTCTGTATCTTCTGTATGTCTCTCTGCCTCTGTCCTCTGCCTCTCCGTCTGTCTGTCTGTCTGTCTGTCTCTCTCTCTCTCTCTCTCTCTCCTGTAAATGGTGCAGACTGTGAATATTCTGGGCGTTTAGCTTACAGGGAAATTTCGGTTCTCCAGCCATACTAACATCTGACGATTAAAGCAAGGCAGACCTTTTACGCACTTCGGACCCAGAGGTCGCATGAACTATGGCCATTTATGGCGCTTTACTAGAACCTTACGAAGGCGACCGGAAGATGGAACGGACTTCGGAGGATCTGAGAATGAGTGTGTAATACCCCAACGCAGCGAAAGATTAAAAGGACTCGTCACTTAAAATTATAATAGGTTACTAAAAACCCTCAGGTTGAAACTGGTGCCAGGCCTAAGGATATAGACCTCAGATGGAACTTAAACAAAAGAACACTCTCACGAGGAGACATGTTAACAGCCAGGATCCTGAGTGGCCGAGTGGGCTGGTGCCCACTCGTCACGCCGGCGCCCCGGGTTCGCTTCCCGGTCGGGTCGGTTTATCAGAGATTAATTTCTCGGATCTTTACTGCGGGTGGCTCGGTCGCATTATAAACGTGGAGTACAATACAACACACAACACAACACAATATACTGGGGCGCGGTGGTTTGGGGTATGTTCGGTGCCTTGCAGCTGGAGGGTTGCGGGTTCGAATCCACCTCAAAGCCGCTGCGTAGGGACCCTGGGCAAGTCCTTCACTCGCAATTGCTCATGCGCTTCGGCGTGAAACTCCGACTACAGCAGTAGTCGTGAGCGCCTCTGAATGGGAAATCTGGTTGAGGCGCTATAACAAGTGTTCAAATACAATACAATACAATATGTTGCATCCCCTCTACAATCCGTAGTAGCGCAGGGATTGGGAGGAGAGGGGCAACACGACAAATACACATACACAGCGTACGGACATAGACACTGTCTCTGTAACCCAAATTATGAATTCCTATAGTTTAATAACATGTTACAACAACATGTAATAATTATGAGGACAGTTTAGCTGGGAACGAAAATAACTCAACAGAGCGAAGAAATTCTAAATTTATTGCAACATCTGAAAGCGTTTAAAGGTGTCTAATGACGTTCTACGTCTATTTATTTATTTAATAAGTTAAGAACTGCTCACGTAATGCCAAAACGATAACTTCAAATGGCAAATTTCTAATTTTATTCAGCCATCTGGACGGGTTTCAACGGTGTCTGATCATATCCTTCATTTGCTAGAGTTAAGCTACAAAACATTAGCGTTTATCTTTTTCGTTGCTAGAGGGCCAATCCACTTTTTATTTCATTATCTTGTATAATCTAAAATAAGGACTTCTATAGCGCAACTGTAAGAATGGCGAATTGATCAGTCATCAGCTGATGGTCGCTTCTGATCTAAATCGTATTAGTAGTTTTCTATTTAACGAAGCTAATACGTAGTATAGGTGATTAGTGTCGCCCTCTTCTTTGTCCATATGCTTAGGTCTGGCACCCCCGAAGATCTGTTTGTTAGTTGTTGCTTAACGACGCTGTGTCATTACAAAAATGATTAAAGAGAGTCTTGTACAGCTCATATATACGATGTCTAATGCTGTAAAGTCTGACGAAAATGTTTGATTTTCTACCTTTTATGATGAAAAGTAATGTAAGCGCGAACAAGCTATCGTTAAACACTGAATATTGATTAGAGAAATTGCACTATTCGAGTGTACGGACGATGGGGGGGGGGGCGCGATCATTTTGTACACAACGTTTACCGTTGAAAATGTTTATACGTTATAGAATGTCGTTGAGCAATGTATTATTACTATTTTACCACCATCGGATATAATTATGTGAAGCTTGGACACCTTTAAATAGATTTTTCACTCGCTATATATTCGTCTGTTTTGGTCAATTTCTTATTGTTCGCCACTGTTCGCTTTCTGACAGTGCCAGTCACAAGCCTGGATAAAGGAGGAGGGCGACGCTAATGGTCTTCGTTACCACACAGCTAGTCGTTAAACAGAAAAACCACCACCAATTTCTTATATCAACTCTGAGTCACGTAGATCGATATTCTTAACATCATCCATTAGAAAAGAGATGGGAAAAGCGATAAAAAATAAACTGAAAAAATATCACAGCGAAATATCAAAAAAATTGATATAGCACGAATGCACCACAGACCAAATCATTCAACTTCCAGGATTATATACAACGGAATATAAAAAAAGACATTGATATCTTTGTAGACTTTGAACGAGGGTAAGATTTACTCCAGATACCAACACTTTTGAACAATATTAGCGGCTAACACAATTGACTCCTTCAAATCCGGACTCAAGACATATTTGTTCACTAAGGCCTACCATGTTATTAGTTGACTGTGAGGCGCCCTTGAAACGGCATGGCAGAGTTACGGCGCCATATAAATTGTCACTATTATTATGATTATTAATAAAAGAAAATATTCGTCGTATTGGCACTTGTATAGAAATGCAGTGATCGAGTTTCGCTTTAAAACCTGTCTTGGTTGGTTACTTGCTGATTAACGACGCTGCCCTCCTGCTTTTTGCAGGCTTAGGCCTGGCACTGTCAGTGTACGAGTAGTTGCGTATTTAAAAACTGTGTTGCTACGTATATTCTTAAATACATAGTAAAGGTGTTTAAGCTGTCATTCTGAGTGGCATTATTTCTGCTTCGATGTGAAACGACCTCTAGCGCCTGAAGACAATTTCTCAGGTCCGCGGAGACTTCGCTTCTCCGATGGCTAAAATAAGCAGGCGTTCCATTGGAAAATTCTCTTCCTTTTCTGCTCATACCGTGTGACAGTCAGACTGGTGAATAAGACTGTAGTACGGTCATAGTTACCCCAAATATAGAACATAAATAAAAATAGTTCTTAGACACCTCTTTCGCCTTATCTTACACCTTAAAGTAGAAGAGTTATGTAAACCATGCAGTGTTATTGTCGTCAATGATCTGTGATGTCATATTATGACGACGTTAAACCTTGTTCTAAATAAATAACCATGCAGTGTAAGTTCGAGGGATCACTATGTCTTTGAATCGAAGTCAACGGCATTTGCTGCAAAAATATCTCATTAAACTACGAGATCATTTAAGAATGGACTTAGCGCCTTCGTGTTCTTAGCCTCGGCATATAAAAGTTCTCACCCTCGCCGTCTGACCTTCTCATCTGTCAGCGTAATCGTCATGGCCGAGTTCGCGTTAGTTCCACATGTAGAGTTGATGAACAAAATGATGATGACGATGATGATGACGACGACGATGACGAAAATGATGATGATAATGATGGTGATAATGATGATGATGATAATGATGGTGATAATGATAACAGTATCTATAACAATAATATTATATATTTATTTTTGGTTGGTTGGCTGTTGTTTAACGCTACTGTGTCATAAGAAAGATGATTAGCGTCGCCCTCCTTTATACAGGATTGGAACTGGCACTGCCAGAGGGTTCCGCGACAACTCGTCGAACGACATTTCGTCTAACGACACTTCGTCTACGACAATTATTCGTCTAACGACATTTCGTCTACCAGTGTATCTGTATCCATTACGGCTAATCAACAGAGGCCGCTTTCTTATAGTTTCGCTAAAGTGTGCTATATATTCTCAGGAATCCAGCTTCTAATTACTGGAAAAGATTATTTTCATCAATCCAGCTTCTATTGAATTGAAACTTAGTTTCATCCATGCATCCAGCTTGGTTTCCAGCTTGCATTTACGTGAAAATTATTTCGATCATCCAGCTTATATTTCAGCACCGGAATGTTTTCATCAATCCCACTTCCATTTAGGGAAACAGTTTTTCATCAAACCAGCTTCCAATTTAAAGTGACAATATCAAATAACTTAGTAGACGAAATGTCGGTAGATGAAATGTCTGCAGACACTTCGTCGTAGACGAAAAGTCTGTAGACGATTGTCGTGACGGTTCCAATCAATCAATCAATCAATCAATCAATCAATCAATCAATCAATCAATCAATCAATCAATCAATCAATCAATCAATCAATCAATCAATTTCGTTTAATCTGAACATCAAGCTCACAGGTCGCAACTTGTAACAGGTAACAGCTAGGAAAAATTGCCTCAGCTCTGGCAGTTTGTTATTAAATGGGTTGAGATAGCAAATATCATCTGTGCTCTAACAGTTAGTTAACATAGGAAACACGTCCAATGGTTCACGGACAAAAGGTTCGAGAAACAACGTTCACGACAAAAGCCATTGTTCAAATGCATCGCAAGTTATGCTGTTACTAGAACCTTGAAAATTAATAGTTATGATGTAATCATATGTACCATTTTGCATGGATACGGACACCCATTAACATGTTAAGGCATATCATAATGTTTTCTCTTCCATGCTGCAGGTCAGCTTTCTATCGCGTCAGGGTGGAGGGCAGTTGAACATGGCATTATTGGGTATCAGAAACAACTGTTTACCACGAGTCTGATCCTGAACTGTGACCGGAATGGAACTTGCAAGAAGCAGTTTTTTCATAGTTAAACTTTCTGGTGTTGTCTAATGGAATAATTTTTCTAATTTTGATATAAGCCTAAAACTTCACTTATTTAAATTGTTTATCGACCACGGAAAACGACCGGCATTTCGATTTCATTACGACTTGGCTTGTGTGTGCCATTACTTGTTGCCTTATACATTAGACATATGTGCTGAAGAAGTAATCAATGAGATACCTTCTATTCGTAATCGTAATCGTAATCGTAATCTCCAAATTTCTAAAGCGCCACTCGAAAGCCAAGCGCAGGGCACCAGCTTATTCACGAGCGCTGCGTCTAGTCAGAAGGGTTGTCCAAAAGAGTAGTCCGATTCCGGTTTCCAGAGGATCAGATGGGTCAGAGTAGCTGCAAAGGTGGGTGTCGTTTAGGTCGAGAGTTTGAAGGTAGATGATCAGTTGAGTCGGGGTAAGATTTCTTGAAGAGGAGAGACTTTAGTCTTGAGTGGAAAGCCTTGGCGGTGATGGATAGAGGAGCCTGATGCGGATGATGGTGGGTGATTGGAGATGATGGTTGAGGAACCGAAAAAGTGCGGAATTCAGGGTAGGTAGTTCCAGAGACGTGGTGCAGTGTTGGATATTGCTCGGTTGGAGAACTTGAGATGAGTATTGACAGGAGGTCGAGAGAGAGTGAGAATGGAGGAAGATCTGGTAGAGCGGGTTGGCTGGATGGTGAAGAGGTCGCAAAGATATCTGGGCTGGGAGTATTGTAGAGAGTTGTAGGTTAGTGATAAGACTTTAAAGTGAATTCGCTCTGGGATTTTTGTTCCAACTATTCCAACCTCAATACGGTTCCTCGTATAGCCGTGGTAGGATTGGGACTGAATTAGAATAGCCTTCAACATTTATGCAATGAGTGGATGAATAAATAACTATTAATAATAGTAGTAATAGTAACTGAATGACTAAGGCTGGTTTCATGGTGTAGGCAGTTATGTTATTGAATAGTAGCAAATATCTGCACACATATGCTAGTTTTGACGTACCATTTAACTCTAGATATCTTGTTGCATACATAGGCTACTTTTGACGTACCATAAGAATATCACAAAGAAGATCGGACCTCAAGTCAACCATGAAATGCAGCAATGGAATATTTGATCTAAAATCATAAAATCTAAAAGCACATGGCGCATGAGAGAGGGCGATCATTTCTCTCCACGTCATCTTGCAACTAGAAGTCTCCAGTCATTGTCCTTACTGTGTAAGAGGTGCTTGTGGAAAACAGTTTCGTATCTATGTAACCTGGAGTGGATTCAATTAATCACTTGGTAACTTGTATCCCATCGTTATTAAATGCTCAAGGCATCAACCGAGGGCACATGAAGAAAAACAACTCATAATTAGGTCGATATCCAGAAGGCCAGTCCATTGGACATAGAGGCAACCTATCATGATGAATATGCAATTTGAAGTAGGTAAATCTTACGTTGAGAACGAAATGACACGAGCTATTGAAAAATCCAACCTCAAAGCTCACAGCCTCGTTTGCTAGCCATTGACTATTCAAGCCTCCATTTAAGAGATCACTGTTTAAGGATCTTGAGCAAGTCCTTCAGTTAATTGCCCCAGCCTGCAATGTTCTGTTTTATTGTCAGGAGTGCACGTTTGAACTTTGAAAGAAGGGCAATATCAAATACAGTGGTATTGCATTACATTGTATTGATTATTTTGCACCCACTTGAATCATCAAATATTCGGTTAATAGAAATTCAGGTTGATAAAACCGCAAACTGAAACAGATAATCATAATCATAGAGTTCGGTTAGTTCTAGGTCGAAAAGCCATGTGGTCAAACAGTGAATCCCGCCCAGGTGTTATTCAATATTGTCAATACATGTTCTTGTACATGAGTCGTGATATAAAATTTCTATTGTCCTTCGGTGGTAGTTTGTACTCGTGGGCCCATGTTCGTAGGTTGTATCCGTGACTGCGAGACTCAGGGAGAAATCTTCTGAGCAAATGGCTCTGGTCAGATATTATGGCCCTGAATCGGGAATCATCGGCCGCGCCAGCCAATTGCTCCGCTGCAGAGGTGGTTGGAGGCAGAAACCCGTTTCGCTTTAGCCTGTCCAAAAGTTTCTCGATCTTGGCCCGGTCGCTTGCCTGGGTAGACCCCACCAGGCCGGCGATGCATACATCAAGGATGCAACTGTGGTCATTCTTGCGACCACATGGATGGCGGGAGGGGGAAGGCCGTGAGATCGTAGGACTCGGAGAGCGTACATAGACGACGCGCAGGACGAGAGTACCTCTGTAAGATGTCTAGTCATGCTGAGGTCAGGGCTAATGGTCACTCCCAGTACCCGGATAGAGGTGACTCGCTCTGCACCGGGTACTGTCTGAGGAGGATGAGCTGTGCTGCTCCTTTCCTTCCTGAAGATGATTAGCTCACGCGTCTTAGATGGATTGAGGCGGAGGTTGTTGTCTTCTGCCTATGTAGATATGTGGTTAAACTCTTCTGCGGCGGTTGCTATGTTGTTTGAACCGACAAGCAGGTACGTATCATCAGCGTATTTGAGCATGACATTGACGTTTTGCAGTGGGTGGAGATCTGAGATCTGAAGCACCGACGATGCAGAACCCTGGTCCTATCCCGGATCCATGTACAACACTGGCGTTAATCTCTGCAAGAGCCGATAACAGGCCTAAGTGCTTGGTAATTGAAGGCATTGGTGCAATAACCAGGTAAGTCGACTTACCTGAAAATCGGGAAAGTTGGCTTAAAATGCTCAGGACACATAGGCGCATTTATCCTGTAAATTTCAGCTCGGTATCTTTAAAATTGAGCGAGTAAATATGAGAATAATGAGGCAAGTCTACATACCTGATTTGAGAATTATATGCTCGTGTGCCACGATTTCGCGCATTAGTCAGGTAAGTGAAGAAACCCGATTATTGCACAGAAGATCGTAGCTACAGCCAAACCTCTCGGTTGTATGCAGTAGATACTATAAATGAACAAACCTGATTCTTGCACGCAAACATAAACCAGTTAAATACTTTCTCGAATGCAATAGCGAAGTAAGTAACGTTATGGGGCGACGATTTAGCCACTACCTGGAGACGAATCTGGCGTTCTGCGCAGACGATTCGGGTATGCGAGATATAGTGTCTTTGAGCGATGATATAGTGATTTCGTAGCTGTCGATGTTTTGTTAATAAAGTCATTTAAAGTGTCTTACTTAGATGTCTCGTCATTTTACCCCAAACACAAAAATAATCTATCATCCGAAGATTGTAATTCCGGAGCTGGTTTGCCTAATTTTCATTCTTCATTGTCATGTTTTGTTGCGTAGGCTATAATGAAATTTTATATTAGTTATGACAGCAAAAGTGGAGCGGGTTTTCTATTTTCTATTTCTTTGATTAAATGGAAGATGGATAGACGAAATAAATTTTATCAAGCATAAAACAGGTCATTGTTTCCATTTACGCCAAAAATTTATTTCATCTATCCATCTTCCATTTAATCAAAGAAATAGTTTTACCAATCCAGCTGTTATTGAAGTAAATTATTATTATTTTAATAACTCTAATTTCTAATTTCATCCAGCATTAGTTCCATCAGCCCAGCTTACAATAACTTTGTCATGTATGCAATAAGATACCATGAAATGGAGTAGACCATTCATAATAATAAAATACTCTATTACTTTTTCTCTGAATAAAAAACAAGACTAAAATTCGCTGAAATCGATGCTTACATAATCCAGTTATAAATATTTTAAAATATTAATGTTGTGTTATGCAGCTGTGCGATCCAGGAAGCATTATAGACCCAGGAAGTTCTGTGACTACGAAACCGGGTGACAAGAGAAAAACGCATCAAAAGACAGGCAGTAGGTGAGGAAGCATTGGCTGAAGTGAACTTAACTGAAGAAACACATGAAGTGAACTTAACTGAAGAAACACATGAAATGAACTTAACTGAAGAAACACATGAAGTGAACTTAACTGAAGAAACACATGAAGTGAACTTAACTGAAGAAACACATGAAGGGAACTTAACTGACATCCAAGAAAGGTTATAAAAACCGTTAAAAACAGTTTGTCGCTGACTTTCATTCAGTTTCATGCTACACTGTCTATGACATTTTCTTGTGCACAGGATTCCAGTCAGCAAAGGCTGCTTAGCAGACACCAGTTTACCACCTGCACCAATATATGCATGGCCACTTTGTCTAGCCTTCTTAACCTGGTTTCTCTTCCATGTGTCTTCATTTCGTGTTCTCTTCCGGCTTTTCTTGTGCTCATTAGCTAATGCTGCAGTTATTGCATCATCATCACTTTCTGGTGGTTGCTCCAGTTGGGCACATCACTTTCTAAGTTTCTCTTGTCTACAAACGAACAAACAACATTTCCACTCTCCTCAAACTCTATCTGCAGCATGTTGTCACTTTTAAGTGCTGATACACATTCTGATGAGATTATGTAAGAGCCATCACCAGCCCTATAAACGCCAGTTACATTGTCCTGGATGTTAGATAAGTTCAATTCATGTGTTTCTTCACACTAAGCATTTACAAAATGTATGGATTATATAAAGAATGGTGTCAGAGCAATGACTTTCAGGCAGTCTCACAGCATTTCTACAGAATGATATTCACCAGTCGCTTTCATTAGTTGTGGCCAAGGCTAAATCTGTGACACGTGGAAAATAACATTGACTAATCCGATTTCGCAGGTGTTGTGTGTCTTTTGTATTTTCTTACATACATTCATTGCCTCCATTACTACATCTTATTTCAGCATTTAAATTTGTTCACGTTGTGAAGATTTTGTGGCAAAAAAATGTGTTTGTACAGTTACCTTGTTCTTGTACATTAGGCTCACAGTTCTTCCTTGTTTATCATTTCCATGCAATAACAAGGTTTGTTCACATATATTGCAATCTTGCATTAAAATAAGTCTCCAGCACCACACGGAAGTTTCCGTGCAATAACCAGGTTTGTTCACATATTTCATTCTTCCATCAAAATAAGTCTACAGCACCACAAAGTCCTCGTTCACATATTTCATTCTTAAGATACAGCAACACGGAAGTTTGAGGTAAGCGAAAATTGATGATTAATTGCACATAGTTGCACTTCAAACTTTTGAAATTTTCTCATTACCTAGTTCCTGCACTAAACGGCAAGCTTATGAAGATCGAAAAACATTCAAACTCATTTTGGTAAAATTGCACTTACCTGGTTATTGCACCAAACCCTTCAATTGTATTGTATTGTATGGTATTTATAAAGCGCCTCTCACAGTGCACACCAATCAGAGGCGCTCCCAGTGCGAAAGTCCTCGAGAATAAAGACAAGTTTTGAGGTACATAATGGTGGTGCGAACAAAGGGGGAAGTTGATTCCATAGCGAAGGGCCAATGCAGGCAAAGGCACGGGACTGGGCTATGGCTGTTCTCACACGAGGAACAAAAAGGTCAAGACGATCCGAAGAGCGTAGCGGGCGAAGGGAAGCAGCCGAGGTAGGCCGACGTATTGAGTCACAGAGGTATTTCGGGGCAAGACCTAGGTAGGATCGGCAAATGAGGACAAGTACCTTTAACTGGATGCGTGCAGTAAGAGGAAGCCAGTGTAGTTGTTCAAACATGAATGTAAAGATATGGGAGTATCGCGGTAGACGGGCAATAAGTCTGGCAGCTGCATTAAGAACCGATTGCAGAGGGGAGATGCGCACTTTAGGGAGGCCAACAAAGAGGGAATTACAATAGTCAATGCGAGAGCAAATAAAGGCATGAACTATTGAGGTAAAACCAAAGAAGAAACAGATCGTCGGATTGCCTTCAGGCGTCGGAGATGGTAATAGCAGGAGCGGGTGAGATTAGTAATGTGGACAGAGAAGGAGAGAGAGCTATCAAGTGTGACACCTAGGTTACGAACAGAGGTTGAAAAGGCATATGAAGGAAAACTTTCGTCCAAAAGAGAATAGTCAATCTTAGCAAGTTGCTGGCGGGTGCCAAACCAGATCAATTTGGTCTTAGTTGGGTTTAAGGAGAGCCGGTTTGAAGACATCCATGCTTGAAGATCCTGAGAAAGAGCATCAATGCGAGCAATGAGGGAGAGCTGAGCACTTGGGGAACCATGGACATATGCCTGAACATCGTCAGCATAGAGGTGGCCAGTAGCTAGGTGTTTTGCAAAAAGCGAGGAGATGTCTGCTGTATACAGAAGATAGAGGAGAGGGCCAAGTACTGATCCTTGAGGGACACCAAATTTAATCGTAACCCAGGATGTCCTAGAGTCACCTGAAATTATCATTTGTGTGCGGTCAGTAAGGTAAGATCGAAACCAAAGAAGGGAGGTGCCCCTAAGACCACATGAGGTCTCAAGGCGCTGTAGTAGGATTTCATGATCAACCATGTCAAAGGCAGCAGAAACATCAAATAGAGCCAACAATGTGACCTGCGACCGATCAATCGCAGAGTAGATATCCGAGAGGAGTGATAGTAAAACAGTTTCAGTAGAATGATTGGTTCTAAAACCCGATTGGCTGGAGGGAAGAAGTCCAGATGTTTCAAGATACGGGAGAAACTGTAAGGAAACAAGACGTTCAATGGTCTTAGAAAGAAAAGAAAGATTGGAAATGGGGCGATAGTTGCAGCAAAGATTAGGATCTAAGTTGGGTTTCTTAAGGGTAGGGAAGACGATGGCCCGTTTCTGTGAGGAGGGAAGATGACCTTCAGAGAGAGACCTGTTAAACAAATAAAGTAAAAATGGCAGAATGTCATCCAATATGTCAATAATGATAAATGGCGGGAGAGAATCAAGTTCACAAGATTTTATGTTCGACGAGGGGATAACCCGGCGTAGTTCATCTTCAGTGATGGGGCGAAAGCCATCAAATACGGATTCAGAAGAAGGGAATCGAGGCGGAGGAGAATCAATTGTTGACGCACGGAGACCATCCATCTTATCCGTTAGCATCTTTAGGAATTCATTCGCCGAGAAGGAAGGAGTCTCTGGTGGACGTGAAGAGCGACCGAGGAGTCCAGAAATGGATGACCAAAGGCGTTTAGGATTATGAGCATTACGAGTGACGAGGAGTTCCCAATATGTAGCCTCTTTATCACGTTAGAGTTGATGGTAATATGATCTCTTTCTTGAAAGTAGTTTACCAGCCAGTTATAAATTTCATCCGGGAGGTCCATCGAGCCCAGTTTGGACATCAAGGTGCTGTGGTTAACCGTATCGAAGGCCTTAGAGAAGTCCATCGATATTACTGCTACAAAGTCATTTGTTAACAGCATTGATGAAACTTGTTGTAGTAGAGCAATGACGGCAGCAGTGGTGGAACCTGTAGGCCTGAAGGCGAACTGGTCACTCAGTTTGTCAGTCATCCAAGGATCACTGAAAGCCGGATAAAGGAAAGAATGAACTATTATTTTCTCCACCATTCTTTACAGAATGGGGACGACGGAGATAGGACGGAAGTCCGCAGGAACCGTAGGAGTGGTGACCTTTGGAATGGGGTGGATTAGTGCAGTTTTCCACTGGGTTGGAACATGTAAAACCAGGGGGGATCTGTTGATGAGATGCGTCAAGGCGTGTGAGATGACTGGAGCAAGGAGGCGGAGAAACCAGGCAGGCATCTGATCATTTCCCTCCGCGGTTGGTCGAAGGTGGTCTAGCATGTTAAATACAGACATTTCGGCGAGGATCGGGGTGTCTGGTTGAGCGGTATGTCTCAGAGGAGGAGCAACGTAAGCAGGATCCGTTGAGATGGCGACATAGTGGGTGTTTAGGTCCTCAGCTGTAACCTGACTTGTCTGATCCTGTCCGCGAGGCTTGTGAGTCAGTTTGTTGACTCTGCGCCACAGGTTCTGTGTCCCGTGACGAGGGTCGAGGTCATTGAGTTCCCTTCTGTTAGCCTTGGCGATGGCCTTCCCAATTCTCTCCGCAACCGCCGATGCTTCCTCCACCCGATTTGACCGCATCAGTCTGTTCTTGCGTCGAAGAAGGTGTTTGATTTCAGGAGTGACGAATGCAGGCTCTCTCGTTGTGACCGTGACAGCTCTGACTGGGTAGTGCTCATTCAGCCACAGCGTCATCTGCCGGTAGAAGCCGTTCCATGCCTCCTGTGGGTCATCGATCTAAGTATTTTATTTCAAGAGTCAAGTAACAGTATACCTTGCAATGCATTTGTACAATAAATTTGCATTGGAAATAGGGGTATTCTTGAAGGGCAACCACATAGAGAATGTTGATTGAAATAGATGGTTGATTGGTCGGGTTTCTATAGCACTAAGGGTGCTCTTTAGTCCCTAGATACGGCTTTTCACATACCTAAGGTCTAAGTATTTTATTTCAAGAGTCAAGTAACAGTATATCTTGCAATGCATTTGTACAATAGATTTTGCATTGGAAATAGGGGTATACTTGAAGGGCAACCACATAGAGAATGGTGATTGAAATAGATGGGTGATTGTCGGGTTCTATAGCACTAAGGGTGCTCTTTAGTCCCTAGATACGGCTTTCACATACCTAAGGTCTAAGTATTTTATTTAAAGAGTCAAGTAACAGTATATCTTGCAATGCATTTTGACAATGGATTTTGCATTGGAAATGGGGTATTCTTGAAGGGCAACCAATTGGAGAATGGTGATTAAAATTGATGGGCGATTGGTGGTTTCAATAGCACTAAGGGTGCTCTTTAGTCCCTCGATACGGCTTTCACATACCTAAGGTCTAAGTATTTTATTTCAAGAGTCAGGTAACAGTATATCTTGCAATGCATTTTTACAATAGATTTTGCATTGGAAGTAGGGGTATACTTGAAGGGCAACCACATAGAGAATGTTGATTGAAATAGATGGGTGATTGTCGGGTTCTATAGCTCTAAGGGTGCTCTTTAGTCCCTAGATACGGCTTTCACATACCTAGGGTCTAAGTATTTTATTTAAAGAGTCAAGTAACAGTATATCTTGCAATGCATTTGTACAATGGATTTTGCATTGGAAATAGGGGTATTCTTGAAGGGCAACCACATAGAGAATGTTGATTGAAATAGATGGTTGATTGGTCGGGTTCTATAGCACTAAGGGTGCTCTTTAGTCCCTAGATACGGCTTTCACATACCTAAGGTCTAAGTATTTTATTTAAAGAGTCAAGTAACAGTATATCTTGCAATGCATTTTGACAATAGATTTTGCATTGGAAATTGGGGTATTCTTGAAGGGCAACCAATTAGAGAATGGTGATTAAAATTGATGGGCAATTGGTGGTTTCAATAGCACTAGGGGTGCTCTTTAGTCCCTAGATACGGCTTTCACATACCTAGGGTCTAAGTATTTTATTTCAAGAGTCAGGTAACAGTATATCTTGCAATGCATTTTTACAATAGATTTTGCATTGGAAGTAGGGGTATACTTGAAGGGTAACATGGCTTCCGCTTACTTAGTGTCTAAGTATTTTATTTAACGGGTCAAATTTCAGCATTTCCACCTTGCAATCTGTGCAGTGCATTTGGTTTTACAATGATGACCGAACTGAAGGGCTCCACTGATTGTAGAGTGATTGCAAGCGATGATTGATTGTCATTTTGAATAGCCTTAGGAATGCCTACCAGACCCTCCCAAGAAAGGGATTTCAGAAATGCAGAGGTAAGTTTCTTAGATAAATGGCCAAATTGCAGCTTTTCTTGCTATCTAGTTCAAAGGAATTTGAGGAATAGCTGCAGTATTCCGGCGTTTCGTGTTTGAGAAACATTTTATATGCTGCAAGGAAACGATTCGGAACTCGAATTAATCCAAGCGTGGACATTGAATATGCATATTGCTGACCACTTGATGCACACTGACTTCCGGAATGAGTTCTAGTTCAATTATAGTTTCGAGCGGACATTTGTTTTGAGAAATATTGTATATTTAAAACCATTTATCAATCAGTTTTCTTCTGTATAACCAATTATGACTATTTGTGCATCACTTCGGCAATGTCACGTTATTTGAAATAATTTACGGCGCTATTTGTTTCACTAAAAGTCAGAAAATAATTTACAACGCTAAACTACACGTTTACCAGATTTTTAATTTGAATATTAATAGTAGTGCACCTTTGTTGCGGATGAAGTTGAATATGAATATTACTGAACACTTGACGCACTCGCACTTGCACCTTCGAGCAATAGTGATTGGTTTCTACCGACATCATCTGGATTGCACTGATATTAACAGGGACACAACTACAGGTAACTATTGAAAGTATAGATTAGGATTAATGCATTTCAAAGGTGATTTAATTCATTTTTATTTCATATAGTTTAGTTCAAAATTCGCCGACATCTAGTGGCTACTAAGGTCGTTGAAGTCGAACGTACTTTTTATTCTACAATTGAACCTTTATTTCATGTCACCACGAAATGTTTTTCTCATTCATATTATGATTAGGTGCTGTTTAATGACACAGTGTGATAGCACAGATGATCAGCGTTCCATCTCCTCCTTTCTCCAGGCTTTGGACTGGCACTACTTATTCCTTATTGTCTGGTTGAATTAGTTTAATTAATTAGTGGGTTAGTTGCTGTTAGTTGCTGTTTAATTAATGACACTGTGTCATGTCTAATTAATGACACTGTGTCATGTCTGTTCCCTCATGCGAAGCTGTCTTGCTGGGTCAGCTCCTCACTATCTTAGGGCCTTTTGTACCCCAGTATCTTCTTTGCACAGTCGTTCCTCCCTTCGCTCCTCGGCCCGTGGTTACTTGGTTGTCCCGCGGGTGCGTACTTCTACGGCCCAATCTAGGAGTTTCGCTATTGTTGGTCCCAATAGCTGGAACCAGTTACCTCAGTCCCTCAGGACTGACCTTTTTCTATTTCTTTTGACCAGTTCCGCAAGCGCCTGAAAACCTCCCTTTACCAGTGAAGAGACTGGCTCGGGTCGGTGAGCGCCTCTGTTTTGAGTGGCGCTTTATAAATGCTTGATTACAATTACAATTACAATAACAATGATGATATTAGCGTCGTCCTCCCCCTTTCTCCGTAATAATTATAGAAGTTATTATGTTTAATGAACTCCGAAACTGTTCGTTTTACGCCAGCAGCGCGGCCGCCACAAGAGGTCGCTATAAACTTCAACCTTTAATGCAGCTGCAATGCTGCATTGTATTGTTTCAAATGCAGTTGCATTGCATTGCATCAAACACATCTGTATTGTATTGCATGTAATGCAGTTGCATTGTATTGTTCAAATGCGGTTGTATTTGATCAAATACAGTTGTATTACACTTTTTGAAATACGGTTGCATTGTATTGTATCAAATACAATTATTGTATTGTATTGCACTGTGTTGTGCATACGAACCATGTAATAATATGCGATGGCATAATGTAAGCCTTATCACACTAGAAGGCTAACCTTTGTAGTATTATTTTTCTGTAGGCTAATTCGCTCACTCAAAAGTTCTTTTAGGTCGTTTTCCAAACGTTGACTTGTTCTGTTCTTGTTGAACTATTCGCTGATTTGCAGTGGCGTAACTAGGGGTTCGTGCGCCCGGGGGCAAGAATTTCCGCGAAATTTTTTTTATGACTTCGAAAATTTCTAATGACCTTTTTTTTTTGTGTTTTTTTCCCGTCTTTTTTCACAAAAAACCCTGTCTGAACCCTCATTTTGCGCCCCCGGGTTTTCAGAACCTTCATTTTTCGTCCCAATAGTTACTTAGTATTACTTAGTAACTGTTCGTGCTTCATTTCTTTAACACAAAAATTGAAAAATTCATTGTCACAACCCTAATTTTGCGCCCCTGTCCTGCGCCCGGCGGCGGCCGCCTCCCTCTGACCCCCTCGTTTCGCCACTGCTGATGTGTAGGCTATGTTTTTTTTTATCGAGGTTTAAAGCTCAATGACCATCAAGGCACTGGACAACATACATGTACTAGCTATGTGCGTCGTATTATACTACAATTATAGTGAAATGCACGCTAGCGTCTTAGGCAATCGATGAATCATTGCATAAGCTTAATTATGCACAGAGATTAGGCACGGACTACATTATAGACTACGGTCGTTTTGTCTGTTGTCTTATAAAGAAATAAACGAATTTACGTATATATACATACTTACACGACTTAACATTAGGCTAACTTCAATGATATGGTAACTTGGAACTCTTACATAGAAATGCTGTGCGTTAAATACTCGCAATTGTTTTCCAATATACCGGTAAAATCATTAGTGCAATACAATACATGTAAACGTCTGATTTCCAAAATGTAAACTGCATCAAGAGTGAATTTGACACCTCCGATAATACTACATAAACTCCTTGTTGACGTTTGAGCACAACGAATGATGTCGTCACTATTATCAGCGACCGAGAATTCTGGGTAATGTTTCAAATCTACTTTAAAAAAATTAATTCGTGTTATTCGTCCATAACCAATTAATTTTCACAATATTGAGTTCTTTTCCTCTCACCTTTTATATATATTATTACCAGTGTAAAGTCTAACAACTAGCTAACCGCAATCTAATATCGTGACGTTTGCATGTCCTTCATATGTTTAGTTCGTCAAATAGTCCTATGTAGGCTATAGGCCTACATTAGTATAATCTTCCCAAATCTGCTCAACATCAAAGATGTCAAAGCATTATCATCCTTAATATATCTGTCAAAGCCTTTTCACCCTTAGTCTATGTATGTATGTATGCATGAGCACTTGCTATAGCCCCCTTCAAGATTTCTACTCAGAGGCGCTCCCGACTACAGCGCGGACATTGAATCGGAGTTTCACCCCGAAGCGCATGAGCAATTGCGAGTGAAGGACTTGCCCGGGGGCGTATTTACAAACCCCTTCATGGTACAACGCAAGCAGCAAATCCTCTGCACCCATTGGCTGACCTCAAGGCGCTCATAAATATTCATGAACAGTATGAATGCGGTCAGTCTATTATTAGTAAGCTGTAGACGTTGTGTTTATGAGCGATAATTAAGCGTTTGAATTAAAGTTTAACTCCGGCATGGATAAATACGTAAATTGGACACTAGAAATATTGAAAGCCGAGTTGAAACAGAGGAGCGAAGATTTCTGGAAGAAACCACTAACTTCTTGAGCGGTAAGACAACGAAATAACTAAATGTAACTGAATTCAGAGCAAAACTACATTGCTACAAAACTTAACTGGTACAGAACTTAAATTGATTTATCTTTTGTGATATTTACAAAAGAATGTCGGATTTTAAAGCATTAGTGGCGAACTAGTTCACGAAAAATATATCTGTTATTGTAATATTGGATGTTAAACTGCCAAAGAGTAATGGGACATATAATTTGGGACGAAAAACCTATAAACATGTTTGCGTTTACTAGGTTGGAAGCGTAGCCTATGACTGGAACTTCAGCTTTAAAGATCATACAGTTTGCAGCTACCCCACATGAAATTGTACAAAGACATCAACCAATCGACAAAGGTTTGCATTACTTACATTGATTCTTAGAGCCATGTTTGCATTGAGTCATGAGAAGCAACATAGGTCAGCAAAATGAGCAATTGTACTGTGTCTCTGCAGCTGGTACCAACGTTGTGCAGAGGATAAATGCTAATAATTATATACTTGCACCTCTGCAGGATTTGCATTGACGCAAAGTCCTCTTGGCTTACTGCTTCACAATATGGACAATTTACAAAATCTTGAAATTGTTTAAGTCACTAATTTGTGTAGTAAACTACATGTAAACAAGTTCCATTGTCTGTCTGTATCAAGACACTTAATATAGCGCCTTTTAAGTATGTCACAAAAGTGCAAAAGTGCTGATTTGGCTTTGCCTGTAATGTTTACGAGAGAGAGAGACAGATAGATTTGGCATTGCCTGTAATATTTACGAGAGAGAGACAGAGACAGATTTGGACAGAGAGAGAGAGAGAGAATGGGGAGATACTTTGGAAAGACACGATGTCAGGAACGGGTATCAATGTACAAATATTTATTTCCTTTTGCAGATCCCATTGATTGAAGAGAATGCTGTGAATGCATACTTAGCTCAATTTGACAAGAATCTGGATGAAAAGCCAAAAAACATGTACGAAGAAAGATTTCTGCTCAGCTCATGAACAGTTTTCCAGGACAATTGGGTGTTTGTTCATGCACACTGTTTTGCAGAAATGAAGAAGTCAATTACGTATAATGTGGATTTTTCTTTCTTTCGTTTCTCCATCTTTGCTTGCCTTTCCTCTTAAAATTGTCTTGGAATTTTAAAAACCGATGAACATTTACTAGTTTCTTTTCATATTACCACAAGGGTCCCTTTTCAGGACACAGTGCATAATATATATAATATATATATATATCCATAAGAGAAATGCTTTCTTTTGGTGCTCAAATATAGCATACCAAAGCATACTGCTTGCTGTTGTTGCTGAGCTTATATATATGATTCTCGTCTGGACATTTGTCATAGACCTACTAGCTCTTTTGAACTGGGTAAAAAGAGAAAAAATGAAGGTCTAACTCCAGGTCAGCAACTCAAGTTCCATGTTGTAAAAGACAACACATGAACGATCAAAACAATGGTGTTACCAGACCAAAATTGAATCTCAACTTACTACCTATTATACTGATAGAAAATAATGCAAGACTCTAAAACAAAGAATTATTTGCACAGTTATTTTAATTGTCAACAATCAGCCAGAAGAAGTTTACCAAAAGCACAGTGAAGTGATAGTCAGAATGAACTCAGTGTCAGTTCATGCATCAAAATTTAGTCTCCTACATTGATAGTGCCAACAACAACAAATGTTATCTAACTTGTACATTATTACTAGAAACTCAGTTCTACTCCTGAATCAACTGAAGACATCGATCTGCTCGACTCTTTACAGTTTTTTGTTCGTTAAATACTTTGGTGTATATTTTCTTATATGAGTGACGAATTTCAGGACGTGCTTCTTGAAACTGGAGAATTTCACCCTTGCCTACAAACACATACAAATACGCATTAATGCACGGTAAACCTAGTGACAGTAAATATGTTTAAATATCTCCCAGTGTACTTAAAGAGTGCTATTTAGGTGTTCAACTCATTATGATTTGCAAGGAAGCTTCTTGATAGCTTTTCTTAGCTTGAACTGTTGATGGTCCTTTATTATCCTTGAGAGGAATTCATGCTATTGGTTCTCAAAAAAGTATTCCAAGCAAGAATTCTTAACGTTGCAGCTCAGCTATCATAAGCATGATCCATGATAAGAATGACAAGGATGACAACACATTCAATTCCATATTAAGATCTCATTTTTGACAGTATGTCCAATAACGTTTAGGACAAGCTTAAAACAGATTTTGTGGCATTTATTACAAAAACAATAAAAACATGCTTATGCTAATGATAAAACTACTAAATATACTAGTGCTGACTTTCATTAGAACATACATTGTACTGAATGGATTTTGTTAAACTATGGTTGCAGTATTATTATAGCTATGTCTCTTGTTACCTGATAAATAACTTAATTCTGAAAATTGCCATGACCTGACACTTGATTTTGTGCTTGGTCAGTCGACCCTTAGTGCATTTTTTCAGACATTAGCACTAAGGATAACAATAGTAATTACTCTTATTAATAATATTATAATTATCTTCAATCTGCTTCTCTGAAGATAATAAGAGACCTACATTCAAGCATGTAATTGCATATTTCTTACATAATTATATTTCAAATTACTTGGTAAGCCACTGTTTATGATGTAGATGTTGAAAGTCTGTCGAATAAGCATGTTTTCACGTTCTGACCTTCTAGTGTAATCCCGACCTAGCATCATCAAATTTTCAATCACTAAATTGGCAATTTTTAGCTCACTGTGACAGGCTTATACGACAGACTTTGTGCAGAGGGTAAAACCGATAACTAAAGCTTCAAGCGTAATTCGGGTGCAGAAAATATTTGATGCCTGCCATAAATTCTACAGTACTTATCTTTCTGATACTTGTAGGTGTTGCATTTAAACATAAAAATCCTTTAAAATGAAAGTACAAAGAATGTGTAAAATGTTGCACCTATTGTCATTTCAACACGTGACAGGCCAGTTGTGATGTCAAAATCTTAATGATCTGTTTGCCTAGCCTTATACAAAAACATGCTGCAAACAAACACTTTCTTAGAACAATATATTGTCAACACCTTTAAAATTCTTGCCTCCAGGTTTCTTCGTGTTCTTTGTGTTTGCTTCAGCTTTCTTGTCTCCACTCAGCAGCTGCCTCTGTGACACTGATTTAGCACCATCCATTGTTGTCATTGGCAAAATCTCTGGTCAACTTCAGTTTCTTGCTGTTTACGCACCACTTTAGTTCCTTGCTGTTTCCGCATCAAATTGTCTACTTCAGTTTCTTGCTGTTTCTGCACCAAATTGTCCACTTCAGTTTCTTGCTGTTTCTGCACCAAATTGTCCACTTCAGTTTCTTGCTGTTTCTGCACCAAATTGTCCACTTCAGTTTCTTGCTGTTTCCGCACCAAATTGTCTACTTTGGTATTTTTCAGCGGTTGGCAAGTAAGGCTTGCAAGGTTCTGTAAAGTAAAAGCCAAATGGTTGTCACTAGTCAATTATGCTGATTCTACCCTTATACATGTTTACGTATGCACTAGCATAGATTTTGTTAATGCCCTTACGTGTGTGCCAACCTCTTTCTGAAATTAAACTACTTGAATCAGTTTTAAATGTGCAGCTCTGATAATAGGTGGGGTTCTACAGTTTTACACGTTTAAGATCATTATGCTTATGATCAACAGTTACTATCTGGCCAGTTGTGCTCCATCCTACGTTACAGAGCAATCTAGTTCAGCATCGTCCTCACCTGGTCACACAATTAAGTGAAAGTCAGAATTCTCATTGTCAGTTGATGTAATAAAATGTGGCATCCTAACAGCAGTGATGGCCGAATTGACTTGATTGAAACTCAATCATGTACCGTAATCTATGACAATCACTATTCAGCAAATGTTAACCGACTTGATAATATTATTAGAAAATACAGTTCTATGGTTGACTCCACTCTGCATAGTTGTTTTGTTTATTTAATCATTTGGATGCATATTATTTTCTGATAAATGTGATGCATTACAGGATGTTCTTCTTGGAATCATGGTATATTCACACTCAGAAACACATAATATTATGAACCTGCACTAATTCCTTGTACAACCGAAGAACAATAAATGTCTACAATAACTCCTATTTAAAAAGCACAAAATAAATTGCAGTAAGACTATCACTATAAATTCACGTTTAGCGTCGTAAATTATTCGCCAGGGCATGTGTTTAAGCATTTTTAGACTGCTTGCAAGTTGGATTAACGAAAAGAATTCTTGTTAAATAGAAGTGGGATTGATGAAAATAATTTTTGCTTAATTGGCATCGGGGTAGTTTAAAAGAATCTTGCTTAAATAGAAGCTTGATTGATTAAAACTAGCCTAATTCTAAATTAAACAGAAGTTGTATTGATGAAAAATAATTGTTGCTTAACTAGAAGCTGAATTTATTGAACGAATTCTTGCCTAAATAGAAGCTGGATCGATGGAAAAGATTCTTGCCAAAGTAGAAATTGGACTTATGAAAATGAAAATAATAAAGCTACAATGGACGAATTATAATTTACGACGCTAAACTACACGTTTAATTAATATACATACTTCCGAGTGCACTTGGTTAATGAAGTGTACAGATTTCCTACATACATTACAGTTCTGCCACTCACCGAACAACGTTGTTGCGTGTTCGCTTCACAATAAACTTCTGACATGCAGAACTTTCGAACATTTGAACCCAGTCATACCATTCCTGGGATGACGACAAATTGCATCGAAGTGACATGTTACGACCGTCTTCCGCGCTGTTTGCATAAATGTAACCTTGTGGCAATGTAATTTGGTCATCTGCCATCCTCTATGCATTAAAAATACTTTTGGAGGTAATACTTATATTATTTATACAATCGAAACGAGAAGACAACAATAATGAAAAGTGGCAACCCAATTTTACCCAATAGCAAGGCGGTATGACGACCCAATAGGAATTCGCTAGAATTGGGTCTCATGACCCAATTCCAGCGAATAGGAACGCGGTATCAGCCCACTGCGTTGTACCATGAAGGGTTTGTAAATACGCTGCCCGGGGTCCCTACGCGGCGGCTTGAGGTGGATTCGAACCCGCAACCCTCCGGCTGCAACGCACCGAACATACCCCAACACCACCGATCCCCACAATGTATCTGTATCAATGGCGTAATTCTGCCCTTCCTTAGAACTGCCATTCCCGTCTCCCTCTCCTCTCCATCCCTTTCCCATATGCGCCTTTGGTATGCTTTATCCTCCACTTTAAGTTACTCGCAGATAAAAAAAAGTAGGACTGCATGTTTACTTTCTCTTTCACAACTGCTGATCTGTTGACGGCACTAAGACCACTAAAATGATTCAAAGGTAAAAATGAATTTTAGCGTATTTTATTATTTTAATAATTTTCCTGATAATTGTAATGAATCCAGCTTCTATTTAAGCAAGATTCTTTTTGTCAATCCCACTTCTATTTAACCTAAAATTATTTTCATCAATCCTACTTCTATTTAGCAAGAATTCTTTTCGTCAATCCAACTTGTACTGGACTAAAGCTGACTCACCATGCAATGGCCAGTCATTTGCGACGCTAAAATACATGTTTTCATCAATCCAGCTTCTATTTTAGCAAAGATCTATTTTCATCAATCCAAACCCCATTTAGGAAAACAATTGTTTTTGTCAATCCAGAGAAATAATAAAAAACGGTAAAATACTCGGCTGGCACAGGGCCGGCGCCAGAGTATTTGCCGCCCTAGGCGAACCTGTCGCGCTGCGCCCCCGGTAACTGCGATAACTAATTAATATTAAATTAACTAAGTTAATTTAAAAGTTATCCATAATAACAGTAACCGTCTGGAAACTGCATTAGCTATGCAGCCTAACTGAGCCTATGCTGTACAGGATGTAACACGTTTAATGGGAATTTAAAATGTAAATACATGCAGGCCTATTAAATGAGACAGTGCACATTTTTCGTTTGAACACTTTATTAGAAATCCTACGGCTATGTGTACTAAGTCATAATCCTACCTACTTACGAACTTTCTACGAAGTCTGTAGATATAATTATAATGTAATTTCAAAATTTTATTTTTCGCGCTTTCACTTTAGCAAAATTTAATGTAGAAGAGTTCTATCAGTTCAAAGTCTCCAGCAAGAGGCCTCTCATGTTCAGTTGACAATGTAGCTATAGGCCCAGTCCAACAAATCTTTCTTGCAGCATGGACGTAGGCCTACGCAAATATATTTCTTTTGAGCTTCGAGAAGCTTCTCTCATTATTAGCCACAAAAACTGGAAGTGTCAAGAAGACGTCAAATCGAATAAATATGCGGCGTCTTTTTAAGTATTTAAAAACTAAAACTATATTTTAAGTCTAGTATATCAATGCTTGCACACATATTGCGCCATTTAGCCTATTGACCTCGATCACCCAGACCGTCATCTTTAGTGTCTGGTTTTGTACTAGCACTGGATTTTTCTGTGACATGAATTATGTTTTTAACAAAAATTGATTAAACTTTTAATGAAAACAGGGTTTAAGTAAAACAAGAAAACCCACGGGAAAACACAAGGTCTCCAGAAAACCCCATTTTAGAAGTTCGGATTAAAAACCAAGATCTTGAGAAAATTGATAAACCGAAGGAGTGGTAACATTGCTTATGATCAGTCTCAGTTCCATTTCAAATACCGTATGTCGCTAGTAAGCAACTTCAAACTTGGGATAGTTAACGGCATAAGCGTGACGTGCCACATGACTGAAGTTAAGATTTCGAAATGTCTGTGGTCTGTTTGAAGCAGCTTCTTATTTTCGTATTCATTTATTAATGAATGGTGGCAAAACGCCGGCAATGTTTAAAAAATATTTTTTATTTAGCTTTTCTGCCGCCCCCAGAAGCGTGCCGCCCTAGGCGGCCGCCTAGTCCGCCTAGTGGTTAAACCGGCCCTGGGCTGGCAGCATCATGAATTAAATACGCTAAAATACACTTTACCGAATCAAATTACCATTGGCAATAATACATCACCATAGAATGCTTATTGACAAAGACGAAAGACGAGGGCCATTTCGGCCACACCCCATATGAGTTTCGAAAGCTGGTTCAAAGAACGACAAAAGACTTGTTCAAGCGTAGGTCCAGAGGTCTCCCTGACTTGACCACCCTGTAGACTAATTCGCGACCCTGACAAGTAAGTGACAAGTAAGGTCTCTGAATACGCCCATTGTTGTCTTACCTCATTACTCTTTTGGTGAGTAGAACCTACTCCATATAGCATAGGCTACACTCATACTGTCTTAGTCCTCTGTATCTGCTCTCATCAATCCCGTCTAGCAGTTCTTGTGTTACAAGATGGAAGTCTTAGCGTTTTGAGGATTAAGGATGTGACAAGTAGATATGGGCTTGGGAATATTGGAGCATCGTCAATCTCTTTTGAAACTTTAATTTTCTCCATCGTGCAACCTATCGTGGCTTAATTTCGCTTCAGCCATGCGGACATGTGGTAGCGTGACAGTAAAAATAAATCTCTTGCAAATGTCCGTTAAAACAGCTCTATGTTAGTACGATTCCATTATGTCAATTGTCCTTCAACTTTCGAGGCACGCCGTTTATTCAGAAGATTCTATTAGACTTTGACGGGTTGTGAAGCGATAAACGATAGCAAACTGCTGCATGGTTCTATTGTGGCATCAACTAACTGTGATATCACATGTTAAAGTACGTGCGTATTCGTTGAATACAGCGTGCAAGGACTGTTTTAGATAGTAGGCCTATTATACAGGCTGATATATAATATGAGTGGCGTCATTGGAAGTTGGAACCTGCCGAAGGGCAGAGAACTTAAAGAAGAAAAAGATACAGGCTGTAAATGTATGTGCAATTTGTTTGTTACAATTGTCTTTGCGATTTAATGATAATCGTGTTTTATAAGATCAACATAACAGAACTCTGATTCTGTCTCTCATAAGCTTAATATGTGTCCTTCTATATGCCGACAACAATGCGTTTATTTTCTTAGGTTAACATCATGAATAAATTAATGCAGGAGAAAAGTATTTTTGCTGAATGCTGAAAAAGGCACAAACTGGCGAGGTTGGACTTTTCAGTCCACTGCAACTTACAAGAGGTTCAGTGTTTTCAAATCTAGGTTTTCCAAATATCATATATGAAGCACAAACTCAGACAATTCATAATCATTAATTATGTCAAAACGCATATTTGTGCTGGATAGTAACAAGAAAAGCTATTCTACAGCAAAGATGCACGACTCCGAGTTTTGCAAAAATATATTTACCCACACCTGTAGGCCTAACCTTAAGAAAAACACGAGAATCCATACTGAAGGAAAAGCCAAAATCTGCCTGGTATGTGAGAAAACATTCGCATACTCTTCGAACCTGGAAAGACACATCAGAAAACATACTGGTGAGAAACCGTTTCAGTGCGAACTATGTAAACAAATGTTTTCTTGGTCTTACAGTCTGCAGACCCATGTAAGAATACATAATGGTGAACGGCCTTTTCAATGCCAGGTATGTCAGAAACGTTTTTCCCAATCCTCACATCTAAGAGATCATTCAAGAATTCACACCGGTGAGAAATCTTACCAATGCCAAATATGTCAAAGGCGGTTTTCTAAGCTTTCAAGTCTAACAGGTCATGCAAGAATTCATTCTGGAGAGATGCCTTACCAATGTCAAGTATGCCAGAAACGTTTTTATCTGCGTCCCAGTCTAACACGTCATGCTAGAATCCACACAGGAGAGAAGCCTTACCAATGCCAACTATGTCAAACGCGTTTCGCCAGATCTTCAAACCTATCGCGTCATGCAAAAATTCATACCGGGGTGAAACCGTACAAATGTCTTTTATGTGAGTTCAAAACGAAGCATGAAGATTATCTAAAGAGTCACGTGAGAACACATACTGGAGAGAAACCATATCTTTGCCGGGTATGTCAGAAAACATTCTCAAACATTTCAAGTCTAACAAATCATGGAAAATCCCACTCTGAAGAGAAACCATATCTATGTATTGCTTGTAAAAAAACATTTTCAAAATCTTCAACGCTACAAAGACATGTTAGAATTCATACTGGAGAGAGGCCATACCAATGTCAGATATGTAAAAAAAGTTACCCCCAATCTTTCCAACTACGACACCATGTTCGAATCCATACTGGAGAGAAACCATACCTATGCCAGACATGTCAAAAACGGTTTATCCGCTCTATTAGTCTTAAAAGTCATGCGAGAATTCATACTGGAGAGAAACCATACCACTGTCAATTATGTGAGTTTAAAACTAATAGTAAAAGTGACCTAAGGAGACACACGAAAAGGCATACTGGAGAGAAACCATACCTTTGCCAGATGTGTCTGAAAATGTTCTCATGCGCCTTAGGTCTTAAGAGGCATGGAAAAACCCACACCGTGTCTGTTTCATCTTTGTAAAATCATTCTCCACAGTTTTAAGGATGCAAAATTATGTTGGAAACCATACTTGAAAAAGGCTGAACAATTTCCAGTTATACAAGAGAATATTTTCACGCGGTTATTTCAGTTGTAATCAGGAAACACTTTATGCACTTCGTTGAAATACATGAATGAACCCTAAATGAAGAGATACATTCTGCGTCTATAAAGAAACAAAAATCTCACCCGGAAATTACCTTAAATATGCCATGTTATTGACGTTCACCAAATACAGTTGGCGAAGAAAAAGAAATGTGGAGCTACTCAATCTATGATGATCCGCAAGAACGAATTCATGCATATCATTTTTTATTCAAAGTATTTGCTTTAGCAGAGCACAGTTCAACTGAGTATTCCTGTTGGACTAGACATATTCAAGGATCCTGCTTTTGTTTAGCGATTTTTTTAGGTTTTTAGGTTGGCCTATTATTATACTTACAAGTGCCTAGTTATGCACTTTGACTGTGTCGTTATTATTGCACTGCTAGTATTCTTCACTGTGTTTTTTTTACACAGTCCAAATATCACATAGTCGTGCTTTCACGCTGTTTCTGTTCCGTGGCTGCAATCACAAAGTAATTGAAACAAGGATTATTTCGCACATAATTAGTGCAGATTTAACGATGCTGTTAAGGTTCAAATGTCATAGCAAATAAAGTTTGTTCAATCTTTATTTGTCATAGTTAAGCAGTAGAGACCCTTAGAAATGTAGTTCAAATTCACTTCCCTCCTTCAAAAGACTCAATATTTTCTTCTTGGCTTTCAACCACTTAGATATCTAACTGCATCTTCTACTGACGGCTGCCTATCCGCGCTTCAGTTTAACATTTCAGTGTGACCATCCGTTCATTACAAATTTAGGTGAAACCGTAGTCTACGTTGCTAGATCATTTTACATTGTCAAATGGGGGTTGGATTGATGATGATGATAATTGTTTGTATAAATGGAAGATGGATTGATGAAGCTAATTCTTTGTTTAAATCGAAACTGGATTGATGGAAATAATTGTTTCCGTAAATCAAAGCTGGACTGATGACACTTAGTCTGCTTCAAAGTTTTTTGCTTAAATAGAAGTGGGATTGTCGGATAGTGCTGCCTAAATGGAAGTTTGATTGAAGAAATAGTTCTTGGTTAAATGGAAGTTGGATTGATGACAATAATTTTTGCTTAAACAGTAGTTCGATTGATTAAATAATTTTTGGCTGAAATTGAAGTTGGCTTGATGATAGTTATCATGGACATTGGTAGACTACTTGTTTAGCAACCTCAAGTTCGGCATTGAAGACAATAAACTGCAACGTAAACTGCGGGATAAACCTAATTTAATTAATTCTAATATCCATGAACAGCGGATGGCGGAAGATATTTTCGCAGTAAATTTCCCCATTGGTTAAATTGCTCATCCAAAGATGCAGGTTCTCCAAATCTTTACAAATCTAACTGGCAAATATAATTTTATAGGCTAGGTAATTAGTGTCCGGTCTATTCTTTTAGATGTCGGATCTCATATATCAGGTGGCGGATGGCAGATCCGTCCGAATTTAACCACTGAATTGCCCACAACTTAGTGATCTCTGTGTGTTAAGACTTAAACTATCAGTTATGTTTGGTTTGTTGATTTGTTTATCATACTCTCACACAATGCATTTTGTTTTTGTTACTACTGCCAAATATTATCCAGAAAAGGTCAATCCAGCCGCAGCGGGTCCATGTGATCCATTTGCATTGACCTATTGACGTATGCATTATTTACTGGAAACTTTTTTTCTTGAATTTGTACTGATTGCTGTTATTGTGTAAAATTCTGTGCTAAAAATAGACGCTAATCAATTTACATCCTGGTCTTCTAATTTTGCATATAAGTCTTACGTTTCTTGTTAAACCAGTAGACATTTTTCACGTACTGAATGTTCTTAGAAAGTAAACGTTTTTAAATAGAAAATCATCGAGTTACAATAATTATTAAGTAAATAATATTAAAGAAGAACTCAAATTCATTTCTGTGAGTAAATGAGTAGGCCTATCTTACAATGGACGCCTTTGCAGGAAAACACAAGAGAAACGAAAACGAAAGTAATCGTAAAATGGAGAATTCTGAATTACGAGTTTCATCAAGTTGCAAAAGAGGTAGGCCTAAGTGGAAAGACACAACATTATTACTAACACTAAGCAGCAAGGCATTAACGATGCAACACTCGGTTTGATACTCGTCGGTTAATTCACCCCATTTCATTTGTCCAATGGTAATGACTTCCCCACGTGAAATTTATTCACCCCATTGAACTGGTGTCTAAAACACAGCACGATGGTATGGGCGGTACCAGGTTTTCTAATGACGACACTAATCCTAACCCTGACCCTAACCGACCCTCACGACGCCTAACCTGACCCAAACCGACCCTTACGACGCCTAACCTGACCCTACCGACCTTCACGACGCCTAACCTGACCCTAACCGACCCTCACGACGCCTAACCTGACCCTAACCAACACTCACGACGCCTAATCTGACCCTAACCGACCCCTCACGACGCCTAACCTGACCCGAACCGACCCTCACGACGCTTATAACCTGACCCTAACCGACCATCACGACGCCTAACCTGATCCTAACCGACCCTCACGACGCCTAACCTGACCCTAACCGACCCTCACGACGCTTATAACCTGACCCTAACCGACCCTCACGACGCCTAACCTGACCCTAACCAACACTCACGACACCAGTAAACTTATGCACTATATTCTTCAGCCCCTATTCCATTACCCTGCCGTAAATGTTATGCTCTAATGCATAATCCATAATGTGCCCTTTATGTCGGCCAATCACAGGGCGTCGGAAGTATTGTTCCGACCAAAAGATGCCAAATATTATATACGATAATATATCGGAAAAGTCCGACTATGATACTATGAGAATGCCATAGTCACCATTATGATAGTGTATAAGTTTACTGGCATCGTGTCGGTTAGGGTCTGGTTAGGCGTCATGAAGTGTCTGATATGACGTATTTTGTCGTATCCCTTCGGAAGGAAGACTTCCTGCCATGACACACGAAACGGTTAATCACTCCCTAAACTTCCTTGATCTGAACACAGGACAGTCCGTAAAAGGAAAGAAACGCGTAGAAATTTATTCCGGTGCATGAACAGAAAAGGCAGACGAAAGAATTAAATCGGGTGAATTAATCGACAAGGTAGACGAGAAAATGAAATAGGATGAATTAACCGACAAGGTAGAAGAGTGCTGTTTTGATTAGAACTACGAGAGTACGGAATCGGTTTGATTGACGTGTGAATGAGACGGAGACGGTTGAGGTTCCAGGATTGGGGAAATTCTCGTCCACAGATGTCGCAACCAGTGGTGTAGTGGGGGGAACGTCAGGGAACGCCGTTCCCCACTTTTTCTCACACTATGCAAAATTCTTGAAAGATTGCACTTTTTGCTTACTTCAATATCCAGGCGTTCCCCCACTTCATTTTTAGGACTACACCACTGGTCGCAACTAAAAAGCTTATCTCCCGTAAGAATTCTCTGCAACAGATCAATCGCGAAACTCTTGGATTAAAATACGGTAAGTTATGGTCAGACAGTGGGTCATAAGGTGTTGATATTATTATTTCTGCATTTATTAACCGCCACAATCTAGCGAATAAGTTTCAATAGATAGCACTAAGTAATTATTGCGAGTGAAAGACCTAGCCTACTCCCTGTACAGTGTCCGTCTCAGGGAGGATGACAAATACCCTCGGTTTGAAAGAAATACAAAGTTTGCGTATGAATCATCATCATCATCATCATCAGTTCTTGACGCCAGCCATTTGTCGGCCATGGGTACGAATAAATACCTCCATTGTCCTCGGCTCCATGTCAAGTCCATTTCTCCCCTTGGTGTCTGTCCAAGTGATGTTACACATGTATGTCTTCATCTATGTTGTCTATCCAGCGTTGTTTTGGTATGCCTTTGTTTCTAATTCCATCGAATCTCGAATATTCGGATATTTGCAATTTTCTCGGCTGATTTATTTGAAAAATTAAGAAACATTTCTTAAATATGAGACCTCACAAGTTTGCCGTTTCCAGAAAATTCGTCTTTTTCAACCAATGATGTAGCAAACTAAATTATTGGAACTGTAGAAATGTAGAGCCCATTTTATGTTGAAAACATTTTAAAATAATTTCTGTTTAATATTTTTATTTAAAAGGAAAACATCAAAGACTGCTGAATGAAACAAATGAACGGAATGAATCGACATCTATAATTACGACGGTAAGAATGTGCACCAATTTATCTAAAATAAATAGTAGGCCTAAAAAAAATTAACAACATCACAGACTCTCTGGCGATCTTACTTGAAGTGGCCATCGACTAATGCTTCGTGCATTACAACGGCCATGTAGAAGTTAATTTTAACGGAATACTGTACCAATGCAATTGATGGCAAAATGGTTTGCATTGTCGATCGGGAGAAAAATCTGTAAGTCGCAGTTGTGGCTGAACGCAACGAACAATGGTACGTCTGTCTTTATTTCTCATTTTTAAGACAGTAAAGATCAGGAAATGTGGGGCCGTCCATAAAGTACGTCACGCTATTTTTGACCATTTTACCCTCCCCTTGTCACAAACTGTCACAAAACTCGGACCCCCTCCCTAAAGTACGTCACACTTTTGAACAGTGATTTCCGAAAGCAAGGCTAATACATAAACAAGGCTTCGCAACAGCATTATTACTAGCGCTCCTAGCGAGAGGAATCGTGAAAAACACATTCAGGAGATATACATTTCATGCTATTTTGACATAAAACTAATTGAAATGTTTCAGAAAAATTTTTGAAAATTATTTTTAAAGCTATGAAATTATACTAAAAAACTAAAAAATAAATTATAAATAAAAATAAATAAAAAATAAATAAAAATAAATGTGTGACGTCACACATGGCCTGACCCCCTCCCCTGTCACAAACTGTCACACTTTCTTAAACCCCCTCCCCTGGAGCGTGACGTACTTTATGGACGGTCCCTGTCTCGTACAAAAGTAAAAAAATAAGTGGACTCTACTGAACGCAATGAGATTACCTTTGAGAGGGAAACATGAATTTGGGAGAGCATAAAACTTTCAATTAGCACCAAACATATACATATTATTCAAGAAACCTACAGAACACTTAGCGCAGAAAAAATTACTCAGTCTAGGAGTTGCACACGTTTGGACTACTTTGAAGTAGCCTATATTGCGCTCTGTCACATAGTTTAAAATTATACTTTGATGATTTTACGACAAAGTAAATCTTGTAAATTGCATTGGTTTAAAAATCGCCTGAATTGGTGAAATCTATGCTAAACCAATTTTACCGGCATCCCTCATACAATTCCAGATCAGCAGATCATAACATCCAATATAGTCTTTCAGTATTACCGTTGCAGCTTTTTCATTTCAGTTGTACAATCTTCCATTGGAGATGTTGGACATGATCTTACAAAAGTCCTATCTACATTGGATATTGAATTCATCAACACACCAGAGAGACGAAGAAGTTATCAGGTCTCTCATATCAGTCGACGTTTGTTTTTATCGAAGAATTACGAGACAACGGTTCAAGAAGGCAATCTGGCGTTATTTGAAAGGTTAGATGCCTTCCAAGCATAACTGTCCAACTTATTTCTCTCGACCACAAGGGGTTACTTTCATAATATATTTTAATATAATCTGAAAAGTTTTCAGAGTCACGCATATTATGGTTAGCTAGTTATCCTGACACTTGCAACAGTGTAGTGTACGTTTCCCACAAAAACGGCGCCTTCAATGTCATTAAAACAAAATATTCCTCAGTACGCGGGCAATGTTCGCATAACTAGAAGAGTGATCACTGGTGGGTTCTTGTCACAAGAAATGCCCTTCTGAAGGAATACCATAAAGAGTTAACGGTTGACACAGTGGCCAGTGTCACTAAACTAAGTTGCATCAAAGAATACGAGTATATTTATTTTTGATCTAATATGTGACCTTCTGTCCTCGTTCGAAAGAAACGAGTGGCCATAGATGAGGTGATTTAAATTGTATTCCTTTACCAATTTTAACTGGTTTTAAACTGGATATTTTTATTGTCAACATTTGACGTACTTATCAGGCTCATCGTTGTGGGTCTTTGTAATGGCTCCAGACAGAGAACTTTGAATCATTTGTAGTTGTGCAGATCTCCCTTACTGCTAGAAATGAGAATTAAGTTGAATTGTCGACTCTGCTAGAAATCAAAGCATTTGGTAGTGCAACCTCGTGTTTCGTTTTATTAATATCAATTTACGATTGTCATTGTTAAATAATTATCAACAGATCAAGATCTGACCCGATCAATTCATTCAAAATATGCAAGGTCGATCGCTTCATCATCAGCATCATCAGCATCGTCGTCGTCGTTATCATCATCATCATCATCATCATCATCATCATCATCATCATCATCATCATCATCATCATCATCATCATCATCATCATCATCATCATCATCATCATCATCATCATCATCATCATCATCATCATCATCATCATCATCATCATCATCATCATCATCATCATCATCATCATCATCATCATTATAAACCGTGGTAAGCTCCTCTCTGGAGCATTACTGCACGACATGTCTTCATTCTGGGCTTTTCTGCAGCAGTGTGCAACCCAAAGTTCTGTGGGAAACAGTTCGGCTTACTCGACATCAACCATTCTTGCCCAAATGTAACGAGGGCATCCAACAGGTCTCTTCCGATATTTCAGAGGGCCGAAAATCTTTGATCACCCAGTCCTGTTATGGTCTTGATCAATTTCACAGCGCGCCATGTGTATCCATCCAAACAGCCGAACTATCCTTCCTGCATTATCTTCGACACTGGGAGGTGCATCCGCTGGCGGTATATTTACGCGTTGGTGCAATACGAAATTCCTGGTAACTGGTGGCAGTGCATTAAAAATGGGTGAAACATTTCCATTTAGACAATTAAGATATTTTGGCTTGAATGCTGTTTTTCGGATTGTACAAGCTTCATCACTTCTGTGTAATCCAAAGTCAGCAGAGGTTTCTATTTACTTCGGATGGAGATATTTCGCTGATGTTGTTACGTTGTGAGGTAACAAAGCTGTGATGCCATTTAAAAGTTGTGATTTTGTCTGTCTTTTTAGATTTTTATGGAAAAACCAAGAAAACGTCTCTGATCATTAGAAACAACAGAAATTATCTCTTAGAATTTATTCAACCGAATGACGATTTAATCGCTTCACTGTTGTCTCTCAACTTCATAACAAGAGAACAAAGTCACTTCATTCAACGACAACGCTTAGAACGAGATAAGAACGAAGCGCTTTTGTATGCTTTGGAACTTTTCGACGAAGCAAAGTTCTCAAATTTCGTCAAATGTCTTCGACAAACCAACCAGAAGACAGTGGCTAGAATAATAGAAAACGGAGGAGGTTTGAAGTAAAATCTTATCTACAGGGTGGGCCAAACAAAGAAACTCCCTAGGCATTTTGCTAATATTTCGGCTAAAAGTAAGAACTTTTAAATTACGTTTTACAGGCTCAACGGTAATTCATATCTACGTATAATGGCCAAATATCACAAAACATTTTCAAACAGAACAAAAGTTATATCACTTTTAGTGAGTCCACCCACTGTTTTTGATGGTTCAAAAACGTAACGCAACAAAAAGCAACAAAAAACGATTTTACTAAGTCTCTTCTCAAATAATTGTTATCAAACAAACTTGATTATTGTTTCACAACTTGAGTTCAATGTGTCCACCACCGGTGCCCATACATGTTCTGAGTCTTTTTGTAAAGTTTTGATGGGTTCCAGAGGTAAATCTTTCCACATCAACTTCAATGCGACCTTCAATTCTCTTATCGTTTTTGGCTTTGGTCGCAGATTGTGGTATTTCTCCAGCATAGCTCCCCTTACGTGATTATCCATATGTTGGAGATTTGGACCTTCCGCCGCCTTTACGACGATCCAGAACTGATCCCCTTTCATCAATGCGGGGGCATATTTTTTAACGGTAGGCCTACTCAGCTTCCACTGTTTATCAGGGCAAGCGGCGATTAGAGCTTTAGCTCAAAGACCCTGCTCATGAAGTGTCTGCATACGCATTTTGTCTGTCATTGACACCTTGCCCATCTTGATATTTTAGAAATTTTCAATTTCATTGTTTCAATACAGAAATTATTAATCTGACATCTTCTTTATTAATTTTAACAACTTGATCGTCTTCTTGCTAAGTGACGTCACAGTGACGTGCAGCTAAGCTGATACCCCGTTTCTTTTCTAAATAATACATACACACACATAATAATAATAATAATAATAATAATAATAATAATAATAATAATAATAATAATAATAATAATAATAATAATAATAATAATAATAATAATAATAATAATAATAATAATAATTATTATAAATTACTTTCTTATTTCTATTATATTTATTATTAGCCTATTATTATTATTATTATTATTATTATTATTATTATTATTATTATTATTATTATTATTATTATTATTATTATTATTATTATTATTAGCCTACTGAGGCTGCCTATAGATAACAGAGCATCTATCTTTAACTCCAGTTGAGCATCTCTTTAGCACCGCTGGACAAATTGACTCTTCCAGGCGCAATCAACATACTATCATTTTGAAAAAACTTCTACTCTTAAAATCAAATAAACTCTATTGTTAACTTGTTATAATGGATCACAATTGTAGCCCGTATTTCAGATACTTGACAAACTTACAATACATTTGAATGTAGCTTACAATTTACAGGCCATTTGCCCATTGGATGTTTTAGTTTAAAAATAAAGTAAATTAAATGTTATGGAAAACAATAATTCTAAATCGTTTGCCAATTTCAAAGAAATAATTGAAAAGTAATTGGTAATTGAATTACAATCAAAAGTAATTATGATTTAATTACTTCCACAATCAAGTAATTGTATTTGTAATTCAAGTACATTTACAAGCATGTAATTGCAATTATAATTGAATCACATTTGAAATGTAATTTGTATAACACTGGGTATGCTTCTGTATGTGTACAAAACTTCGTATTTTAAAATGCATAATTTTGCTTGATGATAGTGAACTAACTTTAAAGAATCCTACAGTAAAATTGTTTCAAATGTGGATAATCGAGATTTTTCTCCTTTGTCGACAGTCGACCAATCGTCTCGGGCCGTCGTCGTGGGGAAAATCTGATAACAAGAGGGGGGAATGCTTCATAGGCGTAAGGGTATGGACGGCCCTGGTGATGTGTAGTCATGGACTCTGTAAATTCATTAGTTGTGGTATGATTTCCATGTGCCAATAGATCAACATTAAAATCACCAGTTAGACAAGTTTCCTTGGATTTGTTCCTGTTATTATTTAGATTTTCCACTAGAATTTCAAATTCCTTGTTAAACTCATCTTCGAATGGGTAACGTATCTAGGGGCCTACAACCTAAAGAATATTATTAGTCAACTGTAGTTATCTCAAATTTCGTCCAAGTAATCAGATTGAGAGTTTAAATATTTTTTGCTTTTAGGTGTAATAAAAATGCAAGTGCAAACTCATGGTGCAAAGTGCTCGACGTCATTGGAAACACCGCTGCTGCACAAACAAATCGAAGATCTTCGAAACAGAACCAAACCGTGGTCACATCAAACTGATAAACTCATCAGTCAACTGAGAGAGAAAGACGTAGATATCCTGAACTCTCAATTGGACAGACAAACTGTGGTCGTTTGGATCTGGTGTCATTCACAAGCATCGCTTGAACTTATTCAGAGTCTGTACGAATCGAATCAGCTGAGAGATATCTTATATGGTCTTGCATATATTCAACCTTGTTTTTCAATGGTGATCAACATCGATGGGAATCAATTCAAGCAAACTGTTGGCAAGTTTTTATGAACGCACTCATCATAATAGAAAACTTAAGACATGTAACGAACATAAGACTAATGAAATTACTAAGACAGAGCTGGTCAACAAAACTAGCAGAATATTGAAATGGGCAAGAGAAAACCGTTACGCTTGCTGCCCCGGAATGATTTGCTTGCTTTCTACCATCTGTTAAAGTCCTTTCTGTTTGGCCGTGGCTGGGCTGGGAGCGCCTCTGAGTAGGTTTCTTGAAGAGGCGCTATATAAATATCCGGAATGAATGAATGAATGAATGAAAACCGTTAATTTATGTGTTTATGTAGTCTAGCCTGCTTCTGGGGGAGGGGCCAAAAGAGAAATGGATGAAACACTAGCGTGAAGAGCAGAACAACAAGTAGGAAGCGGGATCTATTACCTCCTCCTCTTACGGTTGACTCCGCCTTCCATACTCCAGATGGTGCTGGTAAAATGAGTGGTAGGACAGATAGGCACCATCCATAGCTGCCATACGCTATAGTTAAAGTCGACTCCTTTTAAACTGATTATCGTCTGTTACTACTGTGACATGTAATCTTACTGCGTACTTGTGAGATTGAATCAATAAAGAAGGTTATTATTATTGTTATTAATATTATTATTATTTTTATTATTATTATCATAATAATAATAAAAATTCTACGTCCTCTGTGGATTTATATATTATTATATAATATGTATTATTATTATTATTATTATTATTATTATTATTATTATTATTACTACTACTACTACTACTACTACTACTACTACTACTACTACTACTACTACTACTACTACTACTACTACTACTACTACTACTACTACTACTACTACTATTATTATTATTATTATTATTATTATTATTTTTTTTTACCTGAGGTATCAATGATCCCTCAGGATTATTTATTTTATTATTATTATTATTATTATCCTCTGTGGATTTATATATTATTATATAATATTTATTATTATTATTATTATTATTATTATTATTATTATTATTATTATTATTATTATTATTATTATTATTATTATTATTATTATTATTACTACTACTACAACTACTACTACTACTACCACCACCACCACCACCACCACCACACCACCACCACCACCACCACCACCACCACCACCACCACCACCACCACCACCACCACCACCACCACCACCACCACCACCACCACTACTACAACTATAACTTGAAAATATCATTTAAGAATGTGTAACACCATTAGGTGGAATTGGAAGACAAATTTACAAATGGTACAAGTGGAAAAGGCAGAGAGGCAAAAAAATAGTCGCTCAGTTATATGGAAAGTTTGTAAAAATGCAAAAAGTGGGAAATTCATATATTAATTACAGGGACAGGTAGTCAAACGGAAGGCAAGTCATTAAAGTGTTGCCAATGAGCGGTAAAAAATCAGTTAATTAGGTGGGGCATGGCACGCAATTAAAAGTTCGGTGGCAAGATATGGAGGCAGTAAAAACCAGCAGCAGAACAAGAGACATACATTAAAAGAGACAATGAACAGCAAGTTATATTAATATAATGAAAACATGTGAAGAAATATACAGCACCCAATTCTAATTCCTATTATTGTATAATGGAAACATGATGAATTAATAATTAGCTATTAATACTTTAAATAGTTTGTTTTATTTTATTACTGATTGAGAAGTATTGAATAACCAAACATTTACCAGATATTACTTTAATTCTAATTATATAAATGAACTTAAAATAACAATAATACATAAACAAAATAATCAAAAATTGAACGTAAACCAAAATAATTACAAGCAATCACTTACAACACAAATAATTAATAAACGAAAAGAAAGATGCTATTAACGGTCAGTTATTTCTTTATTAATGATCATTTTGTTTTTATTTCAGTTGTGTGTCCGATTTCCATCAAAGTCACTGGGGAAATCAAGTTAGGAGAAAGTGAAGGGGTGTTTGGAATGACTAAACTGCGAAATAAAATCTACGTCCTCTGTGGATCATATGAGCATTCTTCTTTTCACTTTGTAATTCATGTGTGTCACGATCGAAAACCATTTCGTCTTCAGAAGAAAATGAAATTTACAGAGTTTAACTTTGCCGTTGACCTTGAATCCTGTGAGAAGGGAAATTGTCTCTACGTTGCTGACTCGATGGAGAACTGTGTCTGGAAGATTAGAAGAGAAACAGGTGACCAACACAAAATCATAAAATGGCTGACAACTGATTATATGCCTAGTACTCTGTCAGTGTCCACAGATGGTCAGTTGTTGCTGGTCAGTGTTTCATTGTCCAGTCTGATGATCTACGGATCAGACGCAGAACTTCTTCGATCCATTCAATTACCAAAAAACATCGAGATCCCTCTCTATGCAGTGGAAACATCCATCGGAAATTTCATCATCACTCACAGGTGTAAAGTAAAAGAGAAGAAGGAGGGAGAGATTGGGTCAAGTGGGAGAGAGTGGGTAATGAAGTGCGGAATATGTGAATTGACCAGAGATGGACAAATGGTAATTCGTCTTTTTAGTCCTTCAAGTGAAACCCAGAAACTGAATGATCCAATCTATCTCTCACTCAATTCAGACGATCAAGTGTTTGTGGCTGACAGAGAGCGTGACAGAGTGATTCTTTTGGATTCCGATCTTAAATGGAATCGAATTCTTTGTCCAACAAAAGAAGAAACAGAAAAAACGAAGATCCGATCTCCCTGTAGATTGTGTTACGACGAAAAAAAGAAACAACTAATCGTCGGAGGATATCCAGACGATGCTAATGTTTACACTTTAAGTCGGAAGTAAACTCACTTTCATCCATAGTTTCTGACAAACAATTATTCTTTCCAAACAACTAATTCCATTGATATGTTTTAGTAATATTTAGCAGATATAAAAATTAATATACGATATGAAACAGCTTATTTGTAAAAGTTTGCAAACCTTCCACATCAGAGAAATCGCAGACGTACAATACGCATAATAAAGTGGAGTGAAAAAAACGAAAATTAGAAATTCAAAAAGTAATAGATATAATGAATCATGTATGTAAGTGTGCATGTAGCAGTATATGCAATGCTTTTGCATTTGGTTGACTGCTATTTAAAGACGATTTTAAAACATATTACAAGAAAACCTGCAATTTTCTATAAAAATGCAATTTTTCGTAACTTTGGCCCTCTGATGGGGGCGGAAGACATTAATATTTTTAAAAACTTTTTCAACATTTTTTGACATCATACCATTAGGCAACTTTTGGTCGCGATTACTTTTTGAATACCGGTATCTGATTTTCGGTTTTTTCACTCCACCCTAACGCATAATGTCGATGAGTAAGACGATCGCAACGGCCGATGGTGCTAAGCATTGGAAAAGAACCTGAGTTGTGTGGTTGGATCAGATGCCTTTTGTATGTTCTAAAAACGAAGTGTGATTAATTAATTAATTAAAGCTGCCATCCGTCTCATGTGCAACATGGGTAAGAATCGGAAGCATCTGTGGTAAACAGAAGACCACCTGTGATCCAGACAGCGTCGACCTGTTTGATTCTACCAATAATATTCCCAGCGTTTCACATATCAAAAGAACAAGTCGCTTGGAAACCACTTAACAGGTGGGTTCGGCTGAAGACCTGAACGACAGGCATCACATCAGATGAAGAACCTCGAGGTCTTTAGAGTGGTTGATAACTTCGGCCAACATGACATTGTGTATGACCCTATAAATCTGTTTGTTAAGGGAATTCCTCCAGAGGAATTTAAGTGATCTACCGTACAAACCTACATGCACAATGTGCATGTAGGTTTGTCCGGTAGATCACATGTAGTATCTCTAAACAGGAAGACCAGAGGCCTACGACCAACTACTGTGGACTGCACGTGGCACAGGCAATGTCCAAATTCGTACGCGGTGGCTAGGCTGCTTCATTGGCTGGCTTCTATTCAGGTTGCGTTGTGTTCTGGCAGACGCTGAAACATCTCTTTATGCGAGATGTCGTTTGGCGATCACAATACCTGAAGGTAGCGTTCTGCTAAAATAGACCTAGTAAGATTTTCCAATGTCTTCAACACTTGCGCAGAGATTCGCTTATTGAGGCATTGCCTAAGGTTTAATAAAGAATACACTTACTTACTATTGTCCAGAGACTACCAAAAGGCGGTGTCCTGTGACAGGACTCCTGTCACAAGGGCGACTTCGAAAGGGCGACTGTCAAATAGGCGCATTCAAAATGGCAACGCTTAAAAGGGCGATTGTTTATAAAGGGCGCGCAATAAAAAGGGCGCGCTATCAAAAGGTTGACAAATAGCGGGACGTAAACTGCTGTCCGATATTCAGTTTCAATTTAAAATTTCTTTTCTTTTATTGTATTTGTAACTGTAAGTCTGAATGCACAGCCATCAGCCATTAACATATCTCGACCTTTGTTGCTCTTTACAAATTCTAACTGCAGTCTCGAACTTTTCAAGCAACGTAGCTAATCACTAATTTTCAAGAACAACAACCGAAATCTGCTGTAACACGTGCGAGGCATAGAGTAGCACTGTAAATTTTTAGTTTAAAACCTTCATTTATATAATAGTGGACTTGACAAATGACCAAAGACCGATGGTTTGGACATGTAAGAGAGAATGCCAGTAATTTGAGAGGCGATTTATAAATCCGTAAATAGAATCGAATAAATAGAATAGAACAAGGCATTTATTGTGTGCATAATTATAGAAATATTCAAAATGCAAACTTCGGATACGGTCGCATTTTCAATTTTAGACACTTTATATACGCTATTTATTGGACAACTGCATAACTGCTTTAATTCCCCCTCGGAACGCTGTTCGAGCAACTGCCTCAGAAGTTTCACTCGACGGCGTGGATGTCCGATATATATATATATATCTTCGTTTAATAGAACAAACTGACAAACCGCAGTGAGTTACATAATGGAAAGGAAAACAGATCTAATATATGTGGTATAGTTGCTGAGTTTACAGTTTATTGAAAAGCCTAAATTAGAGTATGTAGGCTATTATGCTACCGTATTTTATAAAGAATTCTTGGTATGAAATTTCTGTCATCTTTTGCGGGAAGTTGGAAGGGGTGAGACCTGGGGCGCATGTTGTAATGGCGCTGAGCAGTGGGTGGAAAGAGACTCCGCAAGACATGCGCGTCATTAACTGTCACCGCTCTCAACAGACGCACGTCAGCGGCTTCCGCCATCATCGTGAGTGGCTCGATGTCGGATGAGAGGAACTGCAATCGTTGCATTTTCCTCTGGAAGCGTTCTAGTTTCGAGCGGTCTTCTGCAGATGTAAATCCCCACCAGGCGGGCGACGCTTGAAAGGATCCAGTGCAGGATACCAGGACCCGTTCAACATGCGATGTTGCCCGGTAATCGCTTCGAAGGATGACGCCGAGGATCTTCATCTCGGTTACTCGCTCCATGCCCTGGATCAGGGGTGGCAAGATTGATGTTTTTAATCTTCGGGAAACCAACATCTCTTTGGATTTATTCGTGTTCAGCCGGAGATTGTTAACTGTAGCCCATTCGTTTATTGCCTCAAGTTCCTCACTGATCGTGTACCTCATCCAACGGGCGACGATAAGATATGTGTCGTCTGCGAACTTTACAATCTTGTTCCGCTCGTGGATAGGGTGGAGGTCAGAGGCATTGACGATGAAATCAGATGGGCCCACTCCGGATCCCTGAATCACGCTGGCATTAATTTTCGCAAGTGCCGACAGTCGTCCAGCAAAACGAGTTGCGTGACTTCGGTCTTCCAAGAAGTCGACCAGCCAGTTGTAAATGCAGTCTGGTATTTCGAGATTAGAGAGCTTGCGCGCTAGAACAGAGTGTCGGACGGTTTCGAACGCCTTTGCGAAATCAAGCGAAATGATGGTAACATAGTCGTCCTCCGCTAGAATTGTTGAGACATGATGAAGGATGGAGATGAGCGCAGCAGTGGTGGAGCCAGTGGGGCGGAAGGCATACTGGTCTGCAAGTAGGTCGGAGATGGGAGGAGTCTGAAAGGCTTGATACATGTACGTACGGACCAGTTCCCTCTCGACCATTCTCGAGAGTACTGGAACTATTGAAATAGGGCGATAGTCTGCCGGTTTGCTTGGAGACTCAATCTTGGGAATGGGGTGGATGATAGCTGTTTTCCACTGAGAGGGCACGTGTGATTGCATGATGGAGAGATTGATTAGATGCGCAAGTATGTCTGAGTATACGGGGGCCGACAGACGCAAAAACCATGCTGGAAGACCGTCAGCACCGTCTGCGGTGTGATGTAGGTGGTCAAGTAGATGGAAGATTCGGATCTCAGAAGTGAATCGTTTGTTAGGCGCAGCGGTGTGTCGTCTCTCCGGAGGTTCGTACTGGTCGTCTGTTGATATTCTAGAATAGTGTGCGTTGAATTCCTCTGCTGTTGGAGCGTTCTCAGGATCAATGTGAATTTTTCCCTTGGTGATTTGGTTCACGCAACGCCACATATCTTTAAGACCACCCTGAGGATTCACATTTTTTAGTTGAGCTTTGGTTGCCCGCTCAATGCATTTGCCGACCCTGCAGGCACACGCTGAAGCTTCCTCGACGCGTCCGGCACGCATCAACCGATTTTTTCTTCGAAGGAGATGCTTAATCTCTGGTGTTATGAAGCGAGGATCGGCAGATGTGATGGTCACTTTTCGTAGAGGGTAAACTTTGTCAAGACGCGCCAGGGCATCTTCATAAAATAAATCCCATGCGGTCTGTGGGTCCTCGCATGCACGGATGGAGTCAAAGTCAGCGCCCGAAAGGTCATCGAGAAGAGCGGCATGCTGGTGCGGTGTCCGCCGACGGAAGGTAACCCTGGTAGGTCGCTTGTTGCGGCTAATCACTGGTCTATGTACAGTTGCTATGATGGCTCGATGCTCGTACGCCTTGACGGGGCGAAGGGGCTTCAGCCGATCCTGACATCTGGCCAGCCAGGGAAGATGAGCTTCAGCCCGGTCTGACTCCTGGCCAAGCGGAGACGAGGATCGGTGACCAAGTACGCAAGGGCAAAGTTACCTACGCCACTGAAACGTTCGTGCATTGCACCTCTTGTGCTTTGTGCCAGTCTCAGTGCCAGTCCCAAGCCTGGAAGAAGAAGGAGGGCGACGCTAAGGGTCTTTGTTACCATACAGCTAGTCGTTAAACAGTCCATACCTACCTACTGCTTTAATTTAATTCCGAAGTCTTGTCTTTGTCTAAATATAATAATTATTAGGAAATAGGTCTATGTGAAGGTTTAAAAAGGTCGGTTAACATTGGATGCGTTGGAATGCAGAATCGTTAAAGAAGACTCTAATCAAAATTAAACACCTTTAATTTAGTTGCCACAGACGCTATTTAAATGTCACTTGCCACGTGTTAAAATGATGTCTTTCGGGAGAACGGCACTGCGAATGCGTATCGCAGAGGAAGTGGAAAGAGATCAGCAGCTCAGCTGTATGGCTTGAATTGAAACAGTATGATTAATTACTTGGCCAACGAGTATTGGTTAAAGTCAAAAGCTGAAGATTCGAAACGGTATACTACAAAGATTGAAGGTAACGGCAAGAGGAGAAGAGATAAAGGTAAATGGGGAAAAGGTAAATGGTAGACGGTAACCAAAGATATATTATTAATGTTGAAAAGGTACTCGTGATTACATCATCGTCATCGTCATCGTCATCGTCATCATCATCATCATCATCATCATCATCATCATCATCATCATCATCATCATCATCATCATCATCATCATCATCATCATCATCATCATCATCATCGTCAATATCAGTTCCTGAATCCAGCCATTTGGCAGCGATAGGTAGTTATTAATGTTTCCTTATTAAATAGATATTGGTTACCTGTGGCCCAACGGATCCAATACCGGGTTGCTGCGTTGGTTTCACGTTGCGTCCTTGGATGTGCTCTATCTTATCTGCCGCCCAGTTTCCGACGTTGTAGCGCGTCGGGCGCTTCGCTCCGCGACGATGGGCCAACTTCTAATTCCACGGGCTCGCTTGACTGCTAAGCAGCGCCGATCTTTCTCTGTTGTAGGCCCCTCCATCTGGAATGACCTACCATCGGAGCTGCGTTTGCTGCTTTTGATCAATCAAACTGGGTTTTATAAATAACTCAATTCTTTTTTTCTTTTGCCGTGGCTGGGCTGGGAGCACTTATGAGTAGATTTCTTGAAGAGGCGCTAAATAAATCTCCAGAATGAATGAATGAATGAATGAATATATGGCATCAGAGGATTGTGTTGTTGAGTATCAATCACTATATAATTATAGCCTCCTCTTCTGTGCGTCAACGTGTTCGAAGTAAATGTAAACGTTAACGTTTGTTATGTGTACCTTTATATAAAGTTAAACAAATGTGTTATAAAGGTGTTCAATATCAATTATTGCCGTTAGTCTCGTTTTCCCCCTACTTATATTATTATAGGTCAGTGTTTCTTAACCAGTGTTCGACCGAACCCCTGGGGTTCGGTGAGCCAGTGCCAGGGGTTCGGCAGAGGTCCTCTGAAATATATACATATTCAGGGTCAGTGAGTGTGAGTGAAAAATCATTTGATATTTTATTTTCATTTTTCTACTTTTATTTAAAAAAATAGTTAACTGTTAGTAGTTCATGTATTGAATGTATTAATATTGTATCACATTTTGGTACATTTTTTATTTCCTTTTGTTCCCATTAGTTAAAAAATTATTGTTCAAACTTGAGGGGGTCGGTGAGTGGTCATGGATTTCTCTTGGGGTTCAACTCCCTTGAAAAGGTTAAAAACCACTGTTATAAGTACATGGTGCGTCTTATTTGTACCCTAATCGGGTCCACCAAAATGCACCAAAGTGCAAGCGTACTTAGAGGTCGGTCGGGTCAGGTGCGTTGTCCGATAGAGGACCAAAGAGCTTAACAAACTCCCCTCTGAAAAGAAACGCATTCATTTTGTCTAACGTTATACCTGTGAAGTCAAAGAACAGCTAGTTCTATACAGAAAGCTCGATACGTATTGATATGGCAGTCTTCCAGGACTCTTCCTTTGTCTTTCGCCAGATGATATCGCCAGTTATGGACTCTGAGGTGAGAAGAACTGAGACCTGAGCGCTTAGAGCCGCTGGTTCTTGGGTAGAACAAGCCTGGGGAATACCCTGGGTTTCCCTGGCCCTTGCCGTCCTGCTTTGATTGGCCTTAGGCGTTACATCATCCTACTCTTTCTTTTCCCATCTTTTTACGCCTCTGTCTTTCCTTCTTTCTGTTGACGGTTTGGAAACCACAAACGTAATCATCACCTGACCAATTGAGAATCGGAGTCCGATGCCCAGAAACGCCTCCCACTGCTGGGAGAGTCGTCTTGGAACTTCGACTGTTTTCTAAACGGAATTGAAGAATCCTCGCTAACAGTCTTGCTTAACCGGGGTCAATGCAAAATAACAAGTTTAGTTTAAATGACACTATTATAACTCTAAAATTCTAGCACAGAAACTACAGCAAAAACAGGATACAGCTCACTATGAAGAATTTCCGTTGGAAGCGATGAATGGTCTCTATTTTTGGAGCAGTTTGTCTTGTAATCGGTCTTGCGCTACATAGAATTTGATTAATTATTAAAACAAGGTGATTAGTGTCTACGTGCTGGCCAAACTTCAATGACTTAAAATACAATTCATTTTGTGCTCGTATATCCGAAAATTCACCGTCGGATGATCCAGAAGCGGATATCACATAATTATCTTGCCACGAAATCGACAAAGCGTAGCCTACATTAGATGATGACGAAACTGTTTTGATTTGTTACTGCAGAAAATTCAAGCACATAATTATTCGGTTCCAATAGAGGATACAGTGGAAAAAACTGCTTAGTCTGTCAATAAGGGGTGACGGTAAGCGAGTCAGTAGGCAGATATAGAGCATTCTCGTTTTCCTTATCTGATTACAATTTGAAGGCTTGAAAAAGCACTGCAGTTTTTAAGGGCACTGATAACAAGAAGATTATAGTTGCCCTACTCCTTCTCCTCTATTCATAATTATTTTGAACTGACACTACCAGAGTACGAGTGGTGGTGGGAGAGTTTCCATTGTTTAGCGCACCTTGTAGGTCTTAGATCAATTCATATTGCGGGGCGCGGTGGTGTAGGGTATGTTCGTTGCCTTGCAGACGGAGGGTTGCGGTTTCGAATCCACCTCAAGCCGCCGCGTAGGGACAAGTCCTTCGCTCGCAATAATAGCTCATGCGCTTCGGCGTGAAACTCCGATTGAGTGTCCGCGCTGTAGTCGGGATCGCCTCTGAGTAGAAATCTTGAAGGGGCGCTACAACAACTATGCTCATACATACATACATACATACATACATACATACATACATACATACATACATACATACATACATACATACATACATACATTAAGAGCACTGACACTAGGGGTCTGCGGGTATACCCGCAGTGGCGGATTTAGCTATAGGCCCGGGGGGCGGTTCGCCCCCCCCGCGCCCCGCTTGGTTGTATATTGGCGCCCCTCAAGACCAAACCTGTAATGGTGGACAAAAGGGTCGTCAAAATTAAATTTGTTAAGACATTTTATCATCTGCGCCCTTACTTTTAACGAAGGCCTAATCGTATGAAACACGACAAATGTCAGTCGATGCACTGTTTACAGCAAGCTACAGCATATCGAGTTTCCATTCTGAGATGAACTGCCCCCTGCAGCCGGAGGGGCTGCAGGCAGTGCAGGGTGACCCCTGCAGCCGGAGAGGCTGCAGGGTCGGTTCTCGCCCACTGTCTGTGAAGGCCCACAAACCGAATATTATATATTTATGCTATATATGTATATATATATACATAAATGATCACCGCTGTCCTCAGTAGTCATGTTTCTTCTCTCTATACCCGACAACACTACCCCCTTCCCTCTGTCTCTCTGTCTGTCGTTCAGTTTGATATATTATCACATGAAACAACCTCTGCATTTGGAATTCGAAGAAACCCATCTTTCCTATACGTTCTGGTTTCCTGTGTGGCTGCAGCCTTCCGTGGCGCTAGGTAGGCGCCCTGTTGACCTCTCTAAGTCCAGGGCGGGTTTATTGGCCCTATAGTATAGGTTTATCAATGGCGCTGGCCGCTGAGTCATGAAATCAGCATTTTCAGATGAACAGGCTATTGAATCCCAGAAGGCCACAGCAGTTTGATCAGCCAGAATGAAGTAGCCGCTTCCATTAATCTTGCTGAAGTTCCCATAGACTTTGCAACTATCAAGGACAGAACAGTTCTGAGTCTGGTAAGACCCATATATTCATACCATCGATTAACGTTCAACACATAGGCCTAACGTTTCACTAACTCTGTGTTTCGTTAAAATTCGAAATTTCTACTGGCGGCTTTGCCGCTCTTGCCATTATTTGCCCCGGGCGCCAACGTACGCTAGTATACTGATCAAATCACTTGCATCGGAACAATCACAGGCAAGTGATAATAACTCCCTAATCTAGTGCTTCCCAACCTGGGTGTCGCGGCACTCAAGGGTGCCGTGAACCTGCTCAAGGGCTGCCGTGGCTGGGTGGCAGAATGGTAGAACAATAACATTTGTGCAGCGTTTTATGTAAAAAATTTTCTTAAATTATCACTACTAAGTACTAACACATAAACCTATAATTATTTTTTAAGTTAAAGTAGTGTAGACTGTAGAGATAGTCGCAACCCTTCAGTTGAATAGAAGGAACGTTGCTTGTCAGTAAAATAATGAACAAACTCTATGAAAATAGATAAAATTTAGGCCAGTGGTGCAACTGATCTGCCATTTCATTAAGCCTAGTAAGGATGCCGTGATCTGAAAGAGGTTGCGAACCAATGCTCTAATTAATATAATTAGTATTTTAATACATCTATTAAATATATCTCACTCTTTCTGTTACGTCGGCTAGCCTACTGCAGAAAGAATTTGTAGCAGATTAAAAATAATCAAATTACTTGCGATCCACAAAACGCTTAAATGAACACCTATCTAGACAGGCATTAGGCCTGATATCAATCGAAAGAGAATTGACTGGAGCTATAATTGACTCTAAAGCAACTATCAATCGCTTTCCACTGATGAAGCCTCGTAGAAAACAATTCATATTTAATGCTTGAGGAATCTGCGACATTATGTCCCTGAACATTTTGCCACTTTGAAACAGTTTTAGTTAGAATAGACCAGTGGTGTAGTGGGGGGGGGACGTGGGGGAACGCCGTTCCCCCACTTTTTTTCTCACACTATGCTAAATTCTTGCAATATTGCACTTTTTGCTTACTTCAATATGCAGGCGTTCCCCCACTTCATTTTTAGGACTACACTACTGGAATAGACTGAATAGTAGGCCTATATAGGCTACTAATGATCTACTGCATTACTAAACATAATGGCATTATTTCAAACATAGGCTACCATCGTTTAAAGTAAATTACAATGTTTACGCTAGAACATGGCGCCCCTCAGAAAGAGCCCTTGCCCCCCCGCGCAAGCAACCCTGGATCCGCCACTGTATACCCGTGCCCATGTTTACCCGTACCCGACCACGCATTTCACGGTTCGAGTCGGGTACGGGTTGGGTCATCACGGGTACGGGTATACCCGGTTTTACCCGTACAGACGTGAAGTTTATAGGTTACAATGTCGCCTTGCATATAATAGTGAATCTTGCACCGGCAAAGACTTACTTGCATGTAGTCTAACTGCATGGCACATCCTAAATCTAAGTACTATATCAATCAATCAATCAATCAATCAATCAATCAAAACTCTTTATTGAAGCCAAATGAAATCACATAACATTTCAACATAAAATATCAGGATCCCGCTAACTAGGGACACCTAGAACAGCATTTCAGAAATTTGAATTAGCTAAATCCTTGACAAACAGTGCAGCATCAAGTTTTGTACAGCAATGCAAACAGTATAGTGCATAGTACACAGTAAATAATTAATTCGATTAAAAACACTATGAACATATAAAAAAAAAAAAAAACCTTCACTAACAGTGAAAAAGAATATCCTGCAGGGTAGGTTATAGCTAATTTCCATTAATCAGGTAGGCATGCAGCATTTTTTTAAGTGCCGTAGGTGTGGGGGCACAACGTATGTGAGAGGGAAGCATGTTCCAGGTTGTGGAGCCAACAGATTTTATGGAAAATAAGCAAGTATTGGTGTGTGCGTATATGGGGCGATAAGAGTTAAAGTTGCTGGTGTAGTGAGTATGAACATCGGATCCTAGACGAAAAAATCCCTTAAAACATGCTGGAAGTAAACCATGTTTATAGCGGTACATAAATAGGCCAATCTGTAATGTTCGAATCTGTTCTAGTTTAAGTAGCTTCAAGTCAGTAAATATACCTGCACATATATACATATACATATATATAGTTATATACATTTACACATAATATAGACATATACATAAATATACAAATATATGCATGGACATATATGCATTTGCACATATATACGTATTATACACATATATACAGGGTGGGCCAATAAAAATGTCCCACCAGATAAATGCAATTTCTCCGCAACCAATTTAGATTTTTCTACACACTTTCAGGATTTATAGGAGAACGATATTTTAAGAATTCACCGAAGTCACGAATTCTCGTTCTATGTCGCATCCCATGCCTGGCATCGTCCACGTGACCAAGGGATCAGCGTGACACCGCCTGGTCGCTTTCCATCTTTTCTTGAGAGGTCGAGAGGCTTTTTCTGTGCGTGTATTTTCACTCTGTTTAGCACCACAGCAGCGAGTTGTTTTCAGTCCTTTTGTAGAGAGAAACTTCGGTATGATTTTAGAGTATTTCGCCCTCGTGGACACAGTTGCGCGTTCTGCGGCTTCGCCAGCTCCGACGGATGTATAAGGAAAATGAGACGTTGCATAGGCCTATGTGTTGGGCACTGTCTTTAACCACATGGATGCCTATTGGGAATTTAAAATCAGCACAGGTCAATACAGAAGTCGTCTGGTGGAGAAAATCGATGGCCAAAACAATGGTCTAGAAATTCCTTCTCTATTTCAAGCAATTCGTCACAGATACCACATCCAAAAGATTTTGACAAAGACGCTTTTGCATCTACACAAGGTTTGAATCTGCAACCGGGCAGATCTTCTCCATCTCTAGCTTCTGGTAAAGAACCTGCAATTCGAATAGAATCCGTATTTGCATTCTTTTGGAAAGGTTCAGTTGGTTCATCAGTGACGCCTGTACTACTAAATGTGATGAAATGATCAGCGAGGTTATCAATTACTTCACTTTCCATTTGAAGATCCTGTGGCTGTGTTCCTGCATGGACCTTAAATTGCTTCACTGAAGAATTTCTCTCTGTATAAGGTGTTTTGCTTGTGTGTTTCCTCTCATTTGCATGAGTTCTTCTGTGTCTGTTTAGATCTCCACAATGTGTGAATCCTTTATTACAAACCTCACATATGTATGACTTCTCTCCTCTGTGCCTTCTCATGTGATTGTTTAGATCCGCAACTACTGGAAATGATGTCTGACATAACTGGCATCTGTACGGTTTCTCTCTCAGTATGGGTTCTCATGTGTGCTTTCAGATGACTGTCTCGTGTAAATGATTCCCGACATAACTGGCACTTGTATGGTGTTTCTCCAGTATGAGTTCTCATATGTATTTTCAGATAACAACCTGCAGTGAACGATTTCTGACATAACTGACATATGTATGGTTTCTCTCCAGTATGCGATTTCATGTGTGTTTTCAGATTGCTAGCCTGAGTAAATGATTTCTGACATAAATGACATTTGTATGGTTTCTCTCCAGTATGGGTTCTCATGTGTATTTTCAGCTCACTATTTTGAGTAAATGATTTCTGACATAACTGACAAATGTATGGTTTTTCGCCAGTATGGGTTCTCATGTGTCTTTTCAGATCACTTCCTCTAGTAAATAATTTCTGACACAGCCGACATTTGTATGGTTTCTCTCCAGTATGGGTTCTCAAGTGTTTTTTCAGATAAGAACTTCGACTAAATGATTTTTGACATAACTGACATTTGTATGGTTTCTCTCCAGTATGGGTTCTCATATGACTCTTTAGAGTACAGACTACTGCAAATGATTTCTGACATAACTGACATCTGTATGGTTTTTCTCCGGTATGGATTCTTATGTGTCTTTTCAGATTATAAGCTTGAGTAAATGATTTTTGACATAACTGACATTTGTATGGTTTCTCTCCAGTATGGGTTCTCATATGACTCTTTAGAGAACCGACTACTATAAATGATTTCTGACATAACTGACATCTGTTTCGTTTGGCTCTGGTATATGGATTCTCATGTGTGTTTTCAGATGAGTACCTTGAGCAAATGATTTCTGACATAACTGGCACGTGAATGGTTTTAGCCCTGAATGGTTTCTCATATGCAGTGTCAACCTAACTGCTTCAGTAACTGATTTACCACATAACTGACATTTGTATATAAATTTTGCTTTCTATTATGTTTTATTATATTTGCTGCCAGAATGTCACCTTGAGCATATGCTTTCTGAAGTTATTGATGCTTCTGTAGTTTTTCATCAGAACTGGTTGTGGTTTTTTTTTGTAAATCACCAGAATTCGCAAATGATTCTTCACAGAATTTGGACTTGTATCGGTTTTGTTCAGCACAAGTAGTATCAATTCAAAAGCAAATGAGCAAATTCATGTGTAGATACTGTCTGCTTTAGTTGATTCAACTTTTCACATCTTTCATGTTTCATTAAATAGTTCTTTTGGTGTAAAGTAATTAATTTGCCACAAAGAAAACAATTATCTTTCACGATGAAATATTGAAACCATCCAACTTCTGTAGAATAGCACACCCTTGCGCTATATTCTGAAATGATATTAACTGATCAAGATATAACTGACAATAGAGGCTGCAGATAAATACTCCAAGTCTCTTGTAACTGATGAAGATAAATGGCTTTCTCAAATGACTGCAATGAGGAGTTCTAACGTAATGTTGTTCGTCTTCATGCACTTGTTATCAAGAAAATCAGGCACCTATTAAAATGAAGAACAGCAAAATTCCAGTAATATTTTGTTTTAAGACATGAAAAATTATTTCTTTATTGTTCATAACTGAAAGCTAACTGAGCTGTTACATGTACATTAAAATCAGAATGATTTCTATCCACAGTTAAATGAATAGTCAGTGCATGCGTTGCAGGTATTAATAGTTTCAAAATTTCAATTCCCATTTTTTGCTAAATGGTGCCCTTGCTGAAATTCGACCATCCAAGTTATAAATGATCAATGACACTGGTTAAAGCGGTTTACCTGTAACGCGGAAAGTACGGGTTCAATCCTCGTCCAGGGCGGTTACTGTGTGGTTGCCGTGAGAAAATCCACGCACAATTGCTCTGCAATATAATTGCATCTGCGCCGCCAAGGCGTGTGAACTTGAGCTTTGGGCGACCTTTGACAGAAGGGCGCTATCAAAATGCAGTTGGGTAAAAGTGCATTTTAGCGTACTTAATTGTTAGTGGAGATAGATGCGTATTTTAGCATATTTTATTATTTCAATAATTTTTCGTGATAACTGTAAGTAATCCAGCTTCGGTAAAACCATAGTTTAGGTTGGTAAAATATTTTATATCGTCAAATTAAAGTGGAAGTTGGATTGATAAAAAAATTCTTTCCCTAAATGGAAGTGGGATTGATGAAACCATTTCTGTGTTTAAATAGAATTTGGATTGATGGAAATTATTTTACCGTAAATGAGTGTTTCTACAATAAGTGTCCATTTTGCTGTCCGCGGTATTTAAAATATTTTTTAAAGCTTCTGTGACAACATTTGACAATCCGTAACGTTGGTTTGTTTAAGGCAACCCAAACAAAACTAAAAGAATTTTAAAATTGGCTATTTCATAAATTATTCAGGTGGTTTATTGCCTCATAGTCGAAGCATTTCAACAGAAACTGCGTTGTCCCAGATGTGTACCGAAGTCGGGAAAACCTGTTTATTTCCAATTGGGCATATAGCCAAACCAATAATTTACTATTCATCTTCAGTAACATAATGTTTACAACATACACCATGCTTAATATATTGAGTTTGAGTTTGTTTGAGTGAACAATTAAATTTTAATGGAGCAAATTCCAGTGTCCTGCGTCCAAATGTCAACTCCATGACAGCTACAAACTCGTGTCCAACGTGTAATTGCTAGTGGTTTTTACAGTGTTTAACAGCTGATATTTGTCATTTTGTCGTTGCCAATGCTGCTGGTAAACATGAGAAGTTTATCTTGCGTTTAATTTTTTAAACAACAAAAAGTTAACAATATTGATGCACCGCGTATGTTTAATTGATGTCAACTCCATGACGCAAATATTTAAGAATATATAAATAAAACTTTCAATGTAATGCGTCCTTTGTGGAAGTGATAGGGCCCTGTCTTTGTTGCAAACATTATTGAAATTATTTTGTTTCGTGTGTGCCGGTTTTTAACGAAAACTAATCGATTTGTCAACTCCGCGACGGTCAACTCCGTGACGCGCGCCCACGTCATGCAGTCGACAGATTGTCATAGAATCCACATTTTCAAAAATTTTGCAGCATTTAAATGGTATATATATATAGTGCCCTAACAAACATATAATATCTGTATTGTAGTCGTCATTTCATCATTCTTATAAACATCGATATACAATGAGTTGAACTTTGCAAATGATAATGTTTCTGGTATTGATCTCATTCATTTCTTCGTGTGTTTTATGCTCCCTCATTACTTCTCCCATTTAGGGTCGTTTTGCTGTTTTTTGTCTTGCAATTATGCCTCCATTGTCAGTAGGCTGCGAAAGTGTACCTTCAGCTGACAGTGACTGATTATATATTTCTCATTGTTGCCTGAAGACTCTTAAAATGTAAAAGTCAACTGTGTGACGCGAAATCCGCGACGCTTGTCAACTCCATGATGAATTTTGAAAAAACACATTTTTGTCAGTTTTTAACAGAAATATTGAATTCTGTGCATTGCTGCCTATCACACATCTTGATATTATTAATATTAATAGATTAGCACTTTGAAAAGTACAAAAAAATCGTATTGATTTTTTCTTAAAAATCCGAGGCAAAAGTGCCACATATTGTAGAAACCCTCAAATACAGGCTGGATTGATGAAATTAAGTTTTGATGCAATAGCTGGATTGAGGAAAATAATTGTTTCCATAAGTAGAAACTGGACCCATGAGAATAGTTCTTTGCTTAAATAAAATTCCATTGATGGAAAATATTTTTTGATTAAATAGATGTTGGGTCTTTTTTCATAAAATAGAAGATAGATTGGTGAATTTTTTCGATGAAATGAAAACCGGATTGATGATAGTTATCATGGACATAGGTAAACTTCTTACCTACCAATGTGAAGTACGGCATTGAAGACATTCAAATAATTTACCAACCTAAATTACGGGTTTGCCAAGAACTAGTTGCATCAATCCAATTTCCACTTAGGCAAACAATTATTGTCATTAATCCAGCTTCCATTTACGCAACACCATATGAGAAATAATAAAATACGCTAAAATACTCGCCTGGCAGCATCATGAATTAAATACGTTAAAATACACTTTTACCTGCAGTTGCATTGTATTGCATTGTTTAATATCAAGACACTGCGCTAACGACAACCAGTGACTTCATTGTCTGAAGTACTTTCGAACTATTACATCAGCAACAGAAACACTAATCGAGTTGTGCATTGTAACTGCTTCTGGGGACTATTAGGAAAAGTATACAAACTGAGTGATAAAATCTGTCCAGTTATCGCATTAGAAGATCCATTTCAACGACAATCTGAATCTAACTTCCATTCCCAACAAATGGCGAGCGATTAAACAGTTATGGTTTTCATAACACCGAAGCTGGCTTTCGAAAGTATTTTCTGCCATCTAGTGAATAGCTTAGAGTGCGACATCACGCTTCGGCGTGAAACTCCGATTCATCGTAATCGTAATCGTAATCTCCAAACTTCTAAAGCGCCACTCGAAAGCCAAGCGCAGGGCACCAGCTTATTCACGAGCGCTGCGTCTAATCAGAGGGGTTGTCCAAAAGAGTAGTCCGTGGGAGGTCCGAGTCCGGTTTCCAAGGGATCAGAGAGGCACAGCAGATGTTAAGGCGGGTGTCTTTTAGGTCGAGGATTGGAAGGTACAGGATCAGATGAGTCAGGATAAGAGTTCTTGAAGAGGAGAGACTTTAGTTTCGAGTGGAAAGCCTTGGGGTGATGGATAGAGGAGCCTGAGGCAGATGATGGTGGATGATTGGCGATGATATTGGAGGAACCGAAAAAGTGCGGAATTCAGGAGGTAGATCGTTCCAGAGACGCGGCGCAGTGTTGGATATTGCTCGGTTGGAGAACTTGAGATGAGTAGTGACCGGGGGTCTAGAAAGAGTGAGAACGGAGGATGATCGGGTAGAGCGGGTTGGCTGGATGGTGAAGAGTTCGCGGAAATATCTGAGCTGGGAGTGTTGTAGGGAGTTGTAGGTTAGTGATAGGACTTTGAAGTGAATTCGCTCTGGGATTTTTTAACCAATGGAGTGATTTGAGGATTGGAGTGATGTGATGATGCTTGGGCGTTCTGGTGACGGCTCTGGCTAGTGAGTTTTGGATGAGCTGCAGACGCTTTAGTTGGTTGGCTTCAAGGTTGAGAAAGAGGGAATTGCAATAGTCGAGCTTTGAGTGGACAATGGAGGTAGCAATGGTGGAGGCAGTTTTGAAGTCGAGCATGGGTCGGATGCGGCGGAGGTCACGAATGTGCATGAAGCAGGAGCGCGATAGGTTGGAGATGTGATTAGAGAAGGAGAGATGTGGATCAAAAGTAACACCAAGATTGCGGACAGGGGCATCAGAGGTGAAGGTAAGAGATGAAGAGTTAGTGGATAGGTGTATCGAAAGGTCAGGTATTTTCTTGATTTGGTCAGGAAGGCCGAGGATGATGAATTCTGTTTTGGAAGGGTTGAGGCAAAGCAGGTTGGACGACATCCACTGAGAGACTAGGTTAACCACATTGAGTAGTTTTGCAATGGAAGTAGAAAAAGAGCTTGGGGAAAAGGATATGTAGAGTTGGGTGTCGTCTGCGTAGAGATGGTGGTCAACAGAAGAGGATTTTATGAGATGGCTTAATGGTGTAGTATACAGAATGAAGAGCAGTGGGCCCAGGACGGAACCTTGAGGGACACCACAGCAGAGCGGGAGGGATTGCAAACAATGACTGGATGCTTTAAAAGAGAAGGATCTGGAAGACAAGTAAGACTGAAACCAACATAGAGCAGTACCAGAGACGCCAAACCAAGATGATAGTCGATGAAGAAGGAGGCTGTGAATCTAGAAGAGACTGTAGCGTGAAGCGAAGGGATGAGATCTTGTCCGAGAAGAATGAGCAGAAGGTATCAGCGATAGACGGGGAGGGAATGGAACTTGGCAGCGGTGAGGAGGATTTGCGATGAAGAAGAGAGTTGACAGCTCTCAGTGTCCGCGCTGTAGTCGGGAGCGCCTCTAAGTAGAAATCTTGAAGGGGCGCTATATAAATATCTGAAATGAATGAATGAAAGAATGATAATGATAATGTATCGTATTAGTGAGCTTGAGATTTGTAGAGCGCCCACAAAAGCGAAGTCGCGGGAACCAGCTCATTCACAGGCGCATAATAAAAAAAAAATCGATAGGCGGGGTCAAGATCCGGAGATAGTCATTCGTCGTTCCTTGATACAACTTAATACTAGTGAACACTACAAGACAACTCTGAACACTCTTGAAGAAGATAGAAGGCAGATAGTCATTCGTCGTTCCTTGATACAACTTAATACTAGTGAACACTACAAGACAACTCTGAACACTCTTAAAGAACTTGGCCTGCTCCGGTACAGAGGCTCGCGCGCCGGCAGCCGGTGTCAGGAAATAGAGTATACCCCATACACGAGTATCCCCCTTAGCGAAATGAAGTATTCGGTTTAGTTTGCATTTTGGCGGTTTCTAAGCTCATTCAGTCGTACTGTTTGGATTTATTGTACACATAAAATATTTTAAGTTGCGTACCTTTAGTTTGTACATCGACCTGAAATTAATTTACTTCGTTTTTGGTGATTTTGACTGGATTTTCGTCGAGGCTATCGTGATGCGTATGACGATGGATAGAATGGTTTACCCCCGGATACTCTAAACCGGTTTATTTCATCCGGGGGGATAAATTCATACATCCCCCCCGGATAGTCTTAGGACGGATACTCTATTTCGTGATACCGGCATAGACAAAGGCAGGCTATTGAAGTTCTGCGCCGCCAGCTTCCAAGACCTGGTGTTCGGAGGCACGATGGCCTACCAACCCGACACAGGTGCCTAGTTATCATACCGCTGCTTAATCTTTGGACATCCAACATATCGAAGCCAGTTCCTCTCCAACCAGAACAAGTTCCCAGCATCTATAATATTATCATCAACGCCTGCTCGATTGCAAAGCCGTCGGCTACTGAACAACTGCAAGCTGAACGCAGCGGCTATGACTTAAATCTAGCAATAATAACCGAGACCCATTTTAAATCTCATCATCAAGCAGGCGTCTATCAGGTAGAAGGATACAACCTCTTCCGACGGGACCGAATTCGATTGAATTGATGCAGATGTGAGCGCACAGTTCGCCTTCAAATTCAGCACATTCGTCGAAATCTTTTATGAACAAAATAATTTCTACATAACCAGCTAAATAATCATCACTTACGCTGCTCAGAGGTCGTTTCTCTGCAATCGTTCAGAACTGAATAAACTATGGCCTGCACCTGGAAAGTTTTAAAGTAGCCTAATCATCAGGCCCTATAATGCTCGGAAACTATAGCACTATAGGAAAAAACAGTTAAAGTAATGGCTACAAATATAAAAAAACAAATCTAAGTACTACAGAACATCAGAAAGTTCAAAGTCACTGTACACAATACTATGGACCCGCACTTTAGTATTGAACAAAGGTTATCTGGAGTTTAGAAGCATGACAAAAAACAAGATGGTCGGAATACGTTTAAATGGGACTTATGGGAGTCTAAGAGAACTACCCATTTGGAAATCTAGAGCAGCATATATTATAGGCCTACCCTCTTGTCCTTTTCTGTAACATTGAAAAGTATGAGCCAGAACGAACAGCGGGTTGTGCTCATCATCGACGATAGCTTGTCTGTGTAAAGCTGTCAAAACCAAACCACAGCAGACGAGGTCTTTTACTCCTCTGGCCCATGCACGCATTCTAAAATTACCGGCTGGCCAAAAAACGTCTGGTCTCAATTACCTTGTGTGTTGAATGACAAAGCAATGCAAACCAGTAGTTTGTTAGTCGGAGCTATTCACTCTCTCCTCTGCTCTCTAGTCACTCTCCCTTATCTTCTTTCTCTCATCCCTCTTTACCCATCCCCTTCTCTCTCTCTCTCTCTCTCTCTCTCTCTCTCTCTCTCTCTCTCTCTCTCTCTTCAATTTGAAACACTTCATTGCATACAACACAGCCAAAATGGTTTCACAAGTAAATGGTCTGAATCGGCCACAGATGATCTCTGAGACTCTGAATTCCAGATACTTCCAGTTTTCGATTTTCACTCCACTATGTTTTCGCAGGGACATTCAAATCTTCAGTCTGCTCAAACCTTTTTTCATATAACTTGATTTTGTTTAATTTTACTCCACAGTGTGTTTTTGAACGCCGATCCAGGTGACTCTTCTCTGTAAATGCCTTGTGACATTTTTCACACCAGTATGGCTTCTCTCCAGTATGGGTTCTCAAGTGCGCTTTCAATGCACTACTGGTTTAAGAAATGACTTGTGACATAGTTGACATGTGTATCATTTCTCTCCAGTGTGGATTATAATAATCTGGCAATTCAAATGACTTTTCCTTGAAAGTACTTTGCGGCAGAATTCACACTTATAATTATGGTCTTTCTCCACATTTATATGGTTTCTCGCCAGTATGTGTTCTCAAATGTCTACGCAAGTGACGTTGGACTTGAGTCAGTTTACAGCAAGACCATGCATTTTTATTGAAATGAACACGAACACAATCGATAAATAATTAATAGAACAACATTGTAATGAACAAATTCATCTTTCCTGTCGAAGTTGCGAAAACGCAACGTCCTGTAACTAGGACACCTCTTATAGTTCCAATAAAAAATGCACTGTCGGAAGTCTATTGGCATCATATTGATGATCGACTATCAGTTAGAGCTTAATGCAGTAGCTATTTCTAATAGCGGCGGTAAATGGGTTAAGTGCTTGAACTAAGAGTAGAAATTTGCCACCTAGGATGGAAGAAAATGGGAAGTAAAGTCCCATAGTGCTGCTCGAGAATTACACGTTAAGCATCAGGATCTTAAACTGAATGCTCTTTTGATTAAACCATGTGAATCTGTGCCACATGCGTCATTTACCAGTAATGCTTTACTCTTAAACTATTAATAATACAGTAAGATCCATTGGCTTTTATGCCACCCGGGGATGAGATGAGTGAGGTGGTTTCCCGTTGCCTTCCTCACAGACAATTCTGGGTGAGCAACTTGTCCAAGAGGTCGCTACGCAGTTGCTTGAAGTAGATTCGAACCTGTGACTCTCCGGTTACAAGGCACAGAACATACCACTACAACACCGCGTTCCACAAGGATATAAATAACTCATTAATTTAGAGACTAATAAAAGAATAAAGTGTTTCGTAAAATTAACCAAACACAGCAAAAAACAAAATACGCAGGATACATGACCATCTCGATTACACGTTAATTTATATTTTCCGTAATCAACAAAGAAAACGTCCAACACATAATCTAATTAGAATAAGCTAACACATAATCTAATAAGAATAAGCTAACACATAATCTAATTAGAATAAGCTAACATATAATCTAATTAGAATAAGCTAACACATAATCTAATTAGAATAAGCTAACATATAATCTAATTAGAATAAGCTAACATATAATCTAATTAGAATAAGCTAACATATAATCTAAGTAGAATAAGCTAACATATAATCTAATTAGAATAAGCTAACACATAATCCAAGTAGAATAACCTAATTAATTTCAATAGTTAATTAATACACAATGAATGCATTGACAATAGGCTAAGTATCAATAATCTAAAAACAGTCTAACAAAATGATGTACTGCTAAACATTCTATTATATAGATAGCATAGCAGACGTCTTTGTGCAGCTAAATTTAATATTTAACATAAAAGTCAGAAAGTAGTGGAACCCAGAACAAAAGACTGTACTGCGTCTTTACTAACCATAGCACAAACTTTAACTTGTCTGACCTGCAGAAATTCTACAGCCTTCCAACAATTTGAGAAGAATGCATCACCTTCGTTATGTGTTGCCTATAAGGAGGAACCTCCTGGATTCTGCATATCAGAATGCCTACTGCTTACATCTCGAAAGTATTCTGAAATGAAAGTGGTAGAAAGTAATTATTCATGTACGTTTAAATTCTATTGTTATTATTATTGTACATGCGTTTATTGAAAAACCTTGTTGACATACCGCAACAAGCTACAGAGCGCACAAAATAGCAAGTAATGAGAACAATAAAATAATAATAGATACATAAGTAAAACAAGAGATCACTAGTCAATGATGTTTAAACTGCCAAAGGTTCCGGTGACAAGAGGCTCATGGAATAACAGTCCGATCTTCTATGGATAAACGTTATTGTCGTTCTTTCGAGGTTGGAGGCTGTGCAGACTTCTGACAAAAGGCGGAAATTGTGGTTGATAGTACTGCTCGGGAGAAGGAGTTTTTCCACTCGACGCCAGGGAGTTCATCGACGACGCCGACCAGGTCGAAGGCGCATTTACAACGCCAGATCTACAGAATGTAGAGAATATATCCGCGGTGTTCTCCACTGAAACGCCCCAGTCTAGACTGTTTCACTGCAGTGCCCCGTCTGAAGCTATGCAGGATCGAATGACTGGGCGTGAGCGATGGTAGCTGCTGTCTCATGTTGTTGACCGCACCCTTCCTCGGGCCGACGGGCAGCGATCAGTACATGGCAGTAGTGACAGCAGTAGCGGTGATCGTGCTCCATGTTGGCGGTATCCTTGTTGAAGTGTCGTACTGTTCGCCTAGTCACGCGCCAATGAACAGTGACGACTACTTTAGCCTCAACGTTCAACCACTAAACTTGCGAAATTGATGGATTAAACTCCTCTATTTTTGGCTTCATCAACAATTCCACGAGCAGACGAGCGTAATCCAATAAGTAGTCACAAGCACCTCGGCAACTGACTATGACATCCATAAGAAAACACGCTTAACATGTTTTCTTGGGCAACCTATTAGGCGCCCATCCTATAGCTTTGTTGTTTTTCTCAAATTACAACTGTCTCAACTGTAGTTATACGGAATCCTAATTTAGAACAGGTCAGCAACTAAGTCGACAGGTGGAGAAAATCGATGGCTAGAACAATGCTTCAGAAATTCTTTCTCTATTTCAAGCAATTCGCCACAAATACCACATCCAAAAGATTTGGACAAAGACGCTTTTGCATCCACAGAAGAATTGAATTTCCTAATATTCCGACGTCCTCTATCTCTAATTTTCGGTAAACAACCTGCAATTTCACTAGAATCCGTACAAATGTTCTTCGAGATACGTTCATCTCGTTTATCAATAACACCAGTACTACTATATGTAATGAAATGATTAGATAGGTTAGCAATTACTTCACTTCCCATTTTAAGATCCTGTGGCTGTGTTCCTTCATGTAGAGTAGTCTGCTTCGCGGAAGAACTGCTCTTTTTATAAAGTTTATTCCGTGTGTGTTGCTTCTCTGTTGCATGAGTTCTTCTGTGACTCTTTAAACTGCCAGGTTGTGTGAATCCTTTATTACAAAACTCACATGTGTATTGTTTTTCTTGTGTATGAGTTCTCATATGACTTTTGAGATTACTACAATTATTAAATGATTTCCGACATAAATGACATGTGTATGGTTTTTCACCATAATGGGCTCTCATGTGCGTTTTCAGATGACCAACTTGAGAAAATGATTTCTGACATAACTGGCACCTGTATGGCTTTTCACCAGTATGGGTTCTCATATGTGTTTTCAGATGACTAGATTGAGCAAATGCTTTGTGACACAACTGGCACATGAATTGTTTTTCGCCAGTATGGGTTCTCATATGCACCATCAAGCCACCTACTGTAGTAAATGATTTTTCACAAAAATGACATTTGCATGGTTTCTCTCCTGTATGAGTTCTCATATGACATTTTAGATTACCACCATCATTAAATGATTTCTGACAAAACTGGCACCTGTATGATTTTTCGCCAGTATGGGTTCTGATGTGCAACTTCAAAGAACAACCATGAGCAAATGTTTTGTGACACAACTGGCACATGTATGGTTTTTCGCCAGTATGCACTCTTATATGTACTGTCAAGTCACCTACTGTAGTAAATGATTTCTCACAAAACTGACATATGTATGGTTTCTCTCCAGTATGGACTCTACTGTGCTTTTTCAGGTGACTACCATCAGCAAACGATTTCTGACATAACTGGCACTTGTATGGTTTTTCACCAGTATGCGTTCTCATGTGCCTTTTCAGCTGACTATGTTGAGACAATGATTTCTTGCATAACTGGCACTTGTATGGTTTTTCACCAGTATGCTTTCTCATGTGCACTTTCAGATCACTACCATGATTAAATGATTTTTGACATAGCTGGCACCTGTGTGATTTTTCACCAAAATGGGTTATCGTGTGTCTTCTCAAAGTAGAATCATGAGCAAATGTTTTGTAACACACCTGGCACTTGTATGGTTTTTCGCCAGTATGGGTTCTCATATGTCCTTTCAGATGACAATGTCGAGCAAAAGATTTCTCACATAACTGGCACTTGTAAGGTTTTTCTCCAGTATGGGTCCTCATGTGACTTTTCAAGTGACTACCATGAGCAAATGATTTCTGACATAACTGGCACTTGTATGGTTTTTCTCCTGTATGAATTCGCATGTGACTTTTCACATAAGCACGTTGAGAAAATCTTTTGTGACACAAGTGGCACAAGTATTGTTTTTCCACAGTATGGGTTGTCATGTGTGTTTTTAGATGAGTAGCTTGAGCAAATGATTTTTGACATAACTGGCACCTGTATGGTGTTTCACCTGTATGGGTTCTCATGTGTGTTTTTAGATTAATAGCTTGAGCAAATGTTTTCTGACACAATTGGCATCTATATGGCTTTTCGCCAGTATGGGTTCTCATATGCGTTTTAAGATGACTGCATTGAGCAAATGACTTAAGACATAACTGGCACCTGTATGGTGTTTCACCTGTATGGGTTCTTACGTGCATTTTAAGATTGCTACCATCAGAAAAATGTCTTTGATATAAAATAATAGCACGGTATATTTTTGGCCAGTATGGGTTTTCGTGTGTCTTGTCAGACTACCACCTTCAGCGAATGTTTTCTGACAGAACTGGCACCTATAATGTTTTCGCCATTATAGATTCTCATGTGCACCATCAGACCACTAACTGTAGTAACTGATTTTTCACAAAACTGATCTTTGTATGGTGTATCTCCAATATGGGTTGTCTTATTCGTCATCAGGCAATTTCACTGTTTTCTGACAGAACTGGCACCTATAATGTTTTCGCCATTATAGATTCTCATGTGCACCATCAGACCACTAACTGTAGTAACTGATTTTTCACAAAACTGATCTTTGTATAGTGTATCTCCAATATGGGTCGTCTTATTCGTCATCAGGCAATTTCACTGCTTTTCTCCAGTATGTGTTCTTTGATGAGCCGCCAATTGATCACCTTCAGCATACGGTTTCTGCAATAATTGACATCTGCGTTATTTTCGTAAGGTGATTCGCATGTGCTGCTCCAACCACCAGATTATAGACAAAATTGGGATTTGTATGACTCTTGAAGAGCACAAGTTTAGTAAGCACTTCTAATCTATCAAAGTCTGGGTAAAAATTTCTGCAATTGTTGTTGTTATATCCTATCCAATAGTAGCACTGTGCCGTTTCTCACATTATCGACGACTTCATTAAATTTTCCGCTTACAAGAAGAGTTCATGTTTCATCTGTCATGAGTAGTTATTTTGTTAAGCGAAAGGCAGAATTAGTCACACAGAAAAATACTATATGACGATATACTGAGACTGTCCAACCTTTATGTAATAGAGCACCAGTAGGATTTTAACTGAAGATGAACTAGCTGAATATAGCGAAAGTTGTACTCGGATAAACAAATCCACTGTAGATGTAGACCTTGCCTTGCAACTGAATCTTGAAGCTAAACCAGGATGTAGCTTTTCTTCTACTTGCTTAAAGAAAAAGTACAACGGTTTTTTATATGTTCTAAAAATGTAGAAAATAGTTTCACTGCTACTCATTACAGTAGAATGACTGTTCTGCATTCCCAGTTGAACAACTAGTTAGCAATAATATGGAGGCACAGTTTCAGGAATTCGTTAACTAATTTTCTGCTAAGGTGTCGACTTGCTTAAACCATTTATGTTACAGCTGTATCTCAAATCAGAATGACTTGCCACATGGACTTAGAAATACAACATTCCATGATAAAAGTCAACTGTGGATTACTGTAACTCGATTCTTATTGGCATCATCAAGTCCAATCTACAGAAACTCCAGAGTGTTGTCTCTGATTAGAGTCACAGGAAAAATACACCAGGATATGAACGTATAACCCCTGTACGAAGTTACTAAATTGATGATTGTCGTCCAGTTTACAAGAGCATTTTTTTCAACTTGGGTCTGTCACATGGTCTAAAAAAACTGCAGTTGGTCAAACACATTATTTAAAATCAGGTCTTGTTCCTCAGTCTTATCTCGTTTAAATATGTTATGCTCACAGTTTTATACAGTATTACTTGGAGGTTTCATTTCAATGACACATTTAACCCTCGGGCTACCAAGGGGGAGGTTTTTATGAAAAAAATTTGTTTCATATGGAATATAATTTTGGCAATTTAGGTAGCTGTAGCAGATTCATTGGCGCATATTTTGAGGTAAACATCATAGTGGTAGCCCACGCCATTCAAAAGTTATACCCGATATACCCGAGGCACCAGGGGGGGTGGATAACCCCCCCTAGTTTTTCGACTGTAGCTTATTGACTATTCTTCTTATAAGAGAAACAAATATACCATTCTTTAGAGGGAATGTAGGGCTTCATTTGCATACTTAAATGTTTGTCTTTTGAAAACCGGAAGTGGTCAAAATAAATAATAATACCCGTAAGATGCGTGAAAAATGGCTGAATGGAAGGACTTCTTAGTTTTATGTCTGTAGCGTATTCAGTTTTCTTCCCAGAAGAGAAACAAATATACCATTCTGTAGAGGGAATGTAGGGCTTCATTTGCATACATACATGCTTGTCTTTTGAAAACCGGAAGTGATCAAAATAAATAATAATACGCGTAATCTGTGTGAAAATGGCTAAATGCAGCATTGTAGATGTAAGCATGCATATATGTACATGTATATATGTATGGATGCATATTTATACGTATATAAAAATGTGTAGGAATGTATTTGTGTGTCTTGGATACACAGATCAGTTTCAAAACACACAAAATCGTATATTTGTTTATCCAAAAAGTAAAAAATGTACGCAATAATGTAAAATATCGCTAATTATCGGTGCCTTTGTTAAAAATGATTTAATTCCGAGGTGCATTCACATAATGTACAACTAAATATACAATTCTGTACAGAATTGAATGCTGAATCCATTGGTGTATTACAAGAAATGATATGTGGAACCAAACCCGAAATCCAGGGGGGTGGCAACCACCCCCCCCGCTTGTTAGTCCGTGTCACAAAAAAAGCTTGGTAGCCCAAGGGTTAACCAATGATGTAGTCGTAATTTCAAATAATTTTCTTTCTGTATACACTAATAATTTATTAATGCACTAAGTTATATAAAATATATGGAAACAACAAAAGTAATATTCATGCAATAGAAAAACAACATTTAATTGCTATTTGGAATTATGTTAACTTACAACCAACCATCGCAAAATTAATTAAAAACTACACCAATCCTTCAGCTTAGGTGCTCTTATCATTTTCGTCCATGTCATTGGTAAATGTCCAAGATAACTGTCATCAAGACAACTTCCATTAATGGCAGGAATCATTTTCATCAGTCCAGCTTCTAGTTTGACAAGAAAATATTTTCATCAATCCAACTTCCATTTAAACACCAAACTCTGCTCACTAATTAATCCTCTGTTAGCCTATCGTTAACTCCATTTTTACGTATTTTAGCGTTCTAAATTGTTCACCCATTGTAGCATATAACCTGGTTTGAGCATCAATTCAACTTCTACTTATGCTATAATTTTTTCATCAATCCAGCTACTACTTAAACTTTAAAATAGTTTCACCAATCCCTGTTCTTTTTAAGCAAGAATTCTTTTCATCAACCCAACCTTCTAATTAAGCAGGAATTATTTTAATCAATCCAACTTCCATTTAAAAAAGAATTAGTTTCACCACTTCCTACTTCAATCCTACTTCCATTGCCATGTACATAACACAATAAAAAATAGAGTTGAACATGCATAATAATAAAATACGCTATTACATTTTACTGGAAACAAGAATAAAATATCCTAAAACGGAGGTTTACCCATTGCATTATGGGATGTGGCTATTTGAGCGAAGTCGCGGGCTCCCATATTGTTTTTATATAAAGGTGCTCAGTCTTTGAGATTCCCATCAATACATGTGTATAGCAATAATGGGAAAGTGTAAGATTGCCTAATTCCCGACGTTACATTACGATAAATCGTAGTTTACGTTGCTAAATTATTTTTATTGTGTCAATATAAAATGGAAGCTGGATTGCTGAACATAATTGTTGACCTAAATGGAAGCTGGATTGATGAAACTAATTCTTTGCTAAAATAGAAGCTGGATTGATTAAAATAACTGTTGACCTAAATTGAAGGTGGATCGATGAAAACAATGCTTACTTTAAGTACAAGCTGGATTGATGAAAATAATTATTTCCGTAAATAGAAGCTGGGATTAACAAAACAAAGTCTTTGCTTCAATAAAACCTGGATCAATTAAGTGTTTGCTTAGATAGAAGTGAAATTGACTAAAAATAAATCTTGCCTTAATAGAAGTTGGATTGACGAAAAATTCTTGGTTAAATAGAAGTTGGATTGATTTTCATAACAATTCTTGCTGAAACGAAAGTTCGATTGATGAAAAGAGATTTTCCAATGGAAGCTGTATTGGTGACAGTTAATAATAATAATAATAATAATCTAATACTTTTCTTTATTAAGTACTGACAATTGAACTGCGATTACATTTACATGTTATGCAATTTAAATCTAACTGGAAACAGACAGCTTGCAATACAACGGCGCTAATATCAGCCTACAAAGCATATCCGTCTCTACGGGGATCGAACTCGGTACCTCTCGCACTCTACGCCATATGTTATCCAATGCGCTATCGGACCCCCATGTTATCATGGACATGGGTAGATATGCTTACTTACCAACGTCAAGTACGGCATTGAAGATATTCAAATAATTTAACGGTAAAAGTGCATTTTAGCGTATTAAACCCATGATGATTTCGGCCAAGTATTTTAGCGTATTTTATTATTTCTCTTATGTGGCTGCGTAAATGGAAGCTGGATTGATAAAATAATTCTTTGCCGAAATGGAAGTTGGATTGATGAAAGGAGTTATCTGCTAAAGTGGAAGCTGGATTGATGAAAAAACGTGTAGTTTGGCGTCGTAAATGACACGCGATTTCATGGCGAATCAGCGTTGGTCGAATAGAAGTTGGACTGCAGAAAAGAATTCTTGCTAAATAGAAGTGGGATTGATGAAAATAATGTTACCTTAAATAGAAGTTGGATTGATGTAAAGAATATTGCTTAAATAGAAGCTGGATACATTTCAGTTATCATGAAAGTCATTGAAATAATAAAATACGCTAAAATGCACTTTTACCAATTTAACAACCTAAACTACGGGATTACCAAATAAGGTAGCAATGTAAACTCCTGGAAACCTACATTATTTATTGAAGCATGTTTACCATAGAGTTAAGAAGGACGGTGAATGACTGCGTCCATCGGCATCTTGTGGTATTATAATGTTCGTCGAAATGACTTTCCAGCCATCGACTGCGGGAGAATAAAATATTAAGCTCAAATCGTAAAAAGCCTAATGTTAGGATCTGTCATTGTCAATAATTAAATGAAATTGTCCACAGAGTTTAGAATCTTACCAGGTTTAGCAGTAAATCTGATTTTCACATAATCTGCTTCATACTGTCACCAGCACAAAATGGCGGGCGATCTAAGTGCTTAACGACGATTAAACGTTACCTGGATTTTGTGAAAGTATATCCTGTCATCTAGCGAATGCATATTTACGTGCGGCATCAACCACGGCCTTCCAAACCGTTCCACGACAACTCGTAAACCGACATTTCGTGTAAGATTATTTTCATCAATCCTTCTATTGAACGGAAACCTATTTTCATCCATGCGTCCAGGTTGATTTCCAGCTTCTATTTACGGAAAAATTATTTCGATCAATTCAGCTGCTATTTCAACACAGGAATGTTTTCATCAATCCCAATTTCATTTCTGGAAACAGTTTTTTTCATCAATCCAGCTTCCAATTTAAAGTGACAATATCAAGTAACTTTGTAGACGAAATGTCTGTAGACGAAGTGTCGTAGACGAAAATAATGTCGTTCGAGGAGTTACAGTCGTGACACACTTCTAGACCTCTTATTGGGGTTAAAATTCATTCGCCAGATGACAGAATGTACTTGCACATAATCCAGAATACTTGTCATCGTAGTGAACACTTTCATCGTTCGCCATTTTGTGTCGATGATAGACCAGATTAAGTGGATTTCGATATACTGCAAAACGTGGTTAGATTCTCAACTCTGTGCGGTCCTCTATCATTGGCATTAATTGAATGTGTTTGTCCACTGAATTATATGCACAGAGTTCGCAATAATTATTATGACGAACTTAATTTATGTTTTGTTTTCCCGTACACGATGGCCGGAATATCATTCCTACGAACATTAGAACATTAGTCAACATGGGGGGGGATCAACCCGAATCCCTGAAAACAATGAAAATACACAAGAGCCATTTCCCGAAAACAGTTTTCTAGAAAGTGTCCGAACTCCAAGAAGCTATTCAGAGTTAAATTGTAAACATGACGTAGACCTAGCATGGCCATGACGAATTTCGATATACTGCCTATTCACATGTTTGTTTGTAATTATACTCATTCGGGTCGGACTTTGAAAATCAATTTCCGGGATCCGGTCGAAATTCTGGGCATACTTGCAACATTTCTCAGTTTGTCCCTTAACCCACAATGCCCAAACTTTCCGCCATGGGCCAATCTTTATGATACTTTGGAATATAACAAATGATGCTAGGTAAGGTGGAACTTGTATTTATGTGATTCCGCGATCAGTCAACAGATGGCGTGCTGTTCCCATTTGGGAACATTGGGCACATATGGAGTTCTGTTCCCATTTAGAACACATGCAAATTTATTGCAGGAATCTGTTAAATTTGCAGTTTTCAATGACTACACTAGTTTTACTTTATGCACAGCATATAGACTGCCCTGCTAGAGCAATGGAACCACACATCAATGTTGAAGTAACTAGTTTTCAGAAGTTATAAAGCAGTGCCAACGATAGCATTGTCTAATTTACGATTGAACACAATGATCATACACATCAACATATTCCAGGTATTTCTCCACAATGCCTTCCAGGAGACTCACTGAGTGGCTATCTGATAGCCAGGGGCGGATCCAGAAAGTTTATGAGGGGGCCAAATGAGCGTCCGAATTTTTTGAATTTCCACACTGCAATGGTTGCATTTTAGGCTTGTCATGTGAACAAATTGCTGTATTATTTCATTACTGAAAGGCATCAGATATGTCACTGGTAGCTAAGATGTTACTTAAGTCGTTTTTGAGTTTAACTGTGGACAGTAGTACTAGGAAACCAGACATTTTTTAAATTAATATAAAACCTAGAAAATACGTTCAATTTTCAAGAACGCCATTCAATAAGATATTGTATTGTATTGTATTTGATCATTTATAAAACGCTTCTCATAGCATAAGCCTTTCAGAAGCACTCCCAGTACGAGGTACTCCGAGAGGAAAATGGAAGGTGTTAAGGTGAGAGAAAGAGGTAGAAATGCTACCAGTGAGGATTGCAGAGCATAGAGAAGGTGGGAAGTCCATTCCATAGGGAGGGACCTATGCAGGCAAAGGATCTGGATTGAGAAAATTGTACACGAATTGCTTACCGGGACTCGGTTAGCAGAATAGTTAACAAATGGTACACAAACCAAGCAAGGTTTTCAACTACTTATCGGGAGCCATGTAGTAATGATGTAGTTTTATTAAATGTTCAAGGAACACAACATTTTAAAATTTGATATTTTGAAATTTGAGAAACAACACTTGAGAGAAGCTAATTTAGTTGTACAAATATAATATTTTTTATTTATATATCCTCATTTTCTTTTACAACAAAAGATCACAGAGTGAACATTGTCTACTTGGCGATGTGGAGGGGGCCACGTCCTGTGTAAATTTCAAATGGGGGGCATGGCCGGATTGGCCCCTGGATCCGCCCCTGGATAGCGCCGTGGGAGGATTGTTGGATAGTATTGTTCACAATTTGCTGCCAGAACTTCAGGTGATCAGACAATCCACCGACTTCAACGTGAAGACGTACAACAACAGTTGCCTACACTTTGACGTTGAACGGAGACCCATTGTGAGATGCCAGAACCAACAGTTGCATCCGTTTGCCTCGAATGCATATTTTAGTTGAGTGATGGCAGTAACGGGATGCTGTGACGCTCATCGTCTGAACCTTTATGCACAGAAGCAGTAACTTGCCCAGCAACAGTGGATGGAAGAGTCGAAAGCATTAGGGTATCTTCATCCACACACTCTTCGTTGGACACACCATTTACTATCTCTGGTGGCATAACTATTTCAACATCTCTCTCAATAGCAGACACTGCATCTGAAGCCTGTGCTAGGTGAACAAGTTGCTCAGTGTTATCGTTGTCTCCATCTGAATCAAACTCTATAATGGTCATCGCCTCTGACAAGGAGACCTTTCTTTGCACCTGGAAAAAGCATTATATGTAAGGTGTGATTGCTGTGTAAACAAAAAATTCTAATTGATTTCATATTCATTTATAAATATGGACAGTAGTAATGCAATCGATGCGGAGTTTTCGATAACTCAATGAATTTCTCCACCATGTTCCCAGATGGGAACAGACTACATTTGTGCCCAATGTTCTCATTTGGGAACATCAAAGATTTCCTCAAAATTTCAACCGCAATACATTTGATTTTTTAAATGCACATTTGACATATCAGTAGCTATTTAATGTCACACTTAAATCACATAAACACTTTTAAAATAAAAATTCTCTTACCTTATTATGCAGACGAGAAACTGGAAGCAGCCGAATTTTGAAAAAAAAAACGAAACTTTAAAGAAGGCTTCCGCCCACTAGAAATTTTTGCAAACTTAAGATTAGACTAAAATATCGTATATGGACTGTTTAACAGTCAAAAGCTGCCCACAGTAACTAAATAACATACTACAATTATTTTATACTTAAATTTATCCGCATGTTCCCAAATTGGATCATTGGGCGCTAATGGGTTAATTGATTGCCTCGGTGCTCCTCTTCTAACCATCTATAGGTAAAGCAAGTCAATTTCTATCTATACCTGCTCACTTTGCACCTGAGTTTACCAGCGCACTACGTGGAGCGCATAAAAAACTAAGCAAGAAAAGCAGATGCAGGGGTGGAATTCGCTAAATTTAGGTCCAGCAACTGAAAATGCTCATACACCTAGCACAGCTGTTGTTGCTGTAGTTTTAGATTTGTCCAAGAATAGCACTATGATGACGTTGTGCAATAGCAATAACGTTGTATCTGTGTACAGGAGCTATCAACATCTTAGCAGAAATTAATTAATGAATTCCTGAATCTGTGCCTTCCCAGTATTACTAACTAGTCATTCAACTTCAAACGGATAACAATCATTCTACTGTAGCGAGCAACAATGAAATTATGTTCTGTATGTGAAAACATATAAAAATTGAGTTTTTACTATTCTTTTTAGCAAGTACATGAAGCAGACGAACTACATCAGGACTAACAGAACAGACAGCCATGTTAGAGCTTCCAAATTCAGTTGCAAGACATCTTATTAAAATCTTCATCAAGATCGTTACAGTGGATTTATTAGAGTACAACTTTCGAGATGTTCAACTAGTTCATCTTCAGTTAAATTCATTCCGAACAATATGATAATGGTATTTTATTATACAATGGTTGGACGGCTACGGTGATTCGTCATGGAATATTATCGTAGTAGTATTAGGACAGATGAAACATGAAACCTTCTTGTAAGCATCTGAAAGCCCAACTTAAATGAAGTCGTCGATAATGTGAGAGACTGTTACACTGCTGGTGTTTGAAAGGCTATGACAACAACAGTTGCAGTAACTTGTTACACAGGCAATTACTTTCAAGTGCATACCATCATGCTTTTCAAAGCCGTACAAATCACAACTTCATCTAGAATCTGGTGATTGGAAAAGCACATACCAATCATTGTAGTAGTATCAGATATAAGTTCTTTCAGAAACCGTTTGCTCAAGGTGATCAACTGGCAGCTCATCAAAGAACCCATACTGGAAAAACTTTGAAATTATCAATCAAGTGTGATGGCAAATACGAGAACCCCTATGGGTGTAAACAGTACAGGTGCCAGCTATGTCAGAAATCGTTTAATGATGGTAGTGCTCTGAAAATGCACACGAGAACCCATACTGGAGAAAAACCATACAGATGCCAGTTATGTCAGAAAACATTTGCTCGAAATAGTTATCTGCAGATACACATGAGAACCCATACTGGAGAAAAGCCACACAGGTGCCGGTTATGTCAGAAATCAGTTTCTAATCTGACAACACACATGAGAACCCATACTGGAGAAAAACCATACAGATGCCAGTTATGTCAGAAATCATTTGCTAAATGCATTACTCTGAAATTGCACATGAGAACCCATACTGGTGAAAAACCATACAGATGCCAGTTATGTCAGAAAACATTTGCTCGAAACAGTCATCTGCAGATGCACGTGAGAACCCATTCTGGTGAAAAGCCATACAGATGCCAGTTATGTCAGAAATCATTTACTAATCTGACAACACACATGAGAACCCATACTGGTGAAAAACCATACACATGCCAGGCGTGTCAGAAAACATTTGCTCGAAACAGTTCTCTGAAGAAGCACACGAGAACACATACTGGTGAGAGACCATACAGATGTCAGTTGTGTCAGAAATCATTTAATTCATTTTCTGCTCTGAAACCGCACATGAGAACCCATACTGGTGAGAAACCCTTCATGTGTCAATTATGTCAGAAACAATTTACAGTAGGCTCTACTTTAAAAAGTCATATGAGAACGCATACAGGAGAAAAACCATACATTTGCGAGTTTTGTAACAAAGGATTCGCACATCTTGGACATTTAAAGATGCACAGACGAACTCATGCAACTGAGAAGCAACACACGCACATTAAACCTTATGCCAGGAGCAGTCCTTCAGGGGAGAAGTTTATACTCGATGCAGGAACACAGCCACAGGAAATTAAAATAGGAAGTGAAGTCATTGCTAAAATATCTGATCGTTTCATCGCATTTAGTAGTACAGGCGCTATTGATAAACCAATTGAACGTTTCTCAAAGAACATATTTATCCAGAATCTGGTGGAATTTCAGTTCCTTTGCCGAAAATAAGAAATGGAGAATGTGCGCATATTAATAAATTCAAATCTCCTGTGGATGAAAAAGCGTCTTTGTCTAAATCTTTTGGATGTGGTATATGTGACGAATTGCTTGAAATAGAGAAAGAATTTCTAGAGCATTGTTCTAGCCATCGATTTTCTCCACCTGTCGACTTAGTTGCTGACCTATGCAGGCTATGCTGAATCATGATTGCACATAATTACATTTGGAAAAAATTGTAATTTGAGACACAGAAAAGATGCTATTGGATTCAGCATTCATTTATGAACAAAATAGTATATTTATTTGTTCATTATGTGAATGCACCTCGAAATTACATAATTTTTAACAACGCAGCCGATAATTAGTGATATTTTATATTATTGCGTACATTTTGTACTTTTGGTATAAACAAATAAAAGATTATGTGTATTTTGAAACTGATCTATGTATCCAAGAACATTTTAAACATAATGATGCCTAATTTGTAACAATAGCCTACAAACTAGTCCATAGTCTGTTTAGTTGTAGCGAAATCTAAAGGCAACATGAAACAAGACTTGACGTTATTGTTCACGGCAGTCAAATACGTCCGTGGTCCTTGCAGTTATTACAAGTTACACCCGTTGTTTTGTGCGAGTGCTTATTGCCAACAGTCTTCTCACTTCATCTTCAGTATCTGTTTAAGCTAATATAAGTTCTAAATCTGTAGCTGTTGACAAACGTTTATAATGTAGAAATATCTGTTTACGTTGTGATGTTGCACCAGCCATTTTCACCCAGATGATGGGTATTATTATGATCACTTCCAGTTTTCAAAAGAGCAAGCAAGCAAATGTAGCCCTGCATTCCCTCTACAGCATGGCATATTTGTTTCTCTTCCAGGAAGAAAAATGAATACGCTACAGTCGAAAAACCAATGTGGGTGGTATCCAACCACCTCTGGTACCTCAGCTATATAGGGTATAACTTTTTAATTGCGTGTGATACCACCACGATGTTTACCTCAAAATGTGCCCAAATGAATCTGCTGCAGCTACCTCAAATGTAAAAATTATAGGCTATTCCATATGAAAAGAAATATGCATAATAACGTAGGGGTGGTGGTAACCACCTCCTTGGTTATGCTAACAGTCTTCCAACGAAGCATGTTCAGGGAAAACTTGGAAAAGTTTAAATGTATCCAACAGCCAACAAATTTGCTATGCCTAACAAAACAAAATACATTTTCTTATGAAAAATATAGTAAATAGCATATTAAATTTGAAAGTTACACAACACAAGTGTTAATCTTCGAAGAATTCAGCAAAGTCATCGTGCACTGGAGAATAAAACGCCGGGAAACGGTGCCTCAAAAATTCCTTTTCGATTTAAAACAATGGACAATAACAAAAGTGGAAAGCATGAACACTAAATGCAACCTGCATAAACGTTTCTCTGCATATTACTCAACCATAAAATCCCGTGACATTCCCTTGCCTCTTCTGTTTTTCATGCACCAGGCAATCAAAGAACAACTTGTTATAACTGAGGCATGTATGTTCAAGAAAAAAGTGAAAACTTTTAGATGCATCCAACAGAAAACAACTTTCCATAGATGCATCATAAGGCAGAATACACTTACTTAGAAAACATTATTTTAAACTGCAACATTGCAGGTGTTAATCTTTCAGCAGTATGGCAAAGTCATCGTCCACTGGAGAATAACATGCCAGGAAACAGTGCTTAAGAAAATTGCCTTTCTATTTGAAACATTTCATTGTATATTACACAACCAAATGGTTTCACAAGGAAAGGATCAGAATCAGGTGACGTCTGACTTCCGAACACTTCCAATTTTCCCTTTTCACTCCCATCAGTTTTCACAGAGAAATTCAAATCTTCAGTCTGCTCGGACCTTTTTTTACATAATTTGACTTTGTATGATATTTCTTCACAATGAGTTTTTGAATGCTTACTCAGGTGACTCTTCTCTGCAAATGCCTTGTGAGTGTATGGCTTCTCTCCAGTGTGGGTTCGCACATGGCGATTCAAATGATTTTTATGGGCAAAAGATTTGTGATATAGTTGATATTTGTATGGTTTCTCTCCAGTGTGTGATCTACCATGAATTTTCAAATAATTCTTTCATGAAATTGTTTTCTGTGGGCTCATGTACATGGTAATACAGTTGCTGCTTCTACGCAAAAGCATTATTACATGCATTGCACTTGTATGTGTTTTCTCCAATGTGATTTGTTTGTTCTAATAAGAAAACCTTTCCACTAAAACGACCTCTGGCATAAATTAAACTCATATGGTTTTTGCCCACTGTAGCTTTGTGAGATATTAGACATCCATTTTGTGCAAAGGCTTTCTGGTATAAATTGATCCTAAGTGTGTTTCCTTAGGTGTGCTTGAACAACATTCACTGATAAATTCCTTCTCTTCATTAAATATTCTTCATTCCATCTTCAACTCTCACAAAGATTAGAAATCATTCCAAGCTGTAAATCTACCACTTATAAACTTACATTTCTACAGAATCTAAATTGAGACAGAAAAAGCAAAGTGAAAATGTAAAAAAAACTCAAGTTAAACTTGTTGCTTCTCCACAAGAACAACTTGAAAGATGTCTACACAGATCAACAAATGTGTCCTTTTGTGGAATATCATGGTGATGACAACAGTGTTCTATGAATTCCTTTTCGATTTCAAACACCCTGTCACAAATTCCGCATCCACAAGGTCTCATCATAACTGGATTTAGATCAGTGTTAATTGTCCAGTTATTTCCAGAGAGTTGTTTTATATCAGGACGACTTGGTTTACTGTTCTTTCGTATTGAAAGTTCTGCTGTGTTTTCTGTTATCGATGATACGCTCTCGTCTTCAGTAGGAATGCTGAATCCCCCACTTGAAGTACATTCAAGGCGTCTTTCCATGATGCTCAGCTGAACATTTTGGCATAATTCACTCTGGTATAACGATTGCCTAGTATGGTGTTTTACAAGTACATGACGGTTAAGACTTGAACTTTGTGTGAATGCTTTGTGACAAATATGACATTGGTATGGCTTTTCTCCAGTATGTATTCTCATGTGGCTTTTGAGGTGGCCTCCTTCTGCAAATGCTTTGTCACACAAACTGCACTTGTATGGCTTCTCCCCAGTATGTATTCTCATATGCCTTTTGAGTTTTCTTCTCTCTGCAAATCCTTGCTCACAGATATTGCACTTGAATGGCTTTTCTCCAGTGTGGATTATTTTATGGATTTTCAGAAAGGACTTCTGTGCAAATGCCCTGGTACATATATTGCACTGGTATGGCTTTTCTCTAGTGTGGGTCACTGCGTGGACTTTCAGAGAGTCCTTTGTTGCAAGGGATTTGCAGCATAAATTGCAATTGTACGGCTCTTGTCCAATGTAAGTTAGAGATTGTTTCGATTTAAATACTTTGTTACATGAATTGCACTTGTATAGTTTTTCTCCAGTGTGGATTTTTGCATGGTTTTCCAGCTGCGTAAATGCCTTGTTAAATAGATTGCAATGGAATGGCTTTTTGCCATTGTGAATTTTCTTATGGTTTTCCAGAGTGCACTTCTGTGTAAATGCCTTGTAACATAAATTGCATTCGTAACGCTTTTCTCAAGTGTGCGTTCTGGTATGGGTTTTCATGGTACCTTTCGTTACAAATGCCTTGTTACATAAATTGCATTTGAATGGTTTTTCTCCTGTGTGAGTTCTCATATGAATTACCAGCCAGCATTTCATGCGAAATGCTTTATGACATAACTTGCACTCATATGGCTTTTGTGCATTGTGGGTACTTTTATGGTAATTCAGTTGCTGCTCTTGGGTAAAATCCTTATCAGGTGAATAACACTGGTATGCTTTTTCTCCCGTGTGACTATTTTTATGGTTTCTCAGAGTGTTCTTATTGGCAAACGCCTTATCGCATAATTTACACTGGTGAGGCTTTTCACCAGTGTGGAATCTTGTATGGACATTCAGAGATCGTTTTGTTACAAATGCCTTATGGCATAAATTGCATTTGAATGGTTTTTCTCCTGTGTGAGTTCTCATATGAATAATTATTATCAGCCAGCATTTCATGCAAAATGATTTATGACATAAATTGCACTCATGTGACTTTTGTCCGATGTTGGCTCTTGCAGTTGCTGATTCTGCACAAAAACCTTATCACTTGAGTTGCACTTCAATGCTTTTTCTCCAGTTTGGCAATAGTTATGGTCTTCCAGGATATTCTTCTGTACAAATGCCTTGTCGCATAAATTGCACATGTTTGGTTTTTCTCCAGTGTGGGCACGTACATGATACTTGAGATCAGATCCGTGTGTAAATGTTTTGTTACAATATTCACATGTAAATAACTTTTCTTCATTAAGGAGTCTTCCTTCCATCTTAAAATCTTAAAAGAAAATGTAAAATTCATAACAACCTGTTAATTTACCAATTTCCATAGTTGTTAAAACGATAAAATCAAAATAAAAACGAAAAACGTCGTTTTTTCCAAAACATAAAAAACGGTAAAAAACGATAAAAAAATAATTTGATTTTGCTACATCTTATACTGCATTTTAAAATTAAAAACGCCTTGTTTACGCAGTTTAATTTTAATTAGCAAATAACATCGGCCTACCTTTATTAGTAAACACCAAGTAACCTTAATCTACAACAATTATTTTCTTTTTCATAAGTTTGGCTTAATAAGAAATTGAGAAATTAAAAACTATTGAAATCTTTTCAAATTTAAATTGTATACATAGGCTAAGTCCACATAGGTCCATGCTTTTTAAGTATAGAGTAGGCCTATTGGGCCTACTTAATTAAAAATTGTAGGCTACTTACAATTCTGACTTATATAAGAACTTAATATGGAGTAATATCAGTCAGTTTATCTGTTAATCAGACATTTCTGTGTACATAGACAACATTTCGCATTTTGGATAACTCAGAAATTAAAATAACTTGTATTGTATATATTTTATTTACCTATACTGTGCTGTCTATTTTTCAACGGATGACACTAAATAGGCCAAGGCCCCCTATATGACTTAAACTAGATGAATCCTTGAAGGAAGGGAGACAACGTAAGGGATATCAGACAAAAATAACATTAAACAAATAATAACAGACAGTAAAAATAAATAAATCGAAAATTACATACAAAAAATAAAAAAACGAAAAAAACGTGACGAAAAATAAAAAGACGAAAAAACGACGTTTTTGGGACAAAAGTAAAAAAAAACGAAAAAAAAGTGTTTTACAACTATGCCAATTTCCAACGCATATTTCAACAGAATCTATTCTCAGTCAACAAGAGCACAGTGAAAACATTAGTAAACCTGATTTGTGATCTACCAGTAGTTGTCGAAAAGTATTTTAGCTTATTTCCAACACATCACAAATTCCCTGCTTAAACATGCTGAGAAGCAAGCAACTTTTAAAACTTCATGGTAACCAGAATATAGTGAACAAAGTGATAGAGCAGACTCAACACTCGAACCCAAAAGTTTCTCATGATCAGCACGGGATATATCCAGCATTTATCTCTTAAAAAGTCAAGTTTCCAGGTGCTTGATAGTACTTTACAGCGGATAACTGTCATTGAATGGCTCCAACTACCGTACTTAACCCTGGAACTACCAGTGGGGTCAAAATGACCCCAAACGATTTTTCGTCCCTAACAATCCCGCATAACATGAAGAATTTTTATGATTTTTTCTGACTTTGTACATCCAACCATTCTTTGTAAGATTCTGTAACATTTGTTCCATTTCATCTCACCAGATGGCGCTTATAACGATTTGCAACACCGACTAGGCCATTGGGGTCATTATGACCCCAAATGAAGATGCTGAATAGAAATTAAATTTGCCTAATAGAAATTGTTAAAATGTGTACATATGAAATGCTGTTTGAGAAGAATTAAGCATCTGACATCGTATGTTAGTCATCTGGAAATTTTACACCGGGAGACAAGAAGGTCAGGAACGAGAGCGAAACCAATGAGAACGTGTGGTTTTTGACATTGTACAAAACTTGCAAAGTTCAGGTAGAAACGTTATCTGTGAGAACTTCTTGCCAGACTTGGTCTGGTGCAGGAGTTGTCTCAAGAACTGATGATTCTGTTATGCACCATTTTACCCGTTTTAAAAGTCTAGCTGGTATCCCTTCCTCTTATGCCTTTCTCAAAATCAATTTCTTCTCTCATGGCCTTGTGCACTGGGAGTGCCTCTTAACGGTACACCCTACCTATAGTAAGCTACTAGAGGCACTTTATAAATGTTTTAATAGCCTACAATACAATATACAATACATTAAAGAACAATAAAAAACTTCAGCCAGAGTGAGAATGCCAAGGGTCGTAAAAACTGTAACAGTTTTCGCAGTTTGAAAGGCTTCTTTTACACGGTTCGAAAACTGTTAAAGTGATATGTTTTGTACTGCATTATTCCAGGACAAAGAATAATAGGACAGGGCAGGTTTTAAGAACAATTTGAAAAGAAGCTATCACAGCTTGAAAGGAAACAAAATTTAAAAAAATAACTTTTATTCATGCATCACAATCATAAATGGTATCTGGTCATTTTGACCCCACCGGTAGGGTAACAGGTCGATAGTCCGAAGGCTCGATAGTCCGAAGATTCGATAGTCCGGAGATTCGTAGTAGCTCGATGGATGAAAATAATTCTTGCTTGAGTAGAAGTTGGATTAATTAACAGAATTCTTGCTTCAAATAGAAGTTGGATTGATGAAAATAACCCTTGCTAAAATGAAGGTTGGAATGATGAAAAGATCTTGCAGTGTAAGTAGAAGTTGAATTCATGCAACGATTTTATGTCGGATTAATGTCGTACTACAGAATTTTCGGACTATCGAACCTTAGGACTATCGAACCTTTGGACTATCGAGGAGTAACCACTGGTAGTCAATGGGTGCAAAAATTGCTGGTTGTTCAAGGGTTAACTAATAATTACCACAACTACTTTCTCTACTTTAAAAATAAGTAGTTATAACTACTGTCTAACTACTTTAGATGACAAGTACTTATGACTAGTTTAGGTAACTGCCAGATAAGTAGGCCTAGGTAATACTTTTCAAACTACTTCAGTCTCTAAAGTTACATTATTCCCGAAATCTTTCCCGAATTACATTATTAATACAGAAAATGATCTGTGTATGAAATTCTATAAAAAACATAACATCATAATAACATACGAATAACTGGTTATTTAAAGGCAGAAGCGAATAAAATTTACCTGATCCAGTAAAAGAATGAGAAACTACGTTCTGGTTCTGGGTGTGGTTTTTTGTCGATAGCATAAAAATGGCATTAAATAGAAAGCAAAGGTTAGCCTACAACTAGAATTACATTAATCAGCGTTTCTGTCATTATTATATTCGTTTTATTGGTAACAAAACTGATAGACACACCGCCATCAGGTACATTTCAATTTAACAAAAGTTATGAATGAATGCTAAGCAAGATTGTACAATATACCATAACAAGAAGCCAATGTTAGAGCGACAATAAGGCAACAAATTGTTGTCAACTATTACCTGATGAATTGTTAAGTTAATTGAGAGAGTAACGTGGGATAAGTAATTTATCAGCATTAGTGGTTTGAGGATGGCTTTTTATACAGGACTCATGAGATAAAAAGTTTATCATCTTTAGTGGGCAACACAAAGTTGTGAGGGCGTGGTCTCATTTTGTAATGACGATCAATAATTGGAGGAAAAAGCGGCCTAAGAACATGGAAGTCGTTTCTGGAGACAGCAGCCAGGAGGCGAGTAGTATATAATTAAATACTCTAGACCATTACAAATGCGCTACATAAAAATCTGTGATTCTTCCCATAACTTAGGTTAGATTTTACAAATTAAACCAATAGAAACATATTTATATATAACTGCCCAAAGTTCTCGCTATGACTCATCGATCGAAGCCATAAAATTCCAAAGGTATCGAAAAGATCGATCGCGCGACGTAATCGGTTAGGTCAATTCTCGCGGTGACATCGATCGTATGAGTGAATGAAGGCGTAATCGATTGGGGACGGTATCGAGTCGTATGAGTCATAAGTCGCGAAAGTTCCCAACAGTTTCGGTCAGTCGTCACACGGTCGTTAACTGTTATCTCATTTTGACCCAAAGAAAAATCTTCTGTATATAAAAATGGATTATAAAACGAATACAGTAAAGAATTACGAGAAGTATCGCTAAAGAGAACAGGATGGTAGGTTATTCCAAGACTGTGTAAAGAAGCGGATCTATGGAATTCGTATCATGAGACTCAACTTTTGTTAAGACTGTACGAAAGCCCCCAACCCCTTAAAATTAAAAAACCCCGGGCCCCCTTTTCCAGTTTCTTATAAATAGAAGACGACTTGAAGAAGAAATAATTCTTGCCTGCAGGATTGCTGAAAAATATTCTTGCGTAAGTAGAAGTTGGATTGATGACAGTTCTCCTAGACCTAGACATTGGTATTGAAATGCCATGTATATAAACTTATTTAGAAAGCAAAAACGATCAATTACTCTGATTAGTCCAATAGTTTTTGCTATACTCACCTTGGATCGGCGAAAATGCATGCCGTCTGCCTTAGGATAATGGAAGTCATTAGCCGTGATCCTTTTTTGGCTGCCACCGTGATTTTGAACATATAGGTAGCCTACTTATGGATCCAATCATAAAAATTATTGGTTCAAATTATTGGTTAACTTTCAAATTTCATTTGTAATCAATTGTGAATTGAAATCGCATATTTCTTTACTTTTCACCGTTTCAGTGACAGTTCAAATACCAATAATTAAGAGTCTACGTTTTATAACTTCATATCGAATGGAGGGCATATCTGCTGGGGCTATGCCAACAGTGGTGAAGGTCTCGACCGAAGTACCACCTAGGGCGCTACGCGTGTTGGACAGGTTCAGCAGGAACCCTGAAAAAAGATTGGCTCACGTGAGCGGCAGGTCTTGGGCAGCAGCGAGACTTTAGTGGACTTGACGGAAGATCCAGAAGAAGGACAACGGCAAGTCCATATCGAATGGAGGGCATATCTGGTAAACCCGGAACATGGCCTCCCTACTGCGAGATGGAAAGGAACTGGGGAACCTACCATCTCAACATCTCCAAACAGCATCATGAAAAACATCATGAGAAGAGAGGGAATTTGCATGGAGAAAGACACAAAGCTGGGAGACCGGAAAAGAGGAAGACCGAGAACAAACTGGTTGGGCAACATAAAGGAATGGACGGGATTGACAATGGAGGAAATGATAAGACTGACGGAAGACATGAGACGTTGGAGGAATATTGTTCATGATGTGGCCAACCCTCGAAACGAGGATGGCTCAGAACAGAACATAACGTTTTATGACTCAATGTATGCACGTACATATCTGGCTATTTAAGGACCTCGCAAGCTAAGCGTGGCTATCTAATAGTTGCGACTTCAGGCCTATTATTATATAATCGCTTGACAGTGTTTCCTGAGTTTTATGCGGGAAAGGGTTCGTAGTGTAAAGGGAAGACTGATCCAGAAAGATAGCGCTCGTAATGTTCGGTATGCTCGCAATGTGCTAGTACAAGACCGTTTCTTTTGAAAGGTTGAAGTCCACCTTACGCTAATTTACTTGTTTGATATGCTCTTAAAAATTATAGATAAACGACTCATAATATCCAATATACTCTGCAGCGTTAATTTAGCACCTTTTTGCATTTCAGTTTTACGCTCTTCCACTGGAGATGTTGGACATAATCTTACTAAAGTCATATCTGCATTGGATATTGAATTCACCAACTAAGCAAAGAGACGAAGAAGTTATCAGGTTTCTCATGTCAGTCGACGTTTGCTTCAATCAAAGAATTACCAGAAAATGGTTCAAGAAGGCAATCTGGCGTTACTTAAAAGGTCAGGTGTCCTCCAAGTATTACAGTCAAACGCATTAACATCGATCAGAAGCTATTACTTGAGTAAAATAGTGTAATATAATCTGAAAACGTCAGAATGCCATTATCGTCACGCATATGGTTCTATAGCAAGTTATTCAGACACTTGCCAGTTGCCACTGTGCATTTTACGTATACCTCACAGATGGTTGTACTTCAAAAGACGCTTTAGAACTTGTTAGATACTAAGCGATAGTGGTCAGAATCCCTGGACTAAGTTGAATCGAAGATGACCAATGACGATGCGGATGATATCCGTGGTACACGATGTCTCAGCCATCCAGTTATCCTCGTGGATAGTAGAAAACTGGACATCCTGAAATCTCCCGAGAAGGTCACGGGATTGTCATTGTCAGTCGAAAAACAAAAACTTCCCTTTTCACTGCATTAACCAGGAGTCTATATTCTAGGTTTGTTTCCGGGTCGTGCGCCACCAAAAATTTTCGGCCTTAGGCCTTCATAATTATGATTGATTCGTATCGTTGTTGTCCATCGGTAAAACCGTAGTTTACGTTGCAAAATTATTTTATATTGTCAATTTAAAATGGAAGCTGAGTTGACGAAAATAATTGTTTCACTAAATGGAAGTTGGATTGATGAAACTAATTCTTTGCTTAAATATAAGCTGGATTGAGCAAAATAATTGTTTCCGTAAGTAGAAGTTGGATTGGTGAGAATAATTCTTTGCTTAAAAAAGTTCGATTGATAAAAATAATTTTTGCTTAAAGATAAGTTGGATTGATGAGAAGTAATAGACTAATTATTGTTTATGTAAATTTCCTTAAATAGACAATTTTTCCTATCTGTTACCTGTTACAAGTTGCGACCTGTCAGCTTGATGTCGAGAGTAAACGAAATTGATTGACTGATTGATTGATTGATTGGAAGCTGCATTGATAACAGTTGGTAGACTGCTTCCTGACCGTCGTCAAGTACGGCATTGAAGACATTAAAATGATTTAGCAACGTGAACTACGTGATAACCTTGTCCATCTTGTCCATGTGTGGCGAGGGTGTCCAATATATCTCTTTCACAGTCTCATAGCGTCGAATATCATTGCTCACAAGGTCTTGATCAATAATTGAATTATTCATCACTTCTGTTTAATTCTAAGTCAGCAGAGGTTTCCTTTTATTTCCAAAACAAAACTTCCCTGATGTTGTAATGTGACAAAAATGTGATGTCACTCAAAAGTAGTCAGAGGTTTTGTTTGTTTAGATTTCTATGGAAAAACCAAGAAATTATCAGCAATCGTAAGAAACAACAGAAATTATCTCTTAGAAAATATTCAACCAACTGAGGAGTTAATCGCTTCACTGTTGTCTCTCAAATGCATAACGGAAGAACAAAGTCATTTCATTCAACGACAACGTCCAACACAAGATAAGAATGCAAAGCTTTTACAGATCGTGACATCCTTCGACGGGAAAAAGTTTTCAAATTTCGTCAAAAGTCTTCGACGAAATAATCAGAACACAGTGGCAAGGATCATGGAAAACGGAGGAGGTTAACAATCCAAAGTTTATCTAAAGCCTTGTGATAAGCATTAACCTTATCTCAACGTATTTCGCTAAATGTTGAAATTGATCTATCCTGGTACTTGCATTTTATGTGAGATTAAAAAAAATAGCTCGTTATAATTAACTGATCGACAATGACAATTAATTTGAGAAACATGATACTGTTCATTATGAATCTTCAGTTGGCATTTTCGCTAAACTGTGTGTGTAACTTGATTAAAATTCGTTAACTAAAATTGCATCTTTGTAAGTAGTTCGACATTTGGTATAGGTCGGTTTGCTTTCAGGTGTAATAAAAGTCGATGTGCAAACTTTTGATGCAAAGTATACGACGTCAATTATAGAAGCACAGCAACTTCATCAGAAAATCGAAAATCTTCGAAACAGAACCAAACCGTGGTCACATCAAACTGATAAACTCATCAGTCAACTGAAGGAGGAAGGCATAGAAATCATGAATTCTCAAATGGACAGACAGACTGTGGTCGTTTGGATCTGGTGTCATTCCCAAGCAGCCTTCCGACATATTCAGAGTCTGTACGAATCGAATCATCTGAAAGACTTACTCTTTGAAAATATTCACCCATCTGTTTCAAAAGTGATCAGCATCGATAGGAATCAATTCAAGAAAACCATTGGCAAGTTTTATGAACGCACTCATCACAAAGAAAACTTTAAACATGTAATCAATATTATAGGGCTTAGATTAATGAAGTTAGTAAGACAGCGATCGTTAGCAAAATCAGCATGATGTTTAGTCGGACAGAAAGGCCGTTGATTTATATGAATATGGTGAAAATAGATTTTAAAAAAGAGACCCAGAAAGAAAGTCTGGAAAATAAATTTGTAGGGAAAGAAACTTTATCTACTAATAGAGGTGTTTAGAAGGTGCAACCTTGCAATAAAATAAATTAAATAAATTGTGTTTATGTAATGACGTACTTTGAGTCAAATCAAGACAATAGAAGACACCATAAGGTGGGATTTGAAGAAATATATACAAATGGTACAAGTGGAAAAGGCACAGAAGCAACGAAAGACTTTCAGTTGGATGGAAAGGACATGCATGTAAAAAATATTTAAAAAAATGATTATAGACCTACGCAATCATTAATGACCGGGACAGGCAGTCGAGAAAGTAAGTAAGTAAGGCATTGATAATGAGCAATAAACAATTCAGGTAATAAGAACGAGAATTGTATGAAGTTGAAAGTTGGGTAGCAAGAAATGGAAGCAGTAAAAACCAGCTGCAGACAAACAGTGATAGATCGACAACGAAAGAGAATTGACCACATAGTAAAATTAAGTAGAGGAGCATTTAGTTCGAGTTTTCTTTCATTCTGTTTGCTTAAAGAATTTTGTATTTTTTTGTCTGTTTGTTCTAGTCTTTGCTTAGTTTTTCAGTTCTGCTTTCTGTGAAATAAAGGACATAGGCCTATAGGCTACTAAAAAAACGAAAAATATAAAGAAACATAGAGTAGCCTAATAGATTTGATGATCTAGGTAAACCGCAGCGCTCAATTCTAATTCTAATAATATTAGAAATATAATGAAAGCATAATATTGTTAGTTATAAATATATAAATAATGTTGTTTTATTTTAGTTGTGAGTGAGAGGTATTCAATGATCAAACGTTTGGCAGATGCCTCTTAATTCTAACAATAGGAACTACTGGTAATTAAAATTTAAACAGCAGAAATACATAAACAAAAGAATTAGTAACTGAAAACAAACTAAATATCAGCAATAAATTATAACGCAAGTATTTATAAATGAAAAAGAAAGATATTAGTAAAAGTAATTTTTTGCGTATTAATGATTATTTTGCTTTTATTTTAGTCGTGTGTCCGATTTCCATCAACTTTACTCGGAGAATCGACGTGGGAAAAAATGAATATGTGTGCAGAGTAACTAAACTGCGAAATGAAATATACGTCCTCTGTGGATCACTAATTTCTTATACTTATATATTTCATGTCTTTGAGGATCAAAATCTGTTTCGTCTTCAGAAGAATTTCAAAATAAACAAAATTAAATCTGCCGTTGACATTGGATCCAGTGAACAGGAAAATTGTCTCTACATCGCTGACCAAAGAGAGAAATGCGTCTGGAAGGTCACAAAAGAAAAAGATGACCAGCACAGAATCATCAAATGGCTGACCACTGATTATCTGCCACATGCGTTGTCACTGTCCAGTGATGGTCAGTTGTTGGTACTCACTGATTCATCGTCCATTTTGATGATCTATGGATCAGACGCAGAACTTATTCGATCCATTCAGTTACCAAGAGACATTAAACCTCGTCATGCAGTGGGAACATCCATCGGGAATTTCATCATCCTTCACAGAAGCGATGAAAAAGAGGACAAGAGAGCGAGAAAAAGTGGGTCAAGTGGGAGAAAGAGCAAGATTGGATTTGGCATAAGTGAATTGACCAAAGATGGACAGATGGTCATCCGTCGTTTCATTCCTTCAAATGAAACACAACAACTGAACGAACCTCGTTATCTCTCAATTGATTCAGACGATCAAGTGTTTGTGGCTGACACAGGGAATAGTAGAGTGATTCTCTTGGATGCTGATCTTAAAAGGAATCGAATTCTTTGCCCAGCAAAAAAAGAAACGAATACGCAAATACCAGATAGATTGTGTTACGACGAGGAAAAGAAACAACTGATCGTCGGGGCGTATTTATTAGGAGTTAGTGTTTACACTTTGAGCCGAAACTAAACTCATGCAGTTTGCTTCAACAGATTCTGACAAACAAATATCCCTCTAAACCCTTCTGAATTATTATATTATGGTTCCATTAATATGTATATTTGAATAATTTTTGATACTATTCAACAGCGAAAAATATGCAAAGAAACAGTTTGACTCACATTTTCTTAAATATTTTAAGCCTCCACTTTACAGAAATCACAGACATGCAAAATGCAACTTGCATAGTAGTAGTAGTAATAGACTAAATAGTAGTTGCGTAGTAGTAATAGTAGTTTCAGTTTAACGACACTGTATAACAAAGATCATTAGAGTCTAACGATTTTTTTACTATAGATGATTAGCATTTCGAGGTTTCTTTATCTATTGTTCTTTCGTAAATCTCAATAAGGTACGGTTTTTCCGATATGGATTCTAACGTGATTTTTTAGTTGGAAAGAAATGAAAATGTTTTTACAACCCAGTTACAGTAGTGGGTTTTAGTTTCGTCTCAGAAATTAATGTGAGAAAGTGTTCTGATATATCTGACAAAGGTATGGTTTCTCTCCAGAATGGGTTTTTCATGACCTCACAGATTTAAATTGCGCATGAAAGTGTTCTGACATAGCTGGCAAAGGTATTGTTAGATGTAGATCAAAGGTAATGTGAAGATTGGGCAAAGGAGGTGATAGCGAAGGATGAAGAGTTAGTGAATGGGTTTATGGAAGGGTCGGGGATTTTCTTTGTCTGACCTGGGATGCCTTGTAAGTTGTAGGCCATATAATAAATTCTGCTTCGTAGGGATGAGACAGAGGAATTTGGAAGACATTCGTTTAGACAGTATATTAACAATATCTATTAGTTGAGCAATGAAGGAGTAGAAAGTTATTGGGGAGAAAGATGTGATGAGTGTCGACTGCGTAAATATGGTGGTCAACTGATGAGGACTTTATGAGATGGCTGATAGGTGTAGTGTAAAGGACAAAGAGAAGTGGCCACTTCTCTTTGTGCTTTATCAAACGAGAAAATATAACCAATGTGAATGTGTCTTGGGTGCTTATGAATGAACAATTAAGCAGTGAGATTGTACCGTGCATAATATTGGATTGCTACATCCTTTAAAAGCAGTATCTCATTACATAATGCTCGGAAACATTTTAAAGCTTGTTAGGCTTATTTATTTATTCTATACAACTTGCTGCCCTGTTCACTTATTTTCGTTTTATTGTTGTCCAATTCATTCATTCATTCATTCATAAATTTATATAGCGCCCCTTCCAGAGGACTACTCAGAGGCGCTCCCGACTCCAGCACGACCAAAAAGTACAGTTTTGAGCTTAGTAAAGAAAGCTTGAGTAAAAGTCCCAGGGAGCAGGCGTATCTCCTGGGGAGCCCGTTCCAGACCACTGGGCCCACCACGGAAAAGGCTCGATTCTGCATAGTTGCAGTTCGTGCAAATGGGACTAAGAGCACCCCTTCTCTGCAGAGCGGAGGGGGCGGCGACCTTGAATATCCGAGGGGCAGCAAAGCACCCGCAGGTAGACTGGGGCTAAACCCAACTGACATCGTCGTAACAAGGCAGCACTCCTGTACTCAATGCGCTGCCGGGTAAAAGTAAAAGTATAACTGGCGAATTCAGGGAGCCAGTGTAAAGTCTCCAGCATATAGCTGGAGACGTGACCAAATTTGGGGATTTGCCAATAAGACGCGCTGCAGAGCGCAAGACTCGGTCCAGGCACACAAGTCGATTTAGAGGAAGGCCAAAGTAGAGTGACGAACAGTAGTCAAGGCGGCATGTTGTGAAAGAATGCACTAGGGTAGTGGTGGCACTAGTGGTAAGAGAACGGGCAATGGTGCGAAGCTGGCGCAGCTTAGAGTAGCAGTCCCGGCCCCCGGGCAAGGCGGTGAATGTGTGGTGCAAGAGTTAGCTCTTGGTCCAACTGGACACCAAGGTCGCGGACCGTAGTGGAGAAAGTATACCTGGGAAATTCAGTTGCAAGTGCAGCGAGGTCAAGTTTAGCAAGTTGATTCCGGTTGCCTAGCCTGATAAATTTAGTCTTAGCTGGGTTTAGGCGCAGTCGGTTTGACGACATCCATGCATCTAGGGCCGCTAAGGTCCCACACATGTCCCGGACCGCTGAGATGGCATTTGATGACAGGCAATGCTTGTACGCCTGTACGTATAGCTGACCCAAGACCGCATGTGTCGTAAGGAGTGAGGCAAGACCAGAAGTGTAAAGTATATAGAGAATGGGGCCGAGGACAGAGCCCTGAGGCAGCCCATATTGAGCAGAGACCCATGGGGGACCTAGTGGAACCATGGACAACACAAATGGAACGGTCATGCAGGAAACGAGCTATCCATTCAAGAATGTTCCCAGTCAGACCAAATGAAACACACAATCGCTCCAATGACAGCTATTCGGTGGACTGGAGAAATCAGTTTACAATGTCTCGGGAGGCGCGATTTGCCTATTGTAGAAGCATGGGCTTCTACGATATAATGATATACCGTCATGATACGAGACTAGTTGAGCTTGCTACACGACTATGCACGGCAGGTGATCACGCAAGTTAGGAAGCTGAGATTGACTGTGGGGACAGCCAATGAGAAGTGCCGCGTCGTCTAAGGGAGGCGAAAGAATAAGATCGAATGTTTTCCACGATTCAATCGCAGTCCTTCGCAATTATTTGCAGTGCTTAGTAGTCAACCGGGATCACCTCAGCGAGCAGTCGATCAGAAGGACGCCCTTAGGCCGGATGATACTTTCCGCCTTCGTAAGAATAATCGACGCGGGATATCGTTAATGCCGTAATTAAAAACGTTACACGCGTGACCGATACGTTAAGTCGAGAATTCATCGAGTACAGATATATATATATATATATATATATATATATATATATATATATATATATATATATATATATATATAGAACGTCGAGTACTATATATATATATGCGTCTTATATTGGTTTGAAATGCCAGACACTCCATTTTCTTGACCTCGGCATATGACAACCTGGCCAGTCCTCTCTTTTGCCTTATGATCTCCCACGAACGGCGTATAGACGATGTACCCGTGTATTGATTGTTTGCTAGGTGGCGCCAGCAAAACATATCTTGACTTTCTACCTGTTATAGTTGCCAACTTGAATAGCTGTTCAATTCCTTAAGGGTTTGACTTTAAGAGTTGTTCTTCATTCATACATTATATATGCACGTGTTTACATAGCCTAATATTACTAACACACATACTTCACTAATACCTTACTTATTTTCCTTCTTTCTTGTTTACTCAAAGAACGATAATCAAGGCAACGATTGATACACAGGACTCAAAACTGTTTATGTAACGTCGTGTGCCTAATTTGTGGTCGATAAAGGGTATCGGAAAAAATCGCGTCTTGTTTACATATCAAATAGCCTACATTCTATTACTAAAATTGATTAAGGCCAATCGAAATACAATAATATTATGTTAGTTAAATTATAAATTCCCTATGTAGATTTAAACATCATATTTAAAACCATAAATAAAAATTAAAGCGGGTGACATCTACGGATAAGAGTACAACTGGGAAAAGAATTTCAATTTTTTCAAGTCAATGTTATATGGGTTCCTTTCCTTGTATTGGCCTAATAATTAAACATATTGTTTACGGCGTTGTGTCGTGCAAGGGAATCAGAAGAAAGAAATAGAACAGTACTATGTATAAAATTATGAGAGTTGGCTGCTAATTCTTAGAGAAGGCAACGATGAAACAGAGAAAGTACACAGTGGTATTGATATATTCAGTGAAGGCAAAAACCATTGGTCTACGTCATAAAACTGGATTAATATAACCTGCCATATTCAAGTACAGTAACTTGTACTTTAGTCAACATCAGACTCACGATATGTGTTTGTTGATAATAATGGTCAAGATTGTGCAAGGTACACAGAGACTTTGATCCGACTGATATCCAGATGCAGGGCTTTCAACAACTCCGCTCTAATTGTCGGTCGGCTTATGATAATTTTACTTCCTCTTTCTCAAACAAAGGGCTATTGAAGAACAAGTTCACTTCCTGTTTTAAATTAATCATTTGCGTGGTATGTCCATCTTCCTGTAACAACTGGTTACCTATTGCTTCAAACCAACTAAGCAGTTATTAAAAATACATAAATTTACGAAAGACACAATGATGACGATGATCTCTCTATTTATTCATTTGATTATTTTTACCGTCTCTATATGAACGCCTCTATATAAGTTTTGATTGATTGATTGAAATCAATCTAACAGATTCTATCAACTAATATCCATAGCACGACGAATTGAATTGGTCTCACATGAGACTCCATTAATTAATTTTTGATTCTTGTATGACTACGCACCAACAATTATGACATCAATATAGACTCATTATAGACTCGTTTTGTTTAGTTCACATTAGCATAGCCAATGTTTTGTATCAAGTTACGGATGATTATCTAATTCTCTTTTCTGGGTTCTTCATCGTTTGTGGGCGATATAGTTGTTGTCAGTTGTTCGTAGTTGTTCTGATGCAGTTGACTTTCATCAGGTCGTCTGAGTTCTTCGTAAGCTGATGGCGTTGAACTTACATTCGAAAGATCCGTTATTTCAGTTGGAAGAACGTTCTCTGGCATTTGAAAAGGATCTGAATTCGCTATAGTCAGTGGAAAACAAATTATCATATTTAAAAATCGTCACTCAGACAGTAATAACAGTGGTATCTTTAATGTGCTGGCTTTAAAGATAAACGGATATTTTATCCAGGTATTAATTTATTATTTACAGAAAATAATGCACGACTTGGCGCTGTTATTTCTTAAGAAATGTTAATTTTGACAAAGAAAAATAATTGTTTAGATTCCACAGATTATTAGATGGTTTTGACTTGGTTGCGCATAAACAAACGGAAGTTAAGGAAAACATGACTAACCTTTTTTGGCTCGGAAAGTATTGCACAGCCAGATGATCAGAATTGTAATGTTAACTGCGAGAGAGACGGCAAGGAGAACACCCATTGCTATGGTGATATCATCGCTGCTACTGGCGACTGGTTGACACGCACTGCACGTATTGTCTATATTAATGGAAGACAACAAAATATGTTAGTAATCATCTGCATTACAGAATAGACACACAACACTGACAATGTATTTGCTGGTTCAAATGCATTCCATCGATCCTTATGAAAAGAAACGGTAAGTAGCTAGGTGTAGGCTATATTAATAATAGGCCTATAATATTAGAGGAAGGAGTGAAATAGTGAAGTCAACTTTCTATTCAGCTCTAATTATACTCTTTTCCTGTCAATAGGCGGCGCTGTCAAAATCCTATACGGTTACGACATGAACTAGACTGTATTTCATTTTGGTAGGTGGCGCTGCTATAGCAACATATTGCCGTGCTGTTCAACGTGCGGCCCGCGGATGTTGACTCATTTCCCCCTCTTCCTTCCACCCATGATTAGTGGGGTTGTTCAAAGGCATCATGGTCCTATGAGCTGTTGTCCATATGCTCGCTTAGAATACACTTCTTTTGAGATGTTGATCCAAAGCATCGGTTGTTGAGGGAATTCTCTCCACGTCCCTAATCTTCTGTGATAACACCTTCATTCGGACGAGGTCAACGTCAATGTCATCGTTGGAGTCATTGGAGTACAGCCTACAGACGAATTTCGCTGCCACTTCTTTCAGCCTTGGCGATGTTTGAAATGGAGTGTCGACGACAGTTGCAAATTCCTACATGAGGGATGGCACTTCGTGCATCAACATGCAGCATTATCGCTTACCCTTGATCCTGGGGCATTCCACGGTATTGCAGTCCATGAAAGGTCAAAGCAAAATATTAGGAATTTTAAATTATTAATAATTTTCTGATATAGATAGATAGTTCTAGTTTTGCGCTTAGGGTATTGTGTTGACTTTGCCTCAAACTAGAAACTTTGGTTTAGTGTTACAGTCCGATCCAAGCTTAATAACATAACGACTTGTGAAACATTAAGAGCCTTGAAAATGTTGATTTTCGAACGTTACAAGAGTTTCTATAAATTGTGTGTGACTATGAACTTCACTATATTTTTTTTAATTTGAGCTCTGAAACTACTTGTACAACACCTTGTGAACATTTAAATGATGCAAGTACCATTACAAATAACTGTTTTCATGAATATTAGCCAGTTTTTGTTTAAGGTAGAGTCCGTAATGTACAGTGTATACATTACGTAAGGCGTGTCGATTTTGTCAACTTTCAAATTCCAAAAATGACTAGTGCTAAAAAGTTGTGAAATTATTTAGTAAGTCAAAAGATATTTTGGTAAAATTAATATTATTTAGTTGTGCTTGGTAAATGACTACATGAAATATTTACTTTGTTAACGGTTTTTTTGTGAATTTCCAATAATACTTAACTTGTCTGATTTAACGTTTGTTGTGGAAAAATATTTAGTAAAATTGCATGAAAATCATTGGAAATGATTGCCAGATAGCCTACTTGCAGTTATATTATATACTAATATTATTTTTATTATTTATTTATTAAACTGTATATTACCTATGCACATATATATAATTTATATATAATTCTCTAATGTTGTTCAGTAGCTGTATTTGCTTCTTTCGGAGGTTGAAGGATCGTCATCAGTGTCTGGAAAATTATTTGTCCATCAGTGCTCTTACTACTACCATCCTAACTAGTGGGAATTGCCCACAATGGCTTCTAAAAGGATACGAAAACTGGGGACATTCACCAATATGTGCAACCTAATTGAAAGTGGCAGCGAGTTGTTGCCCTCTTAACTGCCAACTCTGCGAGACATTATGAGATATGGGATACTGCTGAGAACACAAAGTGGTCACTGGTCAGGATGTCAGAAACTACTCAGCAGACAGTCTTGCAAAGGACATTTAAGCTAAAGTGCTTGAAAAGTGGGAACTGCAAACAGCTGTTTTGTCGCCTCATTGTAAGTTCACAAATCAGAATCTTCAAGAAGATCCAAGATAGCTGGGAGAAGGCTAATGACATAATTATCTCTTAGTAGAGGAAAGCCAGATGTCAGAACTTGACAAGCTTTTTGACATCCTCAATTGCAGTGCAACAATTTTTCTTTCCTGCAAATTAGGCTACCCTGCAGATGCTGGTTGCAGGAAGGAGGCTCACATCAACTGTGCATGTATGCCTTAGGAGATGAAGATCCCTATGACGGAACTTGCTTTCATGAAAGGTCAGAGAGAAAAGACTAGTTCTATTGGACCACATCAGATTGACTTACTAGATCTGCCTGATCATAACAGACAGGTCAAAAAGGCGGATGCGGCAAGAAGACGAGAGAATAGGGCTTGCTGAATATAAGCAGAGGATTAAACAGAATGCTTAAATGCCATCAAATGATATAATGTTTTCTGATTATGAAAATGAAGAACAAATAGCTGATGCCAAAGATGGAAATGATGGATGCTATGAATTGGCATTAGGAAAACCCAAGTATGCCGTCCACTTCTAACCAAAAGACAGAGTACAACACATTAGAAATGCATAATGCTGCCATGCAGAGCAACAGATATGGTATTGGCCTGCGTGCCACAGCTACTGTCACCACTGCCGCCTGTATGGATGAAGACAAGAGACTTGTAGTTGATCACAATAAAGTCAAGAGGGCCCAAGGAAAATAATTGTTAAATCCCGGGTTCAGGATTTGATGATCTTTGTCAGAAGGGTAAAATTGACTACATGTTTTTTGACGACCGTGAAGATACAACTAAAGTCATACTGAAAGCAAACAATTCAGACCAACATCATCAAAGAGAAGCATTATTCTGTGTGCATTGAGCTAGGTGGAAGATATCTTTACCACTTTACTCCGGAGAAAGGCTCAAAGAGAAAAGCCAGTTGAAGTTATTGCTGATAATCTTGTAGATTTCATGAAGAAGAAGGGCACTGATAAGAATACAGGTAATCGGAGGTGATTCTACGGAATGGTAACACCGGCTGGGGTGATTCCATGCACTGGGTAGAGGTTAAGCTTGGACATAATCTGATCTGGTTGGCTTGTGCCCTCCACACCAACGAGTTCCCTCTGCGACACTTGATCACAGCACTCGATGGGAAGACCTTGTCTAACAACAAGTGGACAGGTAACATTGGTAAGATGCTAGAAACTCCTACAGAACTTGAAATTCATCCTTCATTCACCAAACTCTCAACTGGAGAGCCTCTTATTTCACTGAGTGCTTCGTCCCTGTTGGAGATGATAGACTGATCTGAAAGAGTATATGAACCTCCCTTGACATGAAGACTTACTACAGCGGAAGTAAAGAAGTTTATTGACGAACCCATGCAAGTTCCACAGTGGCCTTGGCATGCTCAGTCTATACAGAAGTACGTGAAAGAAGCCACAGAATCAGTAAGAAGAGTGTATGCACATGAGAAACGTGAGGGCTACATCAAAGGCCAAGAACGAAGTTGGCGAATGATGCAAGATCGAATCAAAGCAAGACTTGATGAAACTTGTTGCTTGAATTTTTTTAAACTAATGTTATTACTTTCTAATGTTGCTTTTTGTTTACAGGGTAATGTCGGACGCTTATTACGGGTGTGTCTTATGCATAGAAACTAAAATTTTAATAGCGTTACCTGACATTTACGAAGGTAAAATTTTAATTTTTGGTTTTCCGAGAGCAGTTGATATGCCTTTTAATCAAACAGAGATTTACCAAGCTAGATGTTGTCTGATCACAAAAATAATAGCAGATTTGAATTCCTCACAACCAAAAACATAGTTTTGGGACCCAAGACTTAAAAAAAATGGAAAACAATTAATTTCACCCTCAAATTGACACGCCATAGTACATTAGTGAATGCACATCATCAACGCAATGTCATGATAACAAACTGCAATTATGACTAAATCAACAGCAATACCTGGCAATTTTAGGATGGTGTTTCTAAATTTATTTAATATAATAGTTGAACAGAAAATCAAGATATATAGATCATTCAATCAAAAAAGCTGATGGCTCTTGTTTGTAGAGTCCGTAATGCAAACATTTGGTTTCACCAGACATGATCCATTACGGCCAACTAAGTCTAACTAATTTGAGCTAATCTGTGATTGAAAAGGCTTCAGGTAAAAATGTCAAATTTTTTAACAGTAATCATCTGTCTGTATGAACAGTTCAAAGTCTTCTGAATGTAGAGTCCGTAACATTTTAAATACCGTGGAATTGCCCTACTGTAAAGGCGTGAAAGAGTGCCATTGCTTTGCGCGTTGTCGTGCCAAGGTTTGAGGCAATAGTGTTCAGAGAGATCATTCTAGTTGTCTTTCCCGTTTTGAAGGAGATCCAGATTACTGCAGCAGGATTCAGAGCCGTGGTATGATGGAAATTACTCAACAGAATTATGACAACATCAGTATCTCCGGTATGACCCTTCCCAAGTGACCATGTTTGAAGTGCGTGTAAGAGATGTATAAGGACACGAGTGTCTGCTTCTTCATGGTTGCATTGCTCCATTGGTGGACTATTTCCTACATGATGGACTTCATCACCTGCAGTGATGTACACATCCTTTTCATAGCCGAAAGTTGATGCACGAAGTGCCATCCCTCATGGAGGAATTCGCAAGAGGAAGGCAAGCTGCTAACCATATGGACCTCGCTGCCCCTCACCAGGGATGTATTCCACCTGGATGTGAAGTGCACTTGCACAAGTACCTGCTCTCTCTGCAAGTGCATGAAGGCAAATTTGAAATGCACACGTCTTTCCGAGTGTACATGTGCAAAGTTGCTGGACAATAGCGATATGCAATACTTAACTATATTATGTACGTTCAATTTGTTATAGTCGGTTTATTAGCAACTTTCTTATGACACTTTCTTTAGTTTGGTGGATTTGCACCAACACTGGCACCATCACTGCTTCTATGTACAATATACGTGTTAATAACACTTACAACTCCTGATTCTGAATCCAAACATACCACATATGTTCAGATCGGACCATCCAATCAAAAGTTACAACAGTTTACATATTTCGCATAGGCCGGGGCCTTTCGAACCCCCATGCTTAATTTTTTTTATCTGGATGCTTTCTACTAGGACCTGTATTGATCTATAGACCATTATCTTCAAATTGGTACTGAAAAATGAACTTTTGCATCTATTTGGAATGACTGGAGTAAAATCCATATATTTCGCAAAGGACGGAGAGGGGTTTCCAACTCCCCACGCTTAATTTTTTAATGTAAATTCTTTCCCTTCGGACCAATATTGAACTAGAGACCTTAAAATTGGTATGCCTATTTAAAAATGAAACTTATGCATCTACTGGAAATGACTGGAGCAAAATACACATATTTTTCATAGGCCAGAGGGTTTTTCGAGCCCCCACGCTTCATTTTTATCTGCATGCTTTCCCTTTGGACGAATATTGATCTACAGACCATTACTTCAGATTGGTAGTAAAGACGAAACTTTTACATCAACTTGAAATGACTAGAGAAAAATGCACAGGCACGTTCCTCCACTATAAGTACATAAACCAGAAAAGGAGCTAAATCATCTAAAATGATATGGTTGTCATAAACCCCCACGACTTCTATAGTGGCACGTGGATTTCTATTGTGTGGCTTTGTATGCCTGCGTGTCTGTGTTTGTCTGCCCGTCAATGATTTAGACCAGACCACTTCACCTATCACCATTCCAAATGTCTGATTTGATATGGAAGTCATTCTTACCGTGTTGGCAGTGGTCGTCTGTGAATCCAGGCGGACATTGGCAGACGTAGCCATTCTCTGTAGGAAGACACGATCCTCCATTCGCACAAGGACTACTGTCGCAGTAGTTGATTTCTGTGAGCAGAAATAACAGATCCTTCCTATAATTATTGCCAGACATAATTTTATAAGAAGCTGCATCCATCTCATAACAACTATAATCTTCAGAGTGCATGCAATTTCTGAACGTCGATAACATTACATGAAGAAAGATTATTCGGCATCTTCTGCCTCCTCTAAGTTACTGACAATTGAAAACAGGTGGAATATGGCTGCGTAGGAAAAATTCTTGGAGATCAAAGTGTCGGAGCAAGACAAAGAGGAAATAATGAATGTTCAAAGTATGGCCGATTGCTTCTGTAAGTCAAATCATATAAAAAAACTGAAGCATATTTTATGTGACTGATTTTTCTAAATCAAATCTTATTACGTATAAATTATTGCATATTCCTAACGAGGTAATCTATGTTCATCCAATTACTGAAGTCCTTTATCTTTGCTTGTGGCTGGGCTGGGAGCGCTTCTGGGCAGGGTTCTTGAAGAGGCGCTATTTAAATTTCCGGAATAAATGAGTTTGTCCAACATTATCCCAACAAGTGTGTGTGGTGGCTAACTTAGGTGTGACCATAGAGTCTAGACCCTTAAATTTACTGGACTGTTGATGCTCAGCCTCTGAACTTGGGTCCATTGTCGATTTAGTTTTTTATCGGATGATCTTTTCTGTTCTGTTGATCTCGACAACAGCTACATCTGGGGGGGAAATAGGCACTAGATTCAGGGTCATTTCAATGTAGAAAAACTGAAAACAGGGGAAAATCAGAGAATATGGCCTGATCTCGACCAATAAATTGCTAAATCGGAAAATTCTTACTTGCGTTTCTCATCATGATATTTTGAAATAAATCTACTAAATTTAGTACAATCCTGCAGAGTTATTTATCGTCGAAATGGTTAATTTCAGAAGAAACTCATTCGCAGTATTGTTAGAGTTTTTATTATTTTGTTACATTGTGTGCTCCAAATAGAATAATATTTGGCTGAGTTATGACCGTTTTGTGCAATTAAGGTTTCCATGTGAGATTAAATCTGATTAGGTAAATAGATCTGATTAGATAAAACTATATCAGACTACAAATGTAGACATGAGTTAGATTAGATTACATAGATTAGTTGACATATAACCATTGGACGAGGAAACTCCATCAGACATTATCACCAATGAACTGTAGCTCTGCCTAAGTGATTCTGCTAAAAGGTTTCTTGTGATCGAATTTACCGTCTGAGCAGTTCTGTCCGGTATAGCCAGGTGCACAGATGCATTGGTATCCACCGTTAGGTTCCTCAATGCAGATGCCTCCAAATGCACAAGGACTGCTTAGGCAAATGCTCCAATCTGAAAATAGCAAGTGTTAGCCTACTTTTACTATCACAGATCTAAAAGTCAGATGAAAATATTAATGTAAGAGAATAAAATAATAATAATAATAATAATAATAATAATAATAATAATAATAATAATAATAATAATAATAATAATAATAAAATAATAATAATAATAATAATAATAATAATAATAATAATAATAATAATAACTCTTTTTCGTGCCTCTAGCTATCGAGACCTTAGGCCCAATTAATATCACTGGCCAAAACTTTATTTCAGAACTAGGTCGTAGCCTGACGCTGTCCACAGAAGACAAGAGAGAGACCTGCTTCTTGCTGCAGCGTCTCTCTATTACTATCCAGCGGTTCAACTCGGTGGCTTTCCGCGGCACGTTAGCGGAGCCAGATCTAGGGGAGATGTGACTCTAGCGGCACTTATGATGTTCATTTCAGACAACAGTTCAATTGTAGCTTTTAGTATAATAATAATAATAATAATAATAATAATAATAATAATAATAATAATAATAATAATAATAATAATAATAATAATAATAATAATAATAATAATAATAATAATAATAATAATAATAATAATAATAATAATAATAATAATAATAATAATAACATCTCCAGATATTGTTTGGATCGCCTGAGGGATCATTGATACCTAGGGCAAAAAAAAAATAATAATAATAATAATAATAGAGGGCTGCTGGAAGTCGCTCTCATTCCACCGACTGGCTGGCCGCGCTTCCGCTTGTGGCCTCGTCCTGGATAACGAGGCGATCCGGGTGGCGGTGGGACTGAGGTTGGGCTTGGACCTATGTGGTCCTAACACTTGCCACTGTGGCGAAGGAGTTGGCCCCGAGGGCCATCACGGCTTCGTCTGCAGAAGGGCCTACGGTCGCGACTCGCTTCCTGCGTCACCACGACATAGACGAAGTAATCTTTCGCACCCTCCTCAGAACAGATATTCCATGTATTAAGGACCCTGCATGCCTGTTCAGATTCGATGGCAGAAGGCCTGACGGGAAAACTCGTGTACCTTGGTCAGATGGAAACTATTGGGCGTGGGATGTCCATACTTGTGCCTCCACTTACATAACCCTACAGGCCGCTTTGGTCGGGCCTGCATCAGTGCAGGCGGCCAACCCCAACATTCAGAAATATTATATTTTTCAACCAATGGCCATAGAGACCCTGTATGTATGAAGGACGGTGAGTAGGGTAGTTCATGGTCACATGGTAAAAACTGAAGTTCAAGCTAGCGTCCAAGATACCCCCTCAGTTTTTTACACCTGTTAATAGTATCATCCTGGCAAAATTTCAGCTTCCTACTTCAATTCGAAGACGGTGCTCACGGACCCTCTCTCCGTACCCCTTTACCATATAGTGCGATCGGTTAGAAAATACGAGTAACGTCTTGAAATCTTAAATTATGATAAGATTATAATTTACCAATATACACAGACAGTAGTTATCATGTTAGCAATATTATTTGCTGCAAAAAAACATATATAAACAATCAACAACTCTCAAATGATGTCCCAAGAAGTATGTGTCGCAGAACTTCATTTTTTCAGCAATGCATGTATAGAAGAATTCTTCGTAGTATCAGTGGGAACAGCCGTTCTGTTTGCCTCAAAAACTTGCAGGAGAAAGGTAACAACTTTCCTCATCATGTGGAGGAGGCTGCTGATTTCTTCAAAGAGCTTGACACCGTGTTCGACTGACACGCAATGCTCCGATCCATTTCTTTTCATGTTGAATGTTGATATTCTGCGTTCTAACGCCTGGTCTGCGTTCTCACGTCTGGTGGAAGGGTGAGAAATGAAACACCTACTTCAGGGACTGGAGTAGCTTTGCTTTTTGTAACAAAATTGCTCTTTGTAGCAAAATCTCTTAAGTTTGCTACCTCATGAAGTCTGTTTGCCCTACCTCTAACAACCCGTTCACTGGACTCATTGGACAATCTGCACAATCTTCATCTTCTGCCATTTCCTTCCAGCCTCATTGTTGAGGCAGGTGATGGTGGATTCACGGAAATTTTCTGTTTCAGAATTTGGCTCCAGACTTTGCAATTTGTCATATGTCACATTTCCCAAGCAGCCTTAAAACTCTTGAATACTGGTATGTCTAGATAACTTAAAGGCTCAAAAGTGAAATCCATAGCTAAGATCAGTTCCATGAAAGGGTGACATAAAGCCAATCGCAGGAGCTCTCGACCAATTATTTTTTCAGAAGAACACATGCTCCATTCAAGCGACCAGTGTTCACAGAAGTAGTGTCAAAGCTCATGACTTGAACTTTTTCAGTCAACTTCCATGCTTCCAGCAGATCATAAATAGACTTGGCTTCATTAAGACCTCTTCCAGAGGCCAACTTTAGAATTCCTAGCAGGTTATCTTTGTCACCTTCAGAAACCAGCACTGATAAGCGGTTAAGTGCTTTCAAAAATCTCGGAAAGCAGTTTACCAACCCTGTTAACCACCAAGGGACAATCTGGTATAGATTCGCCTATTACGGAATCAGCATGTTCATTTTTAGCTTTGTATGTATGTATGTATGTATTTATGCATGTATTTATGTATATATAATTATAATATCTGTACATATATACATATATTGTTTGTATGTATATATCAATGTATGAAATGCTGCAGAATGAAGCTGAAATGCAATCAAAGATATGAATTCTGGAATTATGTGTTGCATAAACAGTACCGTTTGTACATACATCAACGAAGATAAATTTCAGTAAAATGTCTGGTAATGAACAGGAAGTAGACAGCAAAATCTGTAATAAGAACTGTCCAATGAGTCCTAAATATAAAAGTTAGTAAGAGAACATACTGCATAATTCCATAAAAAAGTTACCGAGATTATCACAGTTTGTAACACGTTTTGTTTGCATTTACATGACGATTACAATGGTGTAAGTTTCTGTCATTGAGCACCGTCTTCCAGTTGGAGTAGAAAGCTGAAATTTTGCCAGGATAATACAAATAACAAGTGTAAAAAATGTAGGGGGTATCTTGGCCCCTAGCTTGACTTTTATGTTTTTGAACCACCCTAACGGTGAGTGACGGCTTGATTTAAAACGTAATGCATCTGCGACCTAGACCACATCGTCTGCACAGAAATACTTCTGTCATAGAGAGTGTAGAATGCGTCTTATTGTTGTGGATCTATTCATCATCATTTCAAGGCGACTTACTAGACAGAGCAATTTTCTGAAGGCGGAAATGGTTTATACATAATTAGACACCTGCAAGCGCGTCTTCGTACATTGAAGGAAACCATTCACTAATATTATGTCTTGTTAATTCTAGTGGTTCATAATGCTTTATAAAACTGATGACGTTAAGACTGAGAAATTCGTTGACGACGAGGTGTCTTCCTATGAAGTTCTAAGTTTAATTAATTTTAAAAATCAGAACAATCAATATAACGCTTTTGAAGGCCATGAAAGCAATATAAACACACCACACGCCATTCTTTCAATTTTTACTGGTTTATGTGGCAAATGATTTGTCATGTCCATTTTCACATTAATTACGTCTGCTTATAGTTTTAGTTATTTAAATATTCTCGTATGATATGAGATACCATTTACTTCTCACTGGTTGTATTTGAGTGAGATACAGAATCAGCACTACAGTGATTTCATTGTTACTTCTAAATCTAAACTATATACGCCACATGTCAGGTGTCTCTTGAATGTAGGAGTTGAATGTATTAGTGTAACTTTCTACCTGGTACGCCCTCGTACGGATAGCGAATGCAGACCATAAGACGGTCTAATTCGGTGTAGTTGCCGAGCGAGTTATCCTGCTGGTAATCATCCGCACACGATAAGTAACTCGTTGCCGGTAGGTCTTCTGGGTAATTCTGAGCGACGATGCATCCGAAGTTTCCGCCGGCCTCCATCAAACCAACGTGGTCATTGTACAGTGGAATTCCCGTGATCGTGTTTCGACACTCAGTGTTTCGTCCGACGGGGTCTGACATAGGCGCCCAGAATATGCACAACCTCGTGAAGCCATTCGACGCGGTGTAATTCGTCCATCGCAACGTTGTTCCACAGGTCAAAGACTCAATGTAGTTAGCTGGATACAAAACAAACTCCCGCTTGTAATGCGTATACAGTTAATACACATAGGGTACACAACCAATTTAGTTTATGGAACTTCCTGAAGAGTATTAATCATGAAATAATTTCACATGATAGCTCTTACTGAAACGTGGACTACAGCTGACAAAGATCTATTGACGTATCCTGGATATAGTGCTGTGCTCAAATCGAGAACCCACCTTGAAGTCCTTGCTTGTTGACGATTCTTTCCAGGCCACTACAATTGCTTTTAAATTTTAATACTTGTATTAACAGCCCGATCGAGTCTGTCTTTGTTCGAATCTCTTCTGCCTTAATGATAGGCTCTGTAGTTAGACCCCTAACACTGACTCCATCAACTTTAATAACGATCTCGAGAATATTTTGACCTCTCTCGGCAGCACTAATAAGTCTTTTTATTTATGTGGAGATCTTAACCTGAACCTGCTTGGCATCGACAATCATCATTATGCCAATGACTTCTTGAATACTGTGTCAGCCCACCTGTTTCGCCCACGGATCGAGGTGCCCACGAGGATTACTAATACCTCCTCTCTTATTGACAATATCTTCACGAATTTCATTAGTTACAAGAAATGTCCTGGATTACTTATTGATTACATAATTTATGTGATCATTTGCCTATCTTTGTTATGCTAGACTTACTGGCACTCCCATCCTGCTACCAAAGCTAAATTTGTATCTTACCGATCTAACAATGAAATAAATTGTCCTCCATCCTACCTAAATGTGAAAAACAATACTATAGGCCAACTGACCTGTGGGAACAACATAATTCTAATTTTAAAGAAACACAGAGGATCATTAAACACTTATTACATCACCGAGGATTCTGTCATATGGCATAGGGCCTACCTCTTATAATTATTACCCTTCTAATTTTGCTAATGAGTTCAGTAACTATTTTGCATCTATTGGACACAACGTGGCTGCCATTATCCCTTATACTAACCACTACTATTCCTCCTATTTAAAATCCTGAATCCTAATTCCATGCTTATTAAACCTGTTACTAAAAGTGAAATCCTTGACATTATTTCCATCTTAAGACCATTAAACCTTATGACTGCTTTGAACTTCATATCACTATTATTTACAAAAATTGCTTTTGTATTTCTGAACCCGTTTTTCCATCTCTAAACTGATGTTCCTTGTTGCGTTTGTGTCAACAAATTTGTGCAATAAACGAATAGTAGTAGTAGATATGCATTTTCACAATCAATTCTTTATCTCTGGCACTTTCAGAAGGCGATAAAAAAAATTGCTAACATTGCCACAATATTTAAGTTTGGAGACTTCCATGACATGATTAATTATCGACCGATATCTAAATGAATTTGTTTTCTAAAATATTGGAAATAGCAATGCATGGCAGACTTTCTGAATTTCTTGGATCTAATAATACCGTATAAAATGACCAAATTGGGTTCAGAAAGAACCGCTTTTATGGAAGTAGTGGAAAAATTAGCTGAAGTCCTTGACCATCGTAATGTTAGTTACTGTATCTTCCTGGATCTCTCCGAAGCGTTTGACACGATCAAACATGATATCTTACTCGATAAATGGGAGTACTATTTCATAAGAGGACTGGCATTGAATTGGTTTATATCTTACCTTACTGATAGATTCCAACGAGTGTATTATACTAAAGCCCTGTCTAACTTAATCGTAGGCGTAATCGTAAAGTTGATATTTCTACCCACAAAATCGAAGTCGCGGGGAACCAGCTTATACACAGGCGCTCAATCAAACCAAAATCGATAGGATGGGGGGGGGGACTTATCTTTTGTGGTGTCTCTCAGGGATCAATGACAATTACCAACTGCATTAACAAACTCTCATTCTTTTTATTTGCGGATTACACCACTGTCTTCCTTACTGGTGATAATGACCAGAATTTAATAACTGGTATGAACTCTGAATTTCTCATCTGAGCAATATGTTCTATTCTAATCTTCTGTCCCTTAATACTCAAAAGGCTCACTACATAATTTCTCTTGCTCTATAATTAAAGTCCTTGATGATCCCAGCAATCTATTGCTATTAATAACATCCTTATAAAACGCGTATCCCAGGTGAAATTCCTAGGTATAGTCATGGATGAACACTTAACCTGGCGCGCCTATATCAACTTGGTTAGGAACAAGATAGCCAAGATAATTGGAATTATTAAGAGACTTAAAAAATTTCCTCTTCCCTCTAACACCATAAGAACACTACTTAAATGCACTCTCCCCTCTAACACCATAAGAACACTACTTAAATTCACTCTCCCCTCTAACACCCTAAGAACACTACTTAGATTCACTCTCCCCTCTAACACCCTAAGAACACTACTTAAATTCACTCTCCCCTCTAACACCATAAGAACACTACTTAAATTCACTCTCCCCTCTAACACCATAAGAACACTACTTAAATTCACTCTCCCCTCTAACACCCTAAGAACACTACTTAAATTCACTCTCCCCTCTAACACCATGAGAACACTACTTAGATTCACTCTCCTTTCTAACACCCTTAGAAAACTACTTAAACTCACTCTCTCCTCTAGCACCATAAGAACACTACTTAAATTCACTCTCCCCTCTAACACCCTAAGAACACTACTTAGATTCACTCTCCCCTCTAACACCCTTAGAAAACTACTTAAACTCACTCTCTCCTCTAACATCATAAGAACACTACTTAAATTACTGAATTATTAAGCTATTTTTGTCTTAGATCTGTCTGTACCCAACAACGTGACATTTGAGAACTCTTCAATTGTTGCGGTATGCAATGTTCTCCGTCTATCACGTGATCTTTTCCAGTCATCGGAGGGGCATGAGTCATTGAACTGTCCTCAGGTGGAGCTCGTGTATGACCCGGCAGTCTGTTTGGCCCTGAAGCTCTCTGCCAGAAGATCCATTGGCAATCTTCTAAATTTCGAGATCAGTGAAACTGCACACAATCGTCGCCGTCTTATTGCAGTAACTGCCGTCTAGGCACAACCTAAGTCGTTTATATCTATAGAACTAGGGTGACCACAGTCCTTTACAATACAATACAATACAACTGATCTTTGATATCGCCCTTCTTACGAAGTTCAGAAGTGCCACACGCCTCGACGGCGCAGACGGCAATTATATTGCAGAGCAATTGTGCGCGAAGGACTTGCTCAAGGTCCCTACGCGGACGGCTTGAGGTGGATTCGAACCTGCAACCCTCCGGCTGCAAGGCAACGAACATACCCCTATACCACCGCGCCCCACTTTTCTGCCTTTCTAGAACGCCATAATAATTCCAATTACTATAATATTATGTCAAATTCAACTAGGACCTGCAGGGCTCAATTGGAAGAACACTATACATGCGCAATGCCTAAATCGAAATATATTTGTAAGGTTTTACACAAAAACTAAGCAATCTAAGCAAAATTTGTTGTTTTTTTAATTTGAAAGAAAACGAGGCAAAAATATACATGTCTAGATAGCAAAGACTTAATAGAGTGACTGGTTATGGTCTTAACCATGTTATCTTTGGCATTGATACGATTTACAAATTATAAAAATGATACACACGATTTCTTTTACGGATCGGAATGTTGGACAATGCGAAAGCAAGATGAGAAAGGAATTCCTACGGTAAGAAATGAGTTGGCTACGGAAGATCGCAGGGATTTCAAGACTACAGAAAATAAGAAACGATGGCATAAGACAACCATTAGGCATCCAAACAACTCTGCTAGACAAAGTCGTTCAACGAGGACTCAGATGGTTGGGACATGAAGAGAGAATGCCAGTTGACCGTATCCTACACAACGCACTACACGCAAGATGTGAAGGTAAAAGAAACAAAGGCAGACCAAGACAACGCTGGATAGATTTATATAAATGAAGACATAACATCAGTTGGACAACTGTACTAAGGGGAGCAATCATGGACTTGACATAGCCTATTACCGAAGACAAGCGGAGATCATTTATTCATACCCATCGCCGCCAAATGGCTGGCGTCAGGAACGGATGATAGCTATGAGTCAAGTGTACGTCTAATAGTAAAATAACTGGCTTCACCTTGATAAGTGCTGCTTCGTTAAGAAGGTCTTTCGGAAGGAAATAAAATAGTAAAGATAGGTCAGATAAATTCAAAAAATTCCACTACCGAACATGGCTATCGTTTTTTTAAAATAATTTATCTTGTCAACTGATCTGAACTTACGTAATTCGCATCTCACTCCAGTCCAATATACTGGGCAAGTGCAGGTATACGAGTCGCTGTCAAGATTGAAACAAGTCCCGCCGTTCAGACAAGGATTGGAGTCGCAAGCGCTAATAACTGTAACAGAAATCCTGTATGTAAGGTATATTTTGTGTATTTAACTTTACACCATCGTTCAAATGTTCATCGCCAATCTTATCAGCTTGATCGAGCAATTTGTTTTAGGTAAGGCTGCAATGGATCAGAAGAGATATGGAATCACGTCAAGTGATCATATTTTAAAGGACACATTGTTGTCAAGTCTTTAGTTCCTCAATTTGTCATTATCAAAATACTTTACTTAAACAACCGGATAGTCAAAGCATAGTCATCATTTTGCCCGTCATTCAAGCACTTTCAGCATGACTTTGTATTGTATTGTATTGTATTGTATTGTATTTGAACACTTGTTATAGCGCCCCTACCAGATTTCCCATTCAGAGGCGCTCCCGACTACTGCTGTAGTCGGAGTTTCACGCCGAAGCGCATGAGCAATTGCGAGTGAAGGACTTGCCCACGGTCCCTACGCGGCGGCTTTGAGGTGGATTCGAACCCGCAACCCTCCAGCTGCAAGGCACCGAACATACCCCAAACCACCGCGCCCCAGTATATTGTGTTGTGTGTTGTATTGTACTCCACGTTTATATTGCGACCGAGCCACCCGCAGTAAAGATCCGAGAAATTAATCTCTGATAAACCGACCGACCGGGAAGCGAACCCGAGGCGCCGACGTGACGAGCGGGCTACCAACCCACTCGGCCACTCAGGATCCGTGGCCTATATTCGATGTGGATAAAGCAATGGTAATGCTTGGATACGTTTTCTCAAGTCTCGAAGTCTTGAAGTAAGCTTAATTAAGAGATTAATGTGTTGCTTGGTATTTGAAGCGGACTTACGAATGTCGCATCTGACTCCAGTCCACCCTGATGAACATGCGCACACGTTGAGGCCGTTAAGACAAATTCCGCCATTCAAATATTGAACACTGGCACAGTCGTTGGTCACTGAAAGAATATTTACAGGTAATATTATGTAAGACCCAGTCGAGGGTCATCCGAGACCATGCCTTTCAATAACTAAACTGACCAATTGGTTATAGTGTAGACACGACAAATAGTATCAAACTTTCGAACAATTTTTCCTTATGGATCCTAAACGAACCAGATATTTCATAATTCATACATCAGTATGAGAACTCGAACCCAAGAAAGGGATGAAAGACGATCCTCTGTTTATTCGAACCCAGCGTATACTTCAGAGGACTATCATGTGGGCAGCGCCGTCCTTAGCATTTTGGCGATCCAATGCTAATTGACATTTGTCGGCCTGTGACCAATACGAATCACGATTAATGTCGATTGAAGCTCAACGTGGTAAATTGGTAAGATATGGCTTATCTAGGTCGAGACGAAAAGGAAAAACAATTTTCACGACTAATATATATATCCATTATTGTTTTGAATGAGTTTAATCATAATGCTGAAGATCCGTTTTAACACTGTGGCACAACACCGAACAGACGCATTACATTGAAATTGCATATTACAAACAAACTGAAATTGTTACAAAGAAATTACTATCTGGATATTACAGACAAATTCTTGACTGACAACAACTATGTAGAAATATAATCGTACGAAATCGAACGATTCTAGCCGTAGGTATGACAGCATTTGCAAATTGCACTAAACAGGTAGTGAAGAGGTTTCTGACTATCGCTAAACGGCAACGGTAAAATATGTTTTATTTGTATGCCGTAGTGGCTTGGGCAATTATAGGGTGGAGTGAAAAAACGAAACTTATAAATCCAAAAAGTAGTAGCAACCAAAAGTTTTCTAATGACATGGGCTCAAATTTTTAAAAATATTAATGTCTTCCACCCACCAGGGGGCCAAAGTTACGAAAAATAAGGTTTTTTTCGAGAAAATTGCATTGTCCGTGGCGCTGTTGGGCTGGCGGATCGGGCTAGACTCGCCGCGATAAGCAGTCCACAATTCGGCGGACTGGTTGATGGAGCTTCCGGTTGCCGCGTGTGGCCTGGCCCTCGACAATGAGGCAGTCCGGGTGGCGGTTGGCCTTCGCCTTGGCTTGGCCTGGTGGACCCCCATAGTTGCCAATGTGGCGACATAGTCGGCTCAGAGGGTCATCACGGGTTTGTGTGTAGGAGGGCAACTGGGGACTCCCTGCGCCACCACGCCATTAATGACATCATATGGCGAGCCCTGCTCAAGGCGGATATCCCCAGTACCTCCTTGGTACCAGACTGTTTCGATCGGATTGCAAAAGGCCTGATGGAGCCACTCTCATACCGTGGACTGGAGGGAAGTGCCTGGCGTTGGACGCAACGGTCGTCCATACCTGTGCGGCGTCTTACATCGGGGCTCGGTCGAGTCCTGCTTCAGTGCAGGTGGCCAACTGTAAGATACAGACGTACCAGGGGCTGTTACATCTCATCTGTTTCAGCCCGTTGCAATCGAGACTTTGTGCCCTTTCAATCCTACGGCTGTGGACTTCATAAGTGAATTAGGCCGTCGTATGTCTTTCCTAGCGTCTGTCTATCTGTGTTTAACGCTATAACTTGGTCGCATTCAAAGGCAACTTTCCTACAAACTCCGAAGACGACGCCTGACCCTCCAGACAAATTTCCTGCTCCTAATAGCAATTTTTCCTAAATCCCGAGAGATCCTTGATACCTCGGGTAAAACAAATAAAAAATAAAAATAGTAGTAGCAGCAGCAGCAGCAGCAGCGGCAGCAGCAGTAGTATAGCAGTAGCAGCGGCAGCAGCAGTAGCAGTAGCAGTAGCAGTAGTAGTAGCAGTAGTGGTAGTAGTAGCAGTAGTAATGATATTTCAACAAATTTCTCTGGGAAAACCTGTGCACAATGGCAGCTGCTTATTTATATTCACTATGGAGTTAAATTCCAAGTTATTAAGTTCATTTTCTAAATCTTTCAATATTGGCATACTGGAAAAACGGATTAATGATACCAAGAATCATACAATTGGAAGAAATTTCGATTTTACCTAATTTCTTTCTGCAGTACACATCCATATCCATCTCTTCCTGATCCGAATTATATTGCCTCAGCCAGATCCGCGAAGCCTTCAAGCTAATGTTAGGCATAAACGGCCAATTATCGTCTACGTTCTGACCAAACTCAATGGCAGACATCCAACCGGAATCGTCAAAATCAATTTCCTCCCATCCGAATTGACTGACGTTCGAACATTTCCAAGAAGAATTGGTCAGAACATAGTCATCATCTGTTGACGCCAGAATACCCGCCGGACCATCTATATATGCATTTCTTCCATGGATCGCTATTAATCTTATAGTACAAGGAAGAGCGACAACGTCCGGTATTCCACAGTCTTCGGCATTTGGAAGGCCAGTTATTTCAACGCCATCGATGTAGAGCCTCAGTTGGTCATCGCCCGTAATGGTCAGATTACGCTTTAGACAGGAAGACTCAGAAACAGATGTCGCTGCTTCCAATTTGACAACAGAGAGAAAAAGGAAAACTGAAGAAAATAAAACATTTGTTTCATAAGACCAAGTAAACCATTACACCAAGAACTAAAAGTTAAACACAGGCTAAGATAAAGGTGCATAATAATCTTTCTTAAACTCACCAGAGCAGTAACGTCGATTGCTCCGCACAATGCAAAACTGCCCAGTGATAATTCGTTCAAGGTTTCGTTTCTTGTATACTTTATACAGCGTCTCTTTCCGTTATTACTTTTCCTTTATCTGATTTCTTCATAACTATCCAGCATCATGCTGTAGATGGCTATGAGGGAGGTTGCAGATGGTTATCATTAATAAATGAGCTAACTGAACAAAAATATTATTAAATAGACTAACCTCCTAAAATGAAAAATGATTTCATTGTGTTGCGTCCGTGTTGAATGTCGACACTTCTTCATAGATCGACGGTGTGCATTAGAGAAAGAAAGAGACGTCGATAGTAACGCACTCATGCGGAACGTATAGGTCAATAGGGCCTACTGATTAATGAACCTATTCAAAACACAATTATAGCTTATATGAACAATGCTGTACATAGAGCATAAGCTACGTCGATCATTGCACTTGAAGTAATCTCATTTCATTTTGTGATCTTTAAACTTTAACATGACCCACGATAAGACGAAGATAATATACAGCCTTCATCGAGTCCATTTCTGACAGTGCTGTGTTAACTGCAGAAAGCAGTTGTGGAAACCCCAAATGAATGGCGCACACTGGCTGACTGCTGGTGCAAGACGCTTTTTGTTGAACATTGTCAACTGCCAACAATTAATGTTCAGACAGTTTACGCAATCCTTCACCGTTTGTTGTTGTCAACCGCCAACAATATAATTATATTTAGACAGTTTACGAAACACCTAAACCCTGGATACAAATCAGTTTACCCTCTCCAATACGGCCAGTTAAAATTTATTAGCTCCGGGTTCAAAACGCCCAACCACATTTTGTTTTACCTAGTGGAAAGCTTCAACGGAGCATGAACTGGTGTCGCCATAGGAAATATTTTAATTTATTGTGTGGCGCCACCTAACTGTTAAAGAAAAATTTTGTAAAACATAAAGTATCCAAATGGTGCAAGAAATTTCATTTCGATATTTTCACAAATAAAATACTTGTAAACTTTCAAATTTTGTTTTTTGAATATCAAAAAACAAAATTTTGTTGTGGTGGTGTAGAGGTATGTTCGGTGCCTTGCAGCCGGAGGGTTGCGGGTTCGAATCCACCTCAAGGGGTATATTTGGTGCCTTGCAGCCGGAGGTTGCGGGTTCGAATGTACCTCTAGCCGCCGCGTAGGGACCCTGGGCAAGTCCTTCACTCGCAATTGCTCATGCGCTTCGGCGTGAAACTCCGATTCAGTGTCCGCGCTGTAGTCGGGAGCGCCTCTGAGTAGAAATTTTGAAGGAGCGCTATAACAAGTGCTCAATGCTCATACATACATCAGTCATAATAAACGCTTCATGTGTCATGTTTTACACATGTCAACCGCTTCGGTGAACACCACAAGGGTCCATCTTTCGTTGGATTAACTCTACCACTGCATGTACTCGTGTGTAGTGCCAGACGTAGGGGAAAGTACCACAAGACGCACCCTATGCCCAAGACGCACCCCATATAATATCCAGACTGGCTGAAACAGGAACGCAGCAACCTACTTACATAATAAGTAGATCATGTGTCCATATGTTATTATTAATTGGTGTCCTTTGTTCGGAGAGGAAAGCGGTTTCTGAATCAAAAGTAAGTTTTCGGCATGTTTGAACTTTTGCGAGTGATAATTCAACAAGGCTTTTCGATAATATTAATGAGCAGTTTGGGAATAATCTTTCCTTGTGTTTCTCAACCTCTTTATCAACTGCAAATGTGGTAGAGTATATTTTATTAACATCTAAGGTGAACCAAAATAAATTGTCTTTAGAGGGGAGACCCGTCGGAGCCCAAGACGCACCATGTCCCGTATACCCAAAACGCACCGGGTGCGTTTTGGATACACAAGTATGGAATATCGGCAATTAGCACGATTATGGTCAGATGAAATAGAATCAGCTGGGTAATTACCAAAATATCTATAGTCTGAGATGACTTTTATTGATTGGTTTTATTGGTTTTCAAATCATCGGAAAGGATTATAGGTAAAAGACAAGCAGACGATCGTAAGGAGAGGGAACACTCAAGCATGCATTAACGGCCCTCAAGGATGGGCAGTCTTACCACTTGTTAATCAAGATTTTGGAATTCCGAGAAGAACTTAACAGAGACACTTTTAAGGGACATGTGCTTCATCTCGGTTGCCCAATTATGGGAAGATTTAGAGTTGCTCTGAGCGAGAAATGACATTTTTAATCTGTACTTGCTCGACATTTGACTGACATGCAATTTTGCTTAGGCCCGAACTGCTGCTTTAAACTTGTCGCTTTATCGTATCAATGCCAAAACAAATGTTTTAGTACTGTATGTCTACATGTTTTTGCCCATATTGGACAATAGGGCTCAAATGGTGCTTGGCATGCTGGTACAGCATTAAACCGTATTGTCCCAAGACGCACCCAGGCGGGTGCTTCTTGAGGTCACCCTGTTCCCAAGAGGCACCATCCTTGACATCAGATAAATTGAAGAATTTAGCTGTTACAGCACAATATTTGTTTTATTTGACAGTGCACATGCTTTGAACAATAAAAAATCATACTAAGTGCATATTTTGTATTTTTATAATGGTATAAATTATGACGCTACAAGCTAGAAACGAAAAGGGGGTGCGTCTTGTGGCACTCTCCCCTAAGCCTGGATAAAGGAGGAGGGTGACGCTAATCATCTCTGTTATGACACAGCGTTGTTGAACATTAACAAGCTACACCTATCACTTGATTGAATAATTGCAGCTCTGCGACGTTGTTTTAAAAGTCCCTGGGAACTGTATAAAAAATATTAACCAGTCCAATCGCTATTAGCAGCAAATGACTATACATTACAATGAAATAGTAAAAGTGAGATCTAAATCTTGAATATTACGATTAATATTAGCTTCATTTTAGACTACATTTTATTGTGTAATAGCAGTTTTTACCCGGCGTTCGCCCTGGTTTTCCTCAGCGCCTGTGAATTTGAATTTAACGATGTGCAAATTTTTCGTGTGTCCCTCTGGCGAATTTACGCGCTGGCTTGAAATTGTTTAAAATGCAACTCTATGCAATATATACTCCTGCATAGCTAGAATTCAATGGCATTGAAATTATAATCACATCGAAACTTAAAATGTCCAAATATCGGAAAGTAAATTTTAAGTTGAAATAAAGTTGGGTTGAGATCTATAGAAATTTAAATGAAAACGTTCGTTACAAATTTCGTATCCCTGAAGTGTTGCATTGAAATTCTGCCGTAGGCGTGACCACTTCTGATTTGAAATCAACGGTCATTGTGATTGCTTGCGAATCAGAGCGTTGACCTAGATGCTCCGCGTGACGCAAGATTGCCCAGAGCGTTGACCTAGATGCTCCGCGTGACGTAAGATGGCCCGCGTGACGTGGACAAATGATAATAATTATAAGATAGCCTCTTTGAAAAAGTTGGAAATTTCAAATATAATATGTCCATATATCGGCGTTTAAATAAAAAATTGCGAGCTGAAAATAGTCGCGATGACCTAGACGTGGCGTATTAATGTTGTGTAAAATTTTGTAAATCGCTAAAGCGTTCCGTTTCGGAGCCTTTAGACAACGGACATAGGCCTACAAACATACAAACATACAAACAAACGGAAGGACAACGTAAACAGACTAAGCCTTATAATATGGAATATAGATTACTGAGGTTATAAAAAGCCTAAGTACGCTTTATTGATAATTCTCTCTCTGTTTCTGTCTGTCTCTGTCTGTCTGTCTCTGTCTGTCTCTGTCTGTATGACTCTGTCTCTCTCTATCTCTGTCTGTCTGTCTTTGTCTCTGTCTGTCTCTGCGTGTCTGCCTGTCTGTCTCTCTCTTTGTCGTCCCCTATTTCGACAGGGCTACCAGTTATATAGCCAATCGCAAACCATCATAATCATACGCTGCATACCTTTACATGGCGCCAGTCAGTTTGTCCATATGAGCATCTACCAACTCAAAGGCTATTCCTACTTATTACTTACAATGTATGACAAAACAATTGCAACTTAGATTTCCATAACCGCGCACAGTTGTACTTGAAACAAAATAATGTTTTATGCGAAACTGGTGAAGTCCACAGCTAAGTCCACATAGAACGCAAAATTGATACTTAGCGATGTCTCTGATGGGACTTAATTCTTTGTTGTCCGACTAACAATGAATTGTGCGCCATCAGAGACACAGTTGGTCTTTGAGCAATCCTAATCTTCTCTGCCAACAAACTAAGATTTTACGCCACATAATAATTATGTCAAAGATGCAGGCGGATTGATACACTAGCAATCCGCCTGTACTATGTATAATCAAGATGTGTTGTTGCCATGAGCCTGAAGGCTTTGCTAAAAATAGTCGCCAATCAATTCTCGTCCTAGTTTTTGAACCAGTGACGAATTGAGACTTTGTACTTGTTATAGTTCGCGACACGTGTAATGTTTCTAGCTACACCTGTGGCCATTTCTCTTCTGCAGAAACGTATCAAGAGGTTCACGTTTGTGATTTGAAACTCATCGTTTACCGAAGCAAGTAGTATCAATATAAAGACCTAATATTTTTCTCTATGCGAACAGATGGACGCCTGTGCAGGAAAACGCAAGCCAGACGACGACGAACGTAATCGGAAACAACACAAAAGTCATTTCGGATATGCTACAACAGGCAGAAGAGGTAAGCGGAAATAAACGCCTTATTACTCTTAAACAGAAAACATTGACGATGACATCATCATCATCATCATCATCATCATCATCATCATCATCATCATCATCATCATCATCATCATCATCGTCATCATCATCATCATCATCATCATCATCATCATCATCATCATCATCATCATCATCATCATCATCATCATCATCATCATCATCATCATCATCATCATCATCATCCTTTTCTTCTCCTCCTTTCCTCCTCCCTCCCCTCCTCCCATCCTCCTCCTCTCACCTTCACCACATCCTTCTCCTCCTCCTGCTTCTTCTCCCCATCATCGTCATCCTCCTCCTACTCCTTCTCCTCCTCCTCCTCATCATCATCATAATCATCATCATCAATAATTGTGACAATGTATAATTAATTATTATAACTGAGAATGACATGGACTTCTGGGATGCAATAATTTGCATATGTCCTAGGGTGGTGCTCAAAAACATTATTTTGAGTATAATTATTGATGGGACAGCCCCAGGTTATGTTTCTTTTGATAAAGTAAGTTAGTGTGCAAAATATGATAAAGATATTCCATCGTTTAGGTGTGCCACATGAGATGACAAGTTTTCCAAATTTCAGACAAGGATTCGTAAGCACAATTGATAACAATTTTACATTAGAAACTTTTTTCGTATTTTGTGTAAGATAAAGTAAACCTTAAACTGCTTTGCTTGACAGTAGAATAATTAAAAAGTACTGGTGAGCATTATTCAGCCTTATAAGTTTGATTAAATAATTAACACATTAAAATATTTATTGGTCCATTTTGTGACCGTTGACTTTTTGGGGTCCGGAAACTTTTTCGATGCTCGGACACCACCTGGAGCAAGGCCTGCTTTTGACCTTCATTCTAGAGATGTTGAACATTATCTTATAAAAGTGCTTAGAACCTTCATTTATCACCAAACAAGACCAAAGATATAAATAATGTAAGAAACTGATAGATAAGAGCGGTATCCGGACGATTGGTCATAGGACGATTGGTCATAGGACGATTGGTCATAGGACGATTGGTCATACGGACGATTGGCCATACGGACCATTGGTCATACGGACCATTGGTCATACGGACGATTGGTCATAGGACGATTGGTCATATGCTGCTTTTATGGACATTCTTACATCGTTTTTAAACAAATACAATCAGTGCCAATCAAGAAACTTATTAAGATAATTCCATGCAGGCTTCAACTCACTTCAAAGAACTTAACGTTTGGTCGAAATAGTACACGAGTTACCCGTATAATTCAATTATGAAAGACATCAATTAGGCACCACGGACTACAGGCACTGTTCCAATGCAGTCATCCGACGATGTGGAAGTTCCTGTCTGGACTCCAGCGCGATTGCATTAAGCTTTACTGAAAGATCGTGTCATGCGGGCTGTGGGAACATACGGGAAAACCGACATTCTCACATAATATTATCTGCGTGCCTTGTCTCATGTTTCATTCAAGTAGTGAAAAATCTGTTGACGTTCTAGACTTTTACGTATTGTTCGTATTTTGTATTACGTATTTCACAGTAAAATGATCCAGTAAATAGTTTTCATGTTTTAAAAACTTCTTTGTTTTAGCCTTCGATAGCCTTCGATAGTCCCATCGCCGTTTGCGTGCTGCCTGGGTATGACCGGTAGGCCCTATGACCAATCGTCCTATGACCAATCGTCCTATGACCAATCGTCCTATGACCAATCATCCTATGACCAATCGTCCTAGAACCATAAGAGCAGAGTTAGAGCAGAAATTAATCAATACATAAGTTGCAAACTTTTAGAACTATTAGGATTTGCATAATTATTGCTTCGTCAATGTATTCCAAATATTTTTAAATGATACATTGTAGATTTGACGACTAAGTAACGCTTGTAATTTGCCGTTGAAAGCCATCTTAAGCTAATTTACTTATTTGCTCTTCTCATAGCATTCTAGATAAACTAATCATGATAATATCCAATGTAGTCTTCAAGCGTTAATGTTGCGTCTGCTTGCATTTCAGTTGAACAATCTTCCACTGGAGATGTTGGACATAATCTTACAAAAGTCCTATCTACATTGGATATTGAAATCATCAGCACAGCAGAGAGATAAAGAAGTTATCAGGTCTCTCATATCAGTCGACGTTTGTTTCAATCGAAGAATTACCAGACAACGGTTCAAGAAGGCTATTGGGCGTTACCTGAAAGGTGAGGTGTCCTCCGATTTGTAGTGCCTATATTTCAGTTGTAATCTAGCATAATATTCTAGCTGGGTTGGGTAGAAAATATTACATCACATCAAGTAATATTTCAATGTAGTAAACACCAGTCATGTTTTGTAGACAAGTTTTCTAATATATTAGAAATTCAGACACTTTAAAGTTCACAACACAAATAAATCCTATCTGATTACGAGTGGCGTTGATTATTACACTAGATAGATTTTATAGTCTTTCCTGAGCCTTCATGTGATCATGCATCAGTTTCATGTACGTGAATCTGGTTTCAGTTCTCGGCATTTCTTACACGTCCAATTCTACGGCAGTAGGTTCGTAAGTTCTTTTCTTTCGACATGAAGTACGGTAACTAGCACGTAGAAAACGTCAGCTCAACAATGGACCGGAACCAGATAAATCCGTATCGTCCACATGTGGGTAGTTGAACGAATTCTCGTACACCACTTCCACTTTTGTCTGTGGCTTGCGAAATGCAGACTTCCCACAATAGATCAGATCGCATCAACGTTCTTTCTATCCCTGACGATCGTACTCCTTCGTTATCACAAAATCCGCGATACGGTGCAATGATTTGATGACCAAGTAAATAGAAACATAAATCCATCGATTTATCGTTAGAAAGAGAGGTTTCTTCGCTTCAAATCTCGCGTTGGGTTACAAACCAATAGATCGAACTCCTTACTCGATTTTTGAGGACTGTCTTTCAAGTGCGCATATGGAAACTCATCTGCCATGTTGGAACACGTAATGCTTTCGTTAGCATTATACCAACGACTGTCTCATTATATCATAGCGCCCCTCTTTCTAGTTAAACGCCACCGTAAATTAACTAGCTTATACTAAGTTAAGCTCGTAATATTATTTGATTAATTATTTAACTCAAAGAAATTTTGATAGGCCTTATTGTATTGTATTGTATTATAGGCCTACTGTATCTGTAAATTTATATAGTGCCACTCACAGTGCTATGATAATCAGAGGCGATCCCAGTGCGAGACCCCGAGAAAATAAGGTTGTCTTTAAGCAGCAAAAGTATGCAGGGCACCGGCTTATTCACGAGCGCTTGGTATGAAATCCGTGGTACACTTTGTCTCTACCGTGCTATTATCCTCGTAGGTAGCCTAGTAGAGAACTGGACATCCTGATATACCCCGAGAAGGTCAGGCATTTTCCCTGTCGGTGGAAAAATAAAAACCGCTTTGTTTTCCAGGCGACAAGAAGTAGAAGGTAGACGAACTGCTAAGGCGGATTCCTACTGCGGCAAAAAAGAACGGAAGGTGAAAGACAGGATGGGCCTGGATGGGAATTCAGGAAGGGTGGAGTTTGCAGTGAAAAGCCTGAGATAATTATACACTATTATACAGCTTAGGTGTCTCAAAATTGCATTAACTTTTCAAAAGTTTATTAATCTTGATGGCCAACCTCTAGAAAGTTTCTAAAGGACTAGTTATTATATTGTACGAAGTTACAGCTAATTTTATTAACATTTAAATTAAGCATTGTATAGCTGAATCATGCACATTAATAATTTACCATTTACAATTATTCCCAGATTATCTCATGAACTACAAGCAAACGAGAAGTGATTTTTGTGTCTATGGTAGGGTTTTCCGAGTAATGGATGTCGAATAAACAATTTCTAACATTGTTGGACAATCGGACGACCTGTATTTTCAAGGTCATTAAATTGTTGACATCCAATGTCAAATTATAACATTTAGTTATCGGTGAATGATAAAGAGAAGGTGCCAGTCCATGATAGGCTCATTGGGGTCAAGGAAATCCAAGAGAGTTATTAACATCCTGGTAAGACCATCTTATGACCATCGCATGACCTTGAAGTTCAAGGTCACTCCACCTGCTATGACTATCTTTGACCCTACAGGAACAACAAGTGATTTTAAAAACATTTCTGGAGTTTATACGATGTTTTACAGAAGCTTGGATTCCAAAGAAATTATTATAGTACTCAACACAGTTATAATGAACATAGTATGCTCAGTGCATAACTGACGTTCAGTCCATTGATATGTCCATTGACATGCAATGTCTAACCTTTGGTTGTTCGGAACGACAAGTGCTAGAAGGATTTTCTTGATCTCTAATCATTTTTACGGTTCTAGGGCCGCCAAATAAAAAAAATTGGACACAGCATTACACGATCATTCCCTTTCCTCATTTTGCAGCTTCTCTCTGACCTATCCGCTCTTTGGACTGGCATGATATATTTGTCCCGCGAACTAGGATCACTTTGGCGGAAACTAGATTATCTGTCAGACTGTCACCATTGGGCGCTGTGAAATTTCCTCACCTCCTCTTTACGTGTTTTCATTCTTTCTGGATCTGTTCCTACTTCTCTCTTTCTTCAAAACCTATATCTTCAATCTGGGTACTCTCACTGGGAGCACTACTGAATAGCCACTGCTGTGAGTGGCGCTATATAAGTTACTGCGCACTAAAATAGTTGCAGACAGGAAACTTTCTACGACATTCCAAGGTCATATGAATTGTTACAAACCAATCAACGTGTTAGTTGACACTATAGATCATGGAGTGTAATTACCGCAAAGTGTCAGTCATGTATCTTCAGGATTTCTTGTAGCAAAAAATGTTATAGGCCTACTAGACACCAAGATTGGCAAGATCACCTGGCAAACATTTAGTATCGTGGTGCGTGAGGTTACGGGCGTCGGACGGTATTTTTTGGCATGCTGGGCGGAAGGTACGATGTTTTCTAAAGACGACACAAACCCTAACCCTGACCCTAACCGACCCTCACGACGCGTAACCTGACCCTAACCGACTCTCACGACGCCTAAAATTACGGGAGAAAATACACGCACCACGATACTAAATGCTTGCCGATCACCTTTCTAAAACTTGTGGGTGGCTATGGATATATAAAAATTCACTGCGAACTCTACGTCGAGTGACGTCACGTGATCAGTGAAATATAGTAATAATTACCACACAGTGTCAAAAATGAATCTTTCAAATGCCTTGTAGTCCATAACCTATGTAATCCTTTTAAGAGCAACAATTTAAGAGAAACCGTTGATCCAGCGCAATGTAAACTCTGACGTCAAAGTTTGACGTCATGTCCCATGTGGAAATCACCTGCATGAGTAAAATTATGAAACAAAGACTATGTTGTAAACAAACATTTTCAGAACATCGCCAAAGGAATTTTGAATTTCTCTTTCCGTTTGAAAGTTATGCATCTAAAACCGCTATGTTTGTAGAATTTTCACATAGGATATTGCATGTGTACCTATACGAAATTTGAATAGGGCTGGAGTCACGTCTAAATCATGTTCAATTTTTCTGTAACTTGGCATTTTTTGTAACTATAGCCAAGAGAAACTTTCTAGAGGTTGGTCATCGACATATGAGAACTTTCGATTTTTGGGACACCCTAATACAGCTGCTTGCCTCGGCTATTGAGCCTGCTATAACTGAAGAACTGTTACCTAACAATTTATCATTGCATGCCACGTGAGCCAAACACCAATAAAAAACCTTGGTAGTTGTAAAGATTTCAAATTCCTAAATATAATTTATTGCCTCGGCAATATAATATAGACTATTTATTTACTTGGAGCTAATTTTTCGCATTTGGCTTAATACATTATGACCACATTCGAAGCAAACGAGCGGATAATGTAATACCTTTACAAATGTTAACAATGAGACATTGAGACACGTTTTAATCTTGATTCTTTTTAATGGACAGCAATTGGCGTACTTATCAGGCTGATATTTATAGGTCTTAGATATAAAGTTTTCAATTATTTGTAGTTGTGCAGGCCATCCTTAATGATAGCAGTGTGCATAAGTTGAAGTTTTCATGCTTTTTATTACTTGCGTTAAAATCTAAAACGATCAATTCATTGAAATTTGAGCATGGTCTAAAGTAAAGTAAAGTAAGTAAGTAAGTAAGTAAGTATATTCTTTATTGATCCAATTGCTAACCGCACTTTGGTGTACATTATGAAGTATATAATCACGAATAAATCATCCTAATAATAAAAGTTTTGAGTGCCAGACTGTCTGCAACTGGTAGAATTCCAGACCATATGGTTGCTGTATTGAAACGTATATATTTACATAATCATTATCATCATTTTCATCGTTGTCGTCGTCATTATCATTATCTGAAGCATGCCCTACTATGGAGCATTGCCGTTTCCACGACATGTAGCCAGGCGTCTCTATTGTGGGCTTATCTCCAGTGCAACCCTTTCACAGTGCAACCCAAAATTCTTTGGTCGGCTAACTCGGTTTCTACCGTTCTTGTCCATGTGTTGCGATGTGTTCAACAGGTCTCTTCCAACATCTCGGAGGGTCGAAAATCATTTCTCGCATGGTTCTGATCACTTTCACAGTACACCATGTGTTTCCAAAAATCCTCCTTGCGTGAATCATCTTCGACACTGGAATGTGAAATTTCCTGTCCAGCCGGAAGTTAGTGTTCGAAAAGTCCTCGTTGTAGGCTGCTCTTTCAGGTTTTCCTGTTCAATTGGCTGCTAGTGTTCGATATTTTCAAATGGACTCACACCCAGTAATGCCTTGTCGATCCGATTTACTTTCCAGCACCCAGAATTGCAAAAGTAGTAGGCTATGTCAGTGGATCAGAAAAGGCTTTATTCAGAAAAACATAAGGCGCAATATGCCAATATGAATTCCCTGGTAAATACTCTTAATTCCTATCTCATGAGTCACAGTGCGTGAGAAATGGGTGAGGTATTTGCCATTTTGACGCGTGAGACATCTTGGCTGGGGTAACGCGTCGATAATCTGAAGGTTCAGTAGTCCGAAGGTTCGAGAGTCCGAAGGTTTCATGATAAAACCGTATTTTACGTTGCTAAACTATTCCAATGTCTCCAAGACTCCAATGCCGTACTTGACGTTGGTAAGTGCTCTACTATGGGGGAGCTATTGGTCCCTCGGGCCCGCTCCTCGGTCAGACAGCGTCGAGCCTTTTCGGTTGTTGGCCCCTCCACTTGGAATGGGCTGTCGCTTACGTTACGCTTACTGCCCCGGAATGATTTGCCTGCTTTCTACCAACTACTAAAGTCCTTTCTGTTTGGCCGTGGCTGGGCTGGGAGCGCCTCTGAGTAGGTTTCTTTAAGAAGCGCTATATAAATATCCGGAATGAATGAATGAATGAAAGTAAGTAAGCAGGCTACCTATGTGCGTGATAATTATCATCAATCCAGCTTCCATTTCATCAGGAAATATTTTCATCTATCCAACTTCCATTTAATTGGAAAAACTTAGTTTTATCAATCCAACTTCTCTTTAATAAAAGAAATATTTGTCATCAACGGAACTTTATTTAAGCTACGAAATATTCTCATGGATCCAGCTTCTAATTACGGAAACAATTTTTTTCATAATTCCAGCTTCTATTGATTCAAAAACTTGGTGTCATCCATCCAGCTTCTAGTTACGTGAAAAAAATATTTCGACCAATCCAGCTTCTATTTAAACACATAAATGTTTTCATTAATCCCACTTCCATTTAGGGAAACAACTTGTTCATCCATCGAGCTTCCATTTTAAAGTGATAATATCAGATAATTTAGCAACGCGAAATACGGTTTAACCGGTTTCATTTATTGTAACATTTAGTTTGAGCATCAATTCAACTTCTACTTACACTAGGCCATTTTTTACATCAATCCAGCATCCACTTACACTATAAAATAATTATTGTCATCAATCCAATTTCTACTGACGACACTAACATTAACCCTGACCCTAACCGACCCTCGCGACGCATAACCTTACCAAAACCGACGCGAGAAAAACTGCGCGCTCTGATTCTAAATTTTTACCCTCCTACTTACACTTATGACTTTTGATCATTATAACTTCCATTTCAGCCGGGATTATTTTCATCAATCCAACTTCTATTTAAGCAAGAATTCTTTTAATCGATCCAACTGCTTGACCATAGGATCTTCGGACTATCGAATCTTCGGACTATCGAACCTTCGGACTATCGTCCTGATCCCCTTGGATGGAATGTCGTTTTTAGAGTTGAATCAACTTCATCACTTCTATCTTAACCAAAGACAGCAGAGGTTTCTATATACTTCGGGCAAAATGTTTCACTGATAATATGTTGTGATGTATCAAAGCTCTGTGATAGTTCGTGTCTGTTTAGATTTCTATGGAAAAACCAGGAAAAGATATGCAATAATTAGAAACAACAGAAATTATCTCTTAGAAAATATTCAACCAAATGACGAGTTAATCTCTCAACTGTTATCTTTCAACTGCATAACGGAAGAACAAAGTCACTTCATTCAACGACAACGTTCAAACCGTCATAAGAACGCCGAACTTTTGTACGTTGTGAAACCTTTCGACGACACGAAGTTTTCAAATTTCGTGAAATGTCTTCGACAAACCAACCAGAGGAAAGTGGCAAGAGTCATAGAAAACGGAGGAGGTTACTAATCCAAACTTTACATGAAGACTCTTTATTAATATTATTTACGTTATAGCAACAATAGCCTAGACTTAGGCCCTATGTGATTTTTGTGGAAATCTTTAAAATGTACATGTATACCGGGTAATTAGAACTAATTATACAGTATCGTCTTACGTACCAGTCATTGTATAATTTTTTTTCACAACTCCAGTACAAGTTTCAAAAGGTTGTGGAAAATTCATATAAAATAATGAAGAGGTACTTTTAGGGCGAAGTTAAAAATCCGAAGTAACGTTATATGGGTATATTTCACAACAGGCGTCAAATTCAGAAATAGAATTAGAGAAAAAAGTCATGCAAAATAAAAAAAAATGTCTTACACAAATATTTTACTAGCAGTCCTGAGGCATATTTGATATTGAGCAGAGCTTAAATTTGACAGATTTGGCCTAATTTTTCATTTTAGTTTTTTACTATGTGAAACACATACAACTTTGATTCCTAATTATTTACAACTCCGTTACGTAATAAATACACATTATAATATACAGCCACTGTTTATAATTAGTGATTAATTAGTATTAAGTGTGCATTAAATTATTACACAGCAACCTAAACTATTTTTACGACAAATTTTCTCCATGTACCATTAAGTAAATTAATTTTAATAGAAAATAATGTAACGGAGTTGTAGTAACGGAGTTTTAAAATATTCATAATTAGGTCTCCATGCTTACCGGACGAGATAAGATACAATAAATAGTTAGTTTATAGTGGCGATGCTGTCAATTTCAATATTATTTTTGAAATTAAAAAAATTATATATATACGCAAAGTGCAATAATTACCGTCACGGAGTTATAAATCTTTTTTATACTATTACATTATCGGATAAATTGTCGAAAATTGTGAACAGAAGCAAACTTCCATATTTATTTCTTATTGGTAAAATCAATGCAGACTGGTTCCCTGCTATCGAAGATGCCAATTCAAACACCGAGAGTTTTCAATTTATTCCCCAGATGGCAGAAACCCATTCGTAACGGTATTGTAACCAATATTTGAAGACAGACGGTTTTATTTATTTTTTAATTATTTAGTTTGTTAATTAGTTAATAAAAACCATATAGAGCAATCATTGCTCTATATGGTTTTTATTAACTAACCTTTCATTGTCAATTCAATTGATCATACATTCTGGAAGACATTTCCAAACCCAATCCCATCAATTGGACCTGGGAAAAGAGTAGGGGAACATGTGTTACTGATATTAAACACTTACTGTTTACTCAGGACGGTATTTTTTACAGCCTTACTCATGCAACCTCTGTACAACCGTTACAAGTACGTGGGCTTGACAAAATGATGCCACCAGTTCAGAAGTACCGTACTCTAAAAAGTTGACTATCCCTAAACCTAAACTGGCTGATTTGAAAGAACTTTGCAAAACTGTAATCCCACAAGCTCACCACAACTTCTTTGAGCAACTTATTTGATAAAACTGTTGGGAATGAACTATATATGATAATTTGCACTAGCACGTAAAATGCATAAATGTCCGGGAAAATATCGTATAAACCAAAATTTGATATAATTCACAGTGTGATGTGAATTAATTAATTTACAGTTTTAATTTAGACTTCTGATATGTTTCCGAATGATGCTATGTAATATTTTGCATATGTATTAATAAATTTAAAAAATAAACAGTTTTTTGTGTTTATCTCAGAATTAACTTTTATGGACATACGATGTTTATGAAGAGTTGCCACGAATGGATATATGTAAGTTAATGATCTAAAAATTATAAAACATCAGTTAAGCGTTTCAGCTGTTACCCTAACGTAACGTTGAATTGACTCACCATTAGAAAGGACAATGCAATTTCGGGTTAAAATTGGACTTTATAATTTTTTTTCTCATATTAATCATCTAAATAATATAATATAAATAATTTTTTATAACTAATACATGCCCTACAATGTATTTAAAAATTATAAATTATAATTTTATTCTTTGTGTAAGCCGTCCAAAGGAGAAGACGGAAATTTATCTAATTTGCCTCCTGTTGTGAAATATACCCATATAACCATTCTGAAGCTTTGCTACGACCACCCCGAAGAATGCAATTTTCCAGGCAAGTTTTTCGTGGAGGTTGAAGCAAAAATAAGATGACCGTTACACTCGATTAAGAAATTGTTTTAGATGAATGTCTACGCCTTTAAATAATTTCAGTATTAACGAAATACGCTACATGTAAATTTGAAACTGGCCGTACTGCTTCGTGGTGCAGCATGGAGTTCCTTTACTGACTTTCCACTCACACTTCATTCTGCCAGAGGAAAATTATCATCATAAAATTTTCAGCTGCTGTTTATCCCAAACTTCCAAGGGAACTGCCAATATTTTGTTTATTTTACATATACGGAACCACACAGCTCTAGAATTTGCTGGTCCATAATCTGATTCTTGAAATTATTCTATCCTGGCACTTGCGTTTCCACGCGAAGTAATCATGCCAAATGTTTTTTATGAAAATGTCCAGTTACATAATATTTCGCTTAAAATAGACCAAACTGCGTATTGGTCAAGTATCTACAACCTACAGACTATTTTTAAATTCAACTTGCAGTTATCTAAAAGTACGTCAGAGTAAGTAGATTGACATTTGAAAACACGTTTTTGTGCTTAGGTGTAATAAAAATGGAAGTGCGAAGTCTTGGAGCAAAGTGTGCAACGTCAATGGAAACACAGCAACTTCATCAAGAAATCGTAGATCTTCGAAACAGAACCAAACCAAGGTCACATCAAACTGATAAACTCATCAGTCAACTGAGGAAGGAGGGTTTAGAAATGCTTAACTCTCAACTGGACAGACAGACTGTGGTCGTTTGGATCTGGTGTCATTCACAGGCAGCCCTTGAAAATTGTCAGAGGCTGTACGAATCGAGTCAGCTGAAAGACGTATTCTTAGAAAATGTTAAACCATCTACCATAAAACTAATCAGCATTTACAGCAAACAGTTCAAGAAAACCCTTGGCAAGTTATTATGAGCGCACTCATCATAAGGAAAACTTAAAACATGGAAAAAAATATAAGTATAAATTACTTAAAAATGATTAAGACAGCGCTGCTTAACAAAATCAGTAGGATGTTGAAACCCGACATGAAAGTCCGATAATTTATATGGTTCGAGTGAACAAATGAAAACAAAGACCCAGAAAGAGAATTATTTTGGTCGAATGCTTGTTATAGAGACAGAAACTTCGTCATCCAAAAGAGTTTTCTAGAAATCGCTATATTATCATAAATCCACTTCAGTTGTGTTTATATAATCTACTCTTGGTGAAACTATAAGGTGGGCTTGGAAGTCAATAATAAAGTGGAAAAGTGAGAAAGGCAACAAAAAACCTGCTGTGAGATAGAAAATATGTAAAAAAAAGACAAAAGGTGAGATATTAAGACATTAATCACAGCGGTAGTGAAACGGAAAACAAGTAGGCCTAATTAAGGCGTTGTTAATGAAAGCCAAAAGTCGGATAATTAGACAGAGAATTATATTAAATTTAAAGTTTGGTAACGAAATATAGAAGCAGTAGAAATCAGCAGCAGATAAACTCAGAATGATAGACCGACAATGAAAGAGGCAATGAGCAGCAACTTGAATTAATAAATAATAAAAAATAAATGTAAAGAACCATGCAGCATATAGATTAAGTAACCAGCTGCACTCAATTCTAATTCCTATAGATTATAGAACAATAGAAACATAATGAATGAATAATAATATTTTTTATTAATATATTAATATATATGTTTTATTTTGTCTGTGGGTCACAGGAATTAAATGAGCAAACATTTGCTATAAACACTTCAGTTATAATTATGACTGTAAGAAAAATTAATATAATAATACATAAACAAATAAATGAAGAATTGAAAACTAATTATAATACAATTATTAATAACTAAATTAAAAGATATTATCACCAGCCAATTACTTGCGTATTAATTATTATTTTGTTTGTTTATTTTTCAATTTAGCTGTGTGTCCGATTTCCATCAGCTTCTCTCAGAGAATCGAGATACGAGGAAATGAAAGAGTGTTTGGAGTGTCTAAACTACGAAATGAAATCTACGTCCTCCTTAGTGAATTTCGTGTATATGAGGATCGATATCCATTTCGGCTTCAGAAGAAAATACAAATAGAAGATATTAAAGATCCCTGGGACATTGTTTCTAGTGAGAAGGACAACTGTCTCTATGTCTCTGACCATAACAACAGCTGCGTCTGGAAGATTACAAAAGATATCGATGACAAACACAAGATCATCAAATGGTTGACCACTGATTATGAGCCATTTACTATGTCAATGTGCAGTGATGGTCAGTTGTTGATGGTCAGCGCTTCATCGTCCAGTCTGATGATCTACAGATCAGACGCAGAACTTATTCGATCCATTCATTTGCCAAGAGACATCGAGAAAACGATTCATGCACTAGAAACATCCGTTGGAAATTTTATCATCCTTCACGAAGGTATGGAAAAGGCCGAGCAGGGCGAGAATGGGTCAACTGGAGGAATGGCATACAAGTGGGGCATATCTGAATTGACCAGAGATGGACAGATGATCCGTAGTTTGAATCCTTCAAATAAAACAAAAAAACTGAATGATCCTCGTCATCTCTCAATCGATTCAGACGATCAAGTGTTTGTGATTGACACGTGGAATTACAGAGTGATTCTCCTGGATTCCGATCTTAAATGGAATCAAATTCTTTGTCCAACTAAGGAAGAAACAGAAGAAACGAAGTTCCGATTGCCACATAGAGTGTATTACGACGAAGAAAAGAAACAACTGATCGTCGGAGAAGTAGGAACTCTTGAAGGACAAGGAGTTAATGTTTACACTTTGAGTCGAAATTAAACTCACTTATCATCAACTGATATCCTTTTAAAACTCTTTGGACTTACGAGATACATCTACTAATCCCATTTACATAATTATTCGAAAAAATGTAATTATTTAACAGAGACAAAATATGTCAAGAAACAGTTTTACGACAAGAAACAACTTGACTCTCAATTTCAAATATTTTGTTAAGCCTCCACATTACAAAAGTCACAGATAGGCCTATACAATACTTATAGAGCGCCATGTCGGTAAGCAAGAAGATTGCAACGGGCCTGTGTTCATTGGTTCAATATGAAAATGCTTTGAAAGCGACGGAACGGAGTTTAAGTCACTAATTGATTAAACTTGCCATCCACCTCATCTGCCGCGTATGTAAGGCAGCTCTGTACGGCACCGGCCCGCTATTCCGGGGTCCGCAATTCCGGGGTCCGCCCGACTCCGCCATTCTGGTTCTGGGCTCCATTTGTGATAATGTGCAATGCACGTAGGCCTACAATTCATATTGTAATTATTATCAGTAATATTATCGTTGTTCCTAATAGGCTGTCATTATTACTTGTATTGCCATTATTGTCATTGCTACTATTGGACTGATAACAGTTACTGATGTGTACTAATTAGGATATAAACAAGTATGATCAATAAGCAATTAAGATGTATGGTCAATGTGAGCCATCGGCTTTTTTGGCACTTGTTGCACACTAGGTTACTTGTCAATTTATGACTCTAACTGTCGTAGCCTACTTGCTTGGTACAATAAAACAGTTCATTAAAGTTTAGTGCAATCAATCAATCAATCAATACTATATCTATAATTATTGTTCACATTTCTGATCTTTGCCAATTCTGGTGTAAACAACTCTGTCACTGATTTCACTTATGCATCACTGTGATCTCGTTTCTTTGTGAATTTGTCTTAGGCCCATTCATATTAGAGCACTATCTGATTCAGGCCTCTAAATGTGAACAAATAACTCTTTGCATTGGCTTCCTGTTGAACAAATAATTAATTTCCAGTTGGGCAAGCCGTAGTCAGATCTAAATGTACATTGTCAAGAATGCTCATCTATTGCAAACACAAATACTGTGGTAGGGCCAGTCCGAATCCTGAATACAGAGGAGGGCGACGTTAGTCATCTCTATAATAATACAAAAACTGCCTTGCGTAATGAATGCAAGGCAGGAAGTAGGCCCCTGTCCAGCGGGACTTGTCCCATTAGGTGTGCCTATTGAACCCTAAAACTAATGTCATAATTTGCCATTCGATGTTATTCTTATTCACTGTAAAAAATTAACACATGCACTGTATGTATTCATTGTGGGGAACAATAAAAATGTCTTATGTCTTTTGACTTGTCTTATCATGCATCGGTGGTAGGATGTATAAGAGAAAGAGAGTGAGAGAGACCGGAGACAGACAGAGGGACATAGACAGACAGACTTGAGTTTTGAGCCATTTAGCATTGAAGCTAAGCCATAGTCTTGGTAGACTAGACTTACATAATATTATTAAGAAAAGTCGCATGATGTTCTGTATGCGACTAGTTCGTTCGACATCTAATTTTCACCAGGATATTTTCTGTTGTTACGTCGTTGAGCACTTTCTTTGAGACTCTGAACTTGTCAGCATCTTGAACAATAAATTTAGTTGCATAAATGACCTTTACGAACATTTTCACAGTCTGTGCGTTTGATTTTATATTTGTTCAAATTTTTGCAGGTATATTTTGTTTATGCCTTCGGGCGTAATGAAGTAGGCCTACTGATACTGAAATATTTCGACATTATCTGAAGTGTTCATTCTGTAGAGACATTGTTTAATATGCATATAGATTGTATTTTTCGTCCACTAGTCAACAGTTCATATTCAAGTTTGTTATGACGGCGTCGTTAAACAAACGTATCAATCTCACGAGTCATTAAATGTTAATTAATTTTGCTCAAGTTAAGGTTAATATAGCCGGTCCAGGCAGTCACAAGATATTACGATCGGTTTGAACACCTTTAAATCACTAACTCAACACAAGTATGGCCTACGTATGATTTTCGCTCAATTGATTTTCGCTCAATTAAATAACTCCGCCACTGTTCGCTTTTTGACAGTGCCAGTCCCAAGCATGGGTAAAGGAGGAGGGCGACGCTAATGGTCTTTGTTACCACACAGCTAGTCGTTAAAAGGAAACACACACGTAATAATAAACCGTCCAATCACTGATAGAAGTCTACTGCTTTCGGCCAAGCCTAGCAGGTGTGGGTAATGTAAGATCGACGTCAACAGTCCTGGCAGCCGTCAGATGTCGCTGAAAACTCTAATGATGCGAAATATATTAGGGTCTGTTTAAATCGGTTAATTCAGACCGTTTACAAGTCTCATTTTTGTTTATTCGGTTGATAGCAACGTCTCCTCTAAAGTGCATAAACTGTCTTTAAGTTAAGGTCGATGTAGCTGTTCTGGCAGCCGCAAGGTGAATAAAACGTGAATGCGGCGAATTAAATCCGGCTCAGTTTAGACACCTTTAAATCTTTTACTTCGGATGCTATATAAAAGATACATCGCAGTTTCGCTTAGTCACCCCGTCGCTTTTTCCGATAGTTTTAGTCGATGTCAACGGCCTTGGCAGCCAAAAAATGTAAACGATGACAACTATAATAGGAGCTACTAATAAAGATAAATCTTCTGCGGTGGAAAAATTCCGCTCCTAAGTAATATTCTCGACACAATTCCACGGCGAAAGACCTACGCGCATGCGCAACTATCGGCGCAAGGACATTGTCCAAAAAGCGTTACTTCTTATTACTGGCGCTTAGGGTCAGGTTAGGCATCGTGATGGTCGGTTATGGTCAGGTTAGGTGTCGTGAGGGTCGGTAATGGTCAAGTTAGGCGTCGTGAAGTTCGGCGTTGTGTGGGTCGATGAGGGTCAGGGTTAGGGTTAGTGCTGTGTGTTAGATAAAATGCTATAAAAAAATTCAAAAGTAATTTATTCATGCGCCACAGAAGCTCCACATAACTACTGATCCTGAAATGTCCAAAAGAAAAAAGTAATGCACTAAGCCTAAGGAAATTAGTGCATTATGAATCTGGTTGACTTCAAACAAGAAGAAGAAGTGCCGTCCCCTTAAGCTAGCCCCAAAGCAGCCATGGGCATGAAGTGTTAGCGCCTTCATTTTCTTAGCCTCGGCATATGTGGGCGGGAGGCCAGTCCTCTCTCTTGCCAACTCATCTACCCACCACAGTGTACCGTCAGTATGCTCATTATAACCGAGTAGGCTAGGGTGTGCAGATGGAGCATAAATCTCAAACCAATATTTGCCCTGGCAGGTATTTGAACCCCGACCTCTTGGTTGACAGCTCTGCAAGCTAAACCACTAGGCTAAACTACATGTATAAAGGCATGTGACATGGTAACCAATTGTTTAGAGTGTTCTCCTTGTAATGTGGAGAGTATGGGTTCGATCCTCCTCCTCCTTTGAGACAGTAACTATGTAGGGACCTTCAGCAAGTCCTTCACTCACAATTATTATGCTCAGTGCCATCGATGTTCTGTTGTATGGTCGTCTGTGCACTTCTGAACTTTGTACAGAAGGCAATATCAAATAGTTGCATAGTATACTATTGTTTAAATCGAAACTGTAAACCGACGCCTGTTGGATCAACTTCATGAGCTACATAAGTCTTCAGAGATACAATGCACTTGGATTATAGTTATTAACAATTAGAAGAAGTTACACGTACTAATCAATAATCATTAATTTATGATGATGAGTTCTCCGCCCGAAGGCAGGTCCATTGGCTTTTTATGTCTCCGGGGATGAGATGAGTGAGGTGTTTCCCGTTGCCTTCCTCACAGACCATTATGGGTGAGCGATTTGTCCAAGGTCGACACGCAGTTTCTTGAGGTAGATACGTACCTGCGATCCTCCGGTTATAAGTCACATACCGCTACACCACCGCGTTCCTTCACTAATTAAAAAATAATAATAACGTTGTCATCGTTAAATGACGACTGTTGTATCGATTTGATCGACTTCATGAGGTCCCTCTTCGCTGAGGATCTGTCGAATGTGGTCGTCTGGATCTTCGATGACGTCGAGCGATGACGTCATGACGCCAGAACAGGAAGAGTCAAAGGCACGTGACGGTCGACCCGATGACATTGTTGACCTGTGTTGGGTCAACAGTTTCATGGGTTCTACTAAGGCGTCCGATTCAGTCAACTTGGATCTGAAAGAGGAAGAAAACGAAGTTAATGTCCGAGGTGGGTTGCTCTGTGCAGTACTCAATGGGTAGTCGTTGGTTGTATGGAGAAGAGAGGGGAGTATGTAAAAGATAGGGAGGGAATGGTGAAAACAGGGGAGTGGAATTGATAGAAAATGCAAGGAAGACAGTGAGGAAGAGGGAGACAGACAAAGAGGGAGACAGACAGACAGAGAAAAAGAGACAGAGATAGACAGAGAGAGAGACACACAGAGACGCACAGAGACAGAGAGATTACTAAGCGCTTACCGTATCCTGTACTTAGCTTGTATAGCAACGGTTGACAATATTGCAGTCTTTTTTCAACAACAGCTACGTCTAATGGTAATCATCATTAGGTCTTTAACCACTGAACCACAACACTTCACAACTGTACAGCTAGATGATTAAACACCATCGCGTTCCATCTTTATATAGCATCGGTTGAATCCGTTTTAAAGGTGTCTAAGATTGGTAGCTCTTATTAAGCGGCTACCGCGTCCTTTGCTTATAGCAACGGTTGACCACGCGTTAAAGATGGACCGCTCTAACCATGCCGCCAATCGTGTCGCACTAAGTATACAGTATACAGTACTTAACCTAATATGCGTAAAGAAGGCGTTCCAACGCAAAGCGCAAAGGGCGCTCCTACCTTGAGTGCTACGGGTGTGTCCGCTTTACTGAACGGGGTTTCCTCATCGTCCCCTTTGCCCTCACAGCTATCAAGCAACATCGCGCCTTCTCGCTCTGGAACGGGTTTCCTTTGGCGCTGCTTTTGCTCCCCATGGTCCACTCTCACTCTGTCTATTCTCACCACAAAACTGTCCCTTTACAGCCGTCCTGGGCTCGGAAGCGCTCATGAGTATTAGCCTTGAACGGACGTTATAAATAAATTTGGGAAGAACCTATTAATCGGGCGGAAATCGGTTATAGGCGGATTTTGTACAAATTGGTATTAGTCGGAATCGGCGCATCCCAGGACTACCGATCCAAATACACTAAAAATATTATTTTTGACCCAAAACAATTTCTTCTTTCGTTAATACAGAAACAGTAACCGATTTTGGCGACCTCCAGCGGCAATCTTTCATCTTTATCATTGAAAGTCCTGTAAAATAATGAAATAGTTCAGTGAAACAACTCTCGTTTGAATTACATCTCTTGGTTGAGCTTTAATTATTATAATTATCTTTCCAAATGAAAATGAATATTGTTTATTAATCGGATCGAATCCGGATTCGGCCGAATAAGCAAGACAAATATCCGGTTACTATCCGGAATCGGAAAACGGAAAATCTTAGCAATCCATGAATGAAATGCCGTTTACGTCGACAGAAATTAATTTGACCACAATAAAGAGAACAATACGACATTCTTATGCGTCCCAGTTTTATTATAACATCGATTTATAACGTTTTAGAGGTGTCTAAATGTAAGAGCTCTAACCAATTGGCTACCATGCTAAAACAGGCAGAAAGAAAGTAAAGCAATCTGTATTTCAGCTCACACTATCTAAGTGAATCTGCATCGGAAGAGAATACTCACTTTCAGTCATTGAAACTAGACTTCTATCAGAGCGCAAACAATTAGTGAGGGTTCTTCTAACCATGGACACACATAGTGCATAGCATAGAGATGCATAATATATAAATATATCACTAGAGCCCGCGTCCGCCATCTTTGTTGAGGCTGTGACCCCGAAGCCGCTCCAACGGCCTTGACCCTGTGACCTCTCAAAATGGCGAAACGATCAAAGTTAAATTGTGTAGTGTGTGGATGTAGCAACTTATTAAAGGCCGAAAACAAGGCCGCTGGAATATTATTTAATCGGTAAGTTGTTATTTTGTGTCTGTTGGACTTTTTGCAAGGCGCAAGCTTCGAAAAGAAATTAAGCTTGACTGCGTCCATGAATTTCAACCAATCAAAACGCGTCATTTCAATTTCCATTAACTGCCGAACTTTCTTTAAGGTGTTATTATATCTATGATTGTGGCTTCTCAATATTATTATGTTCCCTCTAGCGATGATAATAATATCTCATTGGTGCATAGTTGGTTCTCTTCGAAAGAGGTAACTTAAACACTCCCTATCAGCAATTTTTCGAACATAAAGTATGTAGGTAAATACACACACGGCTATTTGCCTCTGATGAAGCTCTGCAGGTAAAATTTACAGGGCTGACGATTGGTTAGAACAATCCACCTTAGACACCTTCAAAAAGGTTTTCACAAAAGCTATATAAGCGCAGGGCACGGCAGCCTAATTTTATAATTACATCCGTTGGTTTTCCTTTAATTACTATAGCTTCGCAAATGAAAATAAATATTGTTGGTTAATCGGATCGAATCCGGATTCGGCCGAATAAGCAAGACAAATATCCGGTTACCATTCGGAATCGGAAAACGGTAAAAAATGCCAATCGGCCAAACCTTTCTATAAATCTTCGTATGAATGAATGAAATGCCGTTGACGGCAACAAAATTAACTTTACCCTGATTAAAAAAAACAATACGACTCGTACGCGTCCAAGGCTTATTATAATATTATTATCGATTGATCACATTTAGAGGTTAGCCTACTTATAAGGAGACTAGGAGAGTGCTCTAACCCAGTGCTTCCCAAAGTGGTGGTCCGCGGACCGGTGCCGGTCCGCCATCCCTCAGTTGCCAGTCCGCAAAGTGAGTCAAGAAACTGGTCAAATTGTCTCTGAATGAGGAGAGCGGGGCAACAGCGGCCTGCGGGGCAAGAATAACCGGAAGCCTATCATAACACATTGCGCATGTGTAGAGATTAAACTACGCCACGTTGAAAGACATTTATCGGCCGCTTCGAACGACATAAAATTTGTTAAATTTACTTGCAAAACTCTATAAGAAAGTAAGGAATTTCTGATTTTCCTAATATCTGTATAAATCGGAATGGTTAGGAATAATTTAGGATAAAATCAATGTTTTTGATATGAAATTTTTCGATAGGTTTTTGTTGCGAAGACATAACAAGGGCATTGAATGGGCATATTAGTTTCAGTGAATTCGCAAGATGTCACTAGTAATTATTTTAAAATGTAATTGGTACAGCAACGGGGCAAGAGTAGCCGTGGCAGTATGAGGCAAGAGTGGCCTCGGCTCTTGCCCCTAAGCCCCCCCTATCGGCGGCTCAGCCCCCCCAAACAAAAAGTGGGAAATCTCTGTCCATGCTTACTTCATATTAAGCCCACTAAACAATGACCAACGGTAACGATATCATCAACTATCTCAGAAGTCAGGTAGTGAGGCAAATATATAGCTTACTTGATTATCATGGACAAGGTCACAGTGCCTATTTTAATCTTTAACGTGCCTGTAGGCGGGAGCTTTATTATAAGTTTTACGGAAATTACGGTAAGTCGTTTGCAGCGATGACATTCTTACTTACTTTACGATTTTTGTGGCCTGACCCACATATAGTATTATTATAGATGTGGCCTGACCCACACACTTCCGCCGGAAAAGCATTAATATTCCTGCGGGAAACAGACGATCAATAGGATTTTCCTGTTTAATAAGTAAATAATTGACATTTTGGCGAAAATTTCGTTTATTTTCGTTTGCCAAACGACGATAAGTTCCAGCATAGGCTATGTCCCGTGCGCCTCCGCTGAAGAAATTTCGCCAAATTAAAGGGCAAACTGTGATCGACTTCAGCACAGCAAACTCAAGTGCAGGTAATAATGCTTTCATGGCGTAAAGTGGCATTTTTGGCGTAAACTAGCATTTTTGCCCTGCCATAGGCACCAAATAACGTGCGTGCTGTAATCATTGCATTTTAATTATTATGAATGTTTTTGAATTCATAGCAAAAAATGTTAATGTAAAAAAGAAATATTATTATTAGGTTATAGACTAACTGCAATAACGTTACCCAGGTAGGCCTACTGATGATCTAATAGTAGGCCTACTGGTTGACAGTGGTTGTTTGGTTGACTAGGCGTGTACATTATCTTATTTCTGCTTTTGCTAACTGCCAGTGTTGGGGTATTTAAATTGAATAGTAAATCGCACCTGTAGAAAACTATTGTAATAGTATTTAAAATGGTAAATAGATGCAAACTTTTGCAAATACCACATCTTTGTTTAAAACCTATTTAGCTATTATCAGTGTCAGTTACATATAATCATTGAGAAATTGGGAAATTTTCTAATGTAGTAACTTCCATCAGTAGTTCTTGAACTTCTTGTTAACTTTGGGTTAGAGCAACTGTTCAGAAGTTTCATAGGATGATTAATTCCTTTTCTTGGTAAGAATTAGTGCTACATTACTAAACTGGAGCACTGAATGGTATGGTTGTGTTTAATAGTGGCGTCAATAGTCAAACTATTTAAGTACTATTTAAATAGTATTTAGTATTTAAATAGTATATAGGCTACCCAACACTGCTAATTGCATATTTCCCGGTACTTCTCTAAATCGCTTAGGGCCTGCCTATATTTGTGTTTTTCTTGCTTCTTGAAATCATCGACATGTAGGTACGAAGAATTCATGTGAAGTTGACTGGCCATTTTTAAAGAACTTTAAGGCATGCCAAACGCCAGCCAATGGAAGTTGCTTCTTTGCTGCAGTTGCTGATCAACTGGGTTTGGCAATGTCAGAAGCCGCAAACATTCGCCTACAACTTGTCCAACATGTCCGACAGCATCGCCAAAAAATGGTTAGTGACTTAGTGTACGTTCTGGTGCGAGTAATAATAATGTAGAAAGCTTGCATTTAGGCCTATGCAGTGTGGTACTAAAATTGTGAAACTTATTAGTGCACTGAAGTTATAAATAGCGTACCGTATCTCTCTGCACTCTGCAGTGTAGCTCTAATAGCAAGGCCTACTGTAACCGTTATGATTTGTTGCTACATATTGCCGGTTGTAGCGAATAAAATTTATAGTCTACGTTTGTTACTGTTACCGTGAAGGGACACAGCAGCTTTCCCCCCTGAAATTGTTAAAAAATATGATTTATTGAGTACTGACATTGTGGTATTGTGTATTTTTTCCAGTTAGCAACAGAGCACTGGGATGCTATAGTTGGTACCCATGGAGGAGTGGAACCCTACTTAGAGCTCATGTCGAAGCAGTCGACACACGCGGATGGTATAATGATCGCAGCAGCTGTTGATGTTTACAAACGCACTTTGATAATCATTCAAGATGATGGACTTCGTTTGGAATTCACACACAACGGAGATATGTCCGACATCAACATGCTGACCCAAACCCCGATGTTTCTCGGATATGTCAAAGGAAATCCGTCTGATGCTAACAGAAATCACTACCTAAGCCTGCACCCCAAATGTATTGCCGTTACTCAACATCAACCGTCTGAGCCTGCATCTGTTGGAGTCCTTGCTGCACCGTCGGGCAACCTGAAACCTCCGGAAGCGGTATGTTTTATGAGAGCAGTTGGAGAGAAACCCTAGGTAATATAATATCTGTTACTAATAATCTGAACATGGTCTTCTCTCTGTCCCTTTTGCTCGCACCTCCACCAGGCAGAGCTGTGCATTCTCTGTGATTGGCCCCTCGACCTGGAATGGCCTTCCTCTGGCACTCCGCTCCCTTCCTAGAACCCCTTCTCAGTCATTCCTCTCTCAACTTAAAATGGTCCTATTTGGCCGCACTTGAGTTGGGAGCGCCTCCGAGTAGTTCCCTTGAAGAGGCGCTGTACAAATTCAAGTAATGAATGAATGAATGAATAACAGACCTACATGGCTACAATACAATAGACTGCTGGATTCTGTGTACCTCATGCACATACAGATCATCGACTATTCTCTGTTCCAAGGAAGGACCCAAAAATTTGTAATGTTCTCAAAATTAATCGAACACTTACTACCATCTTTGTGTTATGCACCTGCAGTGACCCAACCCAACCTTAGCAGGGCTCTCACCCTTTTGGGTCTCCTTGGTCCCTTCTAAAGGCAATATATAAAGATTATCCCATGAAGTTTAAATTAGCTTATGAATAGTTTATTATTTCTGTTTTGTTACTTGTTATTACTAATTTCTCTTTCCTTTCCTTGTTTTGTTACTTGTTAATGCATAACTTTATGTATTATGCATTGTTCTTTGTGGACCAATAAAAGATTGATTCAATGATTGATGGTTCTGATTACAATTTCTGTGACTTTGTAGAAATATATGATGCCGCAGTCAGTGCCACTTGATCTAGCGCAAGAACTTTCACATGGCCCGGAGCAGCCAAGTTTATTGGAGTTTCCATCAAAAGAAGGTGTGAAGCAGACAAGGCGAATGAACACAGGGATTTACAAGCAGTATCCTTTCATAGAATATAGTGTAACTCAAGATGCAATCTTTTGCTTCCCATGTCGTATGTTCCCACAAAGTGGTCGCACAGAGCCATCGTTCACAGAAACGGGATATAACAATTGGAAAAAAGTTCATGAAAACATCAGAAAACACTGTGAAACAATGGTCCATTGCAATTCGATGAGCGCCTGGCACATGTTTCAACAAACAAGAAATACAGGGGCCATCGACAAGATGTTGGATATTCAGCGAAGAGCTGCAATTGATGAGAACAGAAGTTATATCACTTCGATTGCCAAAGTAGCTGTAACTTGTGCTCGTCAAGGTATTGCGCTTAGAGGTCACAGAGAAACTGTATCTTCCACTAACAGGGGTAATTTCCTTGAGATTGTTGATTTGATAGCATTGGAAAGCCCCACGTTCAGAAACAAGCGCACCAATGCAGCAAGAAATGCACAGTATCTTCATCATGATATGCAGAACACGTTATTGGATATTTGTGCCAGTTGCGTTGTCGAGACGATCGTCTGTGAATTGCGTGCATCCGGTCCTTTTTCAATAATGGTTGACGACTCTTCTGACATTTCACTGACGGAACAAATGTCAATTTGCGTGCGATATGTCCATGACTGCGACATCAAAGAACGGTTTCTTGGGTTCTTTGATGTCCACCAAGTAGACGCTGATGGACTGAAGAGTCTTATAGTGACAACACTGAGCAAGTTGAATGTTGATATCAATCTATGTGTTGCTCAGTGCTACGATGGTGCGTCGGTAATGAGCGGAAAGGCGGCCGGAGTTCAAGCAAAGATTCGTGAAATTGTTCCATCCTCAATATACATCCATTGCTACAGTCATCGATTGAACTTGGTACTCATCGACACATGCAAAAGCATAAGTAGTGTGGCTAATTTTTTGGGGTCTTACAACTTGCTTATGTCTTTCTTGCCTCGCGGTCATCAAAACGTCATGACATATTTATAGCTTTGCAAGCACGGAAGAAGTTGGTCGTTTTGGAACTGCCAGAACTGTGCGAAACACGCTGGGCGAGTCGCTTTGCTTGCGTTCGGGTTTTCAGAGAACGACTTGATATCATAGTTGAGTCACTGCAGGAAATTGAGAAGCCCACCTATCGTGACAGAACTGCAGCAGCGGAAGCCAAGGGAATCTTGTTACAATTGCAAACAACAGGATTTGCATTCCATCTCGCTATGTTCTACAAGTTGCTCAGCATTACGAAGCCGTTGTCTGACGTGTTACAGGGGAATAAAATTGACATATCAAAGGCCTTGACGCTAGTAAAAACCAGTAAGCAGCAAATTATGACAGCTCGAACACAGTTTCGGTTGGTGTACACTGAAGCAAGACTCTTTGTGCCAAAACATTGTATGCCAGTGCAGCCAGTTAGCAAACTTGGCGATAGTGAACAGCTGTCAGAACAGGTGACAACAGTTAATTTTGCTGCATGCAAATCAAAGCGTACGTCAAGACTACCGTCAGCGTTCAACGATTTTGTTGTGACCGAAAGAATTCCATCTGAGTGTGGCAGTCTTAGTCTGACTCAGCCTGTCGTTCCGTTTGATTGTTCCAGTGAAGAGCTGGAACACCGTCGCATATACTATGAAGTGATCGATACAATGCACAAAGAAATGTGCCGGCGTTTTTCTGATGTAACATCCAACATCATGCTCGGCATTGAAGCGTGCGACCCGAGCAAAGACAATTTCATGAATGTGGATGTCTTACAGCCAATGGCTCTAAACTATGCCATAAACACTGATGCAATGTGTGCTCAGGCGGCAAGCATTAGGGCGATTGTCGCCAACTGTGACAAAACCAAAAGGCCCAAAACAGTTGGAGAAGTACTAAAACTGATTGGATGTTTTAGGTCAGGTTTTGAAGACATTTGGCGCATGCTTCAAATCGCTATCACCGTCCCAGTCACAAGTGCCGAATGCGAACGATCATTTTCTGTTATGAAACGTATTAAGTCATACCTGAGATCCACGATGTCGCAAGATAGATTGCGCAACATTTCTATTCTAGCGATTGAAAGGGAGTTGTCGGATGTAACAACTGTGAACTGGGAAAATGTAATTGACAAATTCAGCGAGGGTGACAGAAGACTGCCTCTGCGCTATGATCAACAGTAGGCAACACTTGAAGTTGCTCACAGTTGCTAAAACAAATGTGTTAACACTCTGTTATGCGTTGTGCTATTCAAAATATATGCATTGAAATGTGTTAAAACTGATAGCTTTAATGAATATGCCAGTTGGAAAAATTTTAAGAACTCACAAGTGTTAAATTGAATGTGAGTTTACCTGATGTAAGTTCCTTCAATGAGCATTGAATATGGGGAATCTTCAGCAACCACCGTATGGTTAAGTAAACAAAATGTCACTGATGGGCCAACATCTGGCTTAATCGTGTTTCTGTTTTGGATTCTGTCTAATCATTGAAGCAACATTTGTCCTCTGAGTCCTCTTCCAGGTACCTGCCTATGCATCTCTTTTCTTGTAAAGCCTTTTCTGCTGCAGTTGTCCTAGTTGATGACTAAAGGGAACTTTCAAATTGTAAGAATATAGTAAGTTTTATATTTTGAACCATGAAGATGCTGACTGAAGAAAATAGAGTGTCGCTGAGAAGTGCAGATTTGCAAACTTGCTGCGACTGAATTGCGAGTGCGGTAGTTGGGTTTAGTTGACCGGATGATATATGTATTGTATCTCAGTTTTCAGTAACTGCTGTGCAGTTTATGCAACATTGTTTTTTTACCAGTTAATGATACTGGTCTGCGCTTACAACTGGTGACGTGTATTTGAAAAACCGCATAATGCTTTATCAACATTCAGAAATCTAATGTCACAGTTAATGTGACTTTACATGCAGCGACGCATACTAAAAATTTCTCAAAGCAAATGTTACATTTTAATCAATTGTTTGCTTGCAGTAAACGTGTTGCAGACATTTGGAAGAAAAGTTTGTCTGCCATGCGCATGAATGCTGTTGGTAGTTTAAGTCTGCATGTTGGAGAGTTTCTGGGAAAGTTGTTGAAGGGGCGTTCTTTGAGTATCTAACTGCCGACTACACATGAAAATTGAGTATGCCCAGTTAATTATTTTCTTGGGGTTTCTGCTATAGATTTACGAAGTTTTCCTTAAGTTTCTTTCAAAAACTTTTTGTTATATTTTTATTTTTCTAGAATTTCCAAGTGTTGCCATGGATAATAATTCTTAAGTAAAGTGTTTTCAACTTCATGATGTTGATGTTTTAATGGGTTTGGTGTAGTATTGCATGATGGCTTTATTCCAACATGAAGTATTTCAGACACAAAAAGTGTGATTGGGAATGTGATCCATCTGTTAGGAATGTTACTGAATTACATGGCAAGAGATTTTGTATATGTATATAAGAATAGAAAAATGGATGTTTTAAGTTTGTCATCATGTTGTTTGTACAGGAGGCATAGTTGCAGTTCAAATAAATTCATGTTTGAAAGTTTTCCTGTAGCAAAATGCTGTAATAACTTGTTAGGGATTTTATGTCGCTTATGTACATTAAATGTGTGCTTTACAAGGAAATAAACATTAGGATTTAACGTGTTTATTGTATAGTTTTCAATCAATCTGAGTGGAGAATAGTAAAACTTGCAAGAACCTGTTTCAAATCAATGCCCAGTAACAGCTGTAAGGGTCTATGAAAGAAGTAATTTGGGAACATCTTAAAGATTTTCTTGTGATAGAACTCAAACTTCTGTACAGTATATTGATTCCATTGTCTGCAGGTTTTGTGTCGGGTATAGAAGAGGGAAGGGATGGAGGCATAGGCGCAACCACCCTATGGGACCCGTAGGACGCGTCCCCCAACTTTCGGGCAGGCTGGGACGGTCCCCCCCCAACTTTTGAAAATTTTGAGGTAAACAAGAGCCCAAAATGCACTCCATTTGGTATTAAATGCTCAAAATTGCGTCGTCGTAAGCTCCGCCCCAGACCCCGTTGGCGGAGCTTACGACGCCCCCCCGTATCCTATAGTCGTTAGGGGCTTCTTGCTTTCCGCAATCGCGGCTGTACGTGCACCTTCCGCACTCGCAATTTCCCCCATTCGAACGTTCTAGTAGGTCCGTCCCCTAACAAATCGCTGGACCTGGCCGATAGAATACAGAGTAAGGCTAAAGCCGCTAAACTCAACCGAGTCTATAAGAATTCAGTGCAGGATGTTGCTGTATAATTTCACTCTAAACCTGTAGCCCTACTTATCACGCTTTAAAATTCGACTAAGGCTCGCGGTAGAAGCCTAGGAGGACATTTCAATTTTTACTTCTGAGACTGCGAGTGGTATTATTCTAAAACCTAAAATCTCAGTTTATCCATATAAGTCATATTTTTTCACATATCTAGATGGTTTAGGTACTTTTATATCGAAATCATCGAAATCATCGGTGAAAAATTGGAGGTAAATTAGAGCCCAAAATGTACTGCATTTGGCATGAAATGCTCAAAATTGCGTCGGCTTCTGGGGCTCCGCCCCAGACCCCGATGGGGGAGCTTACGACGCTCCCCCATACCCCCCTAGTCGTTAGGGGCTTCTTGCCTTCGGCAATCGCAGCTTCGCGCCTTCGGCGCTCGCAATCCCCCCTCAGACATTCTAGAGAAGGAAGGGCTTAGGGCTACAGCCCCCCAAACCGGAAATCCTGGCGCCGCCACTGGAGGCAAGAGTGGCCTCGGCTACTCTTGCCCCATCGACCGCCACTCTTGCCCCATCATAAGGCCGTACTATATAAAAGTTTTGTCTTCCATTTATTAATTGTTATAGGGGTCTATTTTCACATTTGTTAATTTGTTTAGTCTCGTTTTCAGAACATGGTTAGACATTATAAACGGAAAAGCGAGCATGGAAGATATCCATCTGTGAATTTGCAACGTTGTTTGACGGTTGTCAAAAATAAAGAAATGTCCCTGTGAGCAGCGTCTAAAGAATTTAGAATTCCTAGAGCGACCATACAAAAGCGTTTAAAGTCATTCGATTTGCCACAACCAAAAAATCTGGGTCGATTCAAACGAATTTTTACAGACGAAATGGAAAGTCAGTTGAAGCAACGTGTAGTGGAAATGGAAGGAATCTTCTATGGAATGTCCACTTCTGACCTTGGCAGAATTGCAAGTGGAGAGAATGGTCGCACTGTCACAATTGTAGCTGCTGTTAGTGCTACGGTCAGTTTATTCCGCCAGCCATGATTTTCCCAAGGCAGCGAATGAGTGATCGCTTGTTGCATGATGCTCTTTCCGGAACTGTTGGGTACTGCTCAGGATATGGATAAAAAGACAGCACGTTGTTCAGTCAATATTTTGACCATTTCATTGAACATGTTTGACCAACCAAGGAGCAGAAGGTCCTCCTTGTACTCGACAATCACGTCAGTCATAAATCCCTTGAAGCGATTGAAAAAGCAAGAGCAAACGGGATTATACTTTTAACTCTGCCTCCCCACACCAGCAGCAAACTCCAGCCTCTAGATCACACTGTCTTTAGAGCGTTAAAGGTTTTTACAGCCAAGAGTGTGACCGCTGGATGATAAATAACATGGGAAAAAGAATAACTGAATACGACATTGCTTCCATATTGACCGGTGGGGCAAGAGTGGCTTTTTAAAGGCCTGCATAGAGTGGCTTTTTAAAGGCCTGCATAAAATGTTAAATACCAAAGAATGACATGTATTTTTTGGAAATAATTTGTATACTCTACAGGGCCACTTCAATGGCCTATAACAGGGTATAGTCCGTTGTTTCAATATTTTCACCTGCTAGTAGATATTTAGATTAAATCCTTAAGGGGCCGCTCTTGCCCCGCCCTCCTCTAAGCTGGAGCCCTGCGTTTTGACGTAAATCGGCACTTTAGACATTTTGAGTTTGCGATTAGTTTTCGATCACTAAAGACATCTTGTGGAATCTAGAGTCGAAGATGTCAACCACATCTAAAGAAATCATTTCTAGGCTGTAGAGGAATGGATGGATCAGAAGTTTAACGACAACTTATAGGCCTAGTAACAAAGGCAGTTGACGTATAAGGGAATTATTATGGCTTAATACACGGATATTTTTATTTATTTATTCGAAGGTTTGATGACAATTTTAAATTGAAAGGTGATTAAACGAAAATTATTTCTCCTCATTTTAAAGAATCATTTTCAGCACATTACCAAAACATGAAACCGCGAAATCATATAACTGCGGATAAGCTTTTGAGCGCGTTATTTATTTTCGTGATGATGATGCTGATGATGATGATGAAGTTAATGATGATGGCGATGATGATAACGATAATGATGACGATGATGATGATGATGATAATGATGATGACGGCGAATGTGATGATGATGATGATGATGATGATGATGATGATGATGATGATGATGATGATGATGATGATGATGATGATGATAATAATGATGATGATTGTGATGATGATGATGAAGATGATGATGATGACGACGACGACGATGATGACGATGAAGAAGGTGATGATGATCGTGATGATGAAGGTGGTGATGATGATGATGATGATTATGACGATGACAATAATGCTAATTATGGTGATGAAGGCGATGATGATTATGATGATGATGATGATGATTTTGATGATGATGATGACGATTTTTTTGATGATGATGATTATGATGATGATGATGATGATGATGATGATGATGATGATGATGATGATGGCACCACACAAAAGCATGAACAATTGAATTAATCCTCTGTTGTCGAATTAAATTAAATTAGTATAATTGCAGCTTGTATCATAAGCGATTATAGTTAGTTAGTTGGTTAGTTGCTCTTTAACGACACTGTGTCATAACAAAGACGATCAGCGTCGCCCCTCCTTTTTCCAGGATTGGGACTGGCACTGCCTGGAACAAAGGAACGGAAATGCAGTGTCTAGATTGATCTTTACTGCGGGTGGCTCGGTCGCAATATAAACGTGGAGTACAATACAATACAACACATCACAATACAACTGGGGCGCGGTGGTTTGGGGGTATGTTCGGTGCCTTGCAGCTGGAGGGTTGCGGGTTCGAATCCACCTCAAGTCGCCGCGTAGGGATCCTGGGCAAGTCCTTCACTCGCAATTGCTCATGCGCTTCGGCGTGAAACTCTGATTCAGCGTCCGCGCAGTAGTCGGGAGCGCCTCTGCATGGGCAATCTGGTAGGGGCGCTATAACAAGTGTTCAAATACAATACAAAAAAGGCCAATTAATTCGTTTAATTAACAACGCCATAATTATTATGACATCAAAGGCAGTTTACGTCGGTAGAATATGTCGGACTTAATATAGAATGCGATAATTTTTACAAAAGTCAAGTATTTACAGATAAGAAAAATGCAATTTAAAGGTGTCTTAGGATACCTTAACAATATAACAATATCTCTAATATTTAAGTGTGCAGTGATATCTTGGGGCTGCAACGGTGGTTATCGTCGAACTCACTTTATTGCACTTTCCTAGACGACATAGAAGAAGGCAGGGAATTGGTTGCAGTTTTTTTTCTTAACGACAGTGTAGCGTAACAAAGATCATTAGCGTCGCCCTCTACCTTCACCGAGGCCTGGGACTGGCACTGCCTGGAACTAAGGCATTAACTTGCAGTATCTAATGTGAGTACTTTTAATTCGTTTATGGCATAAAAGGCTGTTTACATATTTCGAAAAATCTGCCTGCTGGTAAGGTGATATTTTCGCGAAATTTTGCTATTTATAAAGACGAAAAATCCAATTTAAAGGTGTCTTAGGATAGCTCAAAAATTTCTCTAAAATTGAAGTGTTTCACGACTTCTTGTGATTGCAAAGGCTGTTTTATTTGATCTTAGTTTATTACACTTTTCCTTTCTGCCCTTCGGTCCATCCTGCCTTCAGGGGTCTAGTAAGGTGCTGGTAAGGTGATATTTTGTGGTTCACAGAGATAAAACCCTCTTTCCTCTGTTCACCCTTTGCCCTCTTTCCCGTTCTACACACATTTATATAGCGCAAAGGTTTTTCCACTTGAATCTGGCATTTCCACTTGAACCTGGATTTTCCACTTGAAACTGGATTTTCCACTTCAGCCTGGCTTTTCCACTTGAACCTGGCTTTTCCACTTGAACCTGGTTTTTCCACTTGAACCTGGCTTTTCCACTTCAACCTGGCTTTTCCACTTCAACCTGGCTTTTCCACTTCAACCTGGCTTTTCCACTTCAACCTGGGTTTTAAATTTGAACCTGGCTTTTCCCACTTGAACCTGGCTTTTTCACTTGAACCTGGATTTTCCACTTGAACCTGGCTTTTCGATTTTTAACCTGGCTTTTCCACTTGAACCTGGCTTTTCCACTTGAACCTGGCTTTTCGATTTGAACCTGGCTTTTCCACTTGATCCTGGTTTTTTCACTTGAACCCGGCTTTTCCACTTGAACCTGGCTTTTGATTTGAACCTGGTTTTTCCACTTGAACCTGGATTTTCCACTTGAACCCGGCTTTTCCACTTGAACCTGGCTTTCGATTTGAACCTGGATTTTCCACTTGAACCTGGCTTTTCCACTTGAACCTGGCTTTTCGATTTTTAACCTGGCTTTTCCACTTGAACCTGGCTTTTCCACTTGAACCTGGCTTTTCGATTTGAACCTGGCTTTTCCACTTGATCCTGGTTTTTTCACTTGAACCCGGCTTTTCCACTTGAACCTGGATTTTCCACTTGAACCCGGCTTTTCCCACTTGAACCTGGATTTTCCACTTGAACCTGGCTTTTCCACTTGAACCTGGCTTTCGATTTGAACCTGGCTTTTCCACTTGATCCTGGCTTTTCCACTTGAACTTGGCTTTTCGATTTGAACCTGGCTTTTCCACTTGAACCTGGATTTTCCACTTGAACCACATCTTGCAGCTGCCATGTCCGTTGACTTCGACCTTAACTTACACCAGAGTATTTGGAAACGTTGTACTACGTACAAGATGTGCGTACAATAACTGACGATAGGATAGGATCTAATATATTAGCGACATCTTATGGCCGTTGAATGTATGCTAGCACTTTATTCATTTCCCGCTGTTATTATATGTAATTTTCATTATTATGCGAAATATTGGTTTGTGCATCAAAAACATTATGTACAGTTCTCACTGTTCTGTATATAAATAAGGTATGAATAGCAGCAGTTCGATGGCAACAGGACAGGAAGTTCGTATGGCATCAAAGGCTTTGACGTCGATTGGAAACTTAACGCTGACACATTAGGCAAACGAAACCATCCATGGTTGGTTAGTTGCTGTTTAATGACACTGTGTCATAAAAAGATTATTAGCGCCACCCTCCTACTGACTTCAAGCTTGGAACTGGCACTGTCAAATTATGGACATTTGCGGAGTTTTTTGCTTACAGAAGCCAATCTTTCGGATAATGAATGGTGAATATAATTTCAACTTCGCTATTTGAGATAATCGTTCAGTGTTAATGCTTACGATAAGGGTAGATATTAGCAATAAGGACAAGTTCGAATTAACGATTTTTAGGAAAGTGATTGGATTGGATCCACAGTTTAACGGCAGCTTATGACAACATAGGCCGTTTCCGCCGACAAAGATTAGTTTTTGGCATATTACAGCTTTTCTTAGGAAAGTGACATAGACATTATAATATATATTATAATCAAAATAATCGAAACAAAGGTGTTTGAAAGAAACTGTTCTTGGTTTGCCCTGTTTAATGGCCTCTTATGGATTCCGAAGCCTTTGACGTAGAACATACATTAACACACATTTATAATCAATCAATCAATCAGCCGTCTATTGAATCAACAACAGCACAATTAATTAACAATCAGTCATTTAATAAAACAAAAAAAATATTAATCTGCTGATGCCGTCAATGTGTCATTTGTTTGTTAAATGACACGTTTACACTAATTACTAAAGAGTCCAACGGTTCCGTTGTATCCAACAGCCAATGGAAACTTATAGCATCAAAGGCCTCTCACTTCACAATTTTGTTTTTGTCCTAAACAAACTAATGAGAAGATTGTATATTCGTTCTACCTGTTTAACGACGCATCGTCATAACGAAGATGACTAACGTCGCCCTCATTCTTTCTCCAGGCTTTGGTCTGGTACCATGAAACTAGGCATTCGCAAGCGGTGGAATTAATCTACCTTAATCAAAAGTAACTTTAGATGTTTACAAAACATTTATGCAATGTAAAAAGCGACTGGTTGAAGCGGCCTTGCACTGATCCCTCCTGTCTTACCATTAAGCCTCCAAACTAGATTACTTGTCAATTTGTCAGCGAAGAACGAATCGAACATTGCATTTCTGTTTAGAACGACATCTTGTGGCAAACAAAAATTTAACTAAACATCTAAATTTAAATAGCAAAATCTAATTACACGTAAAGGGGCAGCGTTCTGTCCGCTCCTATTGACTGGTTAAACGAATTAACAATACGATACCAATGACGTCATTTATAATGTAATAGTATTTGTTAATAATAATAATAATAATATCCATTCTTTAATTAAGCGCCTGACAAATTCACTGCGTTGTACATGTACATGTTATGCAATTGAAACAATCTTAACTACTAACAGAACAGACAGCCTGCAATACACAATTGTCTGAAGGTTGCCTAGTTGCTGTTTAACGACACTGTGTAAGACGCTGTAGCTGCTTTAAGGTACTAGATGAGTCGTCAAAAACATTCAGAATTAGTCATTTATAGAGTAGAAGACAATGACATCGTCGGAGCAGAAGAGAAGCTACCTGCTAGGAAACCGTGGGTAACAAGAGAAATGATAGAAGAGATGGAGGAACGGAGAAAATGGAAACACCAAAGCACCGAAAAAGCCAGACAAGAATATAGAAGATTAAACAACAAACTGAGAAGAACAACAGAAGAGGCAAGGGAAAAATGGTGGGACGAGAAATGTCAAGAGTTAGAAGACTTACAGCAAAAGGGAAGATATGACAAAGTGTACGAAAAGGTTAAACAGATATCTAGGAAACCGGGAAAAGGAGGAGGAATAGAGGTCAGCGACAAACAAGGTAGACTTCTAAATGAAACAAACGAAGTTAAGAATCGATGGAAGGAGTACGTGGAAGAACTCTACAGAAGTGAAGTTGGAGAATTGCACGACAATCAGGGACTGGAGAAGGAAGAGGAGACTCAAGAGAGAGAGGAGGATATTGGCCCAGAGGTGCTGGGAGAGGAGGTAAGAGCGGCTATAAAGGAACTGAAAAACAACAAAGCAGAGGGAATAGACAACATACCAGCCGAGATGCTCAAAAGTCTGGAGGATAGAGCCATGAAAGAACTAATAAGGATATGCCAAGATATATATACAACGGGAGAATGGCCAGAGGACTTTCTGCAATCCATAATCATACCAATTAAAAAGAAGCCAAATGCAACAGCATGCGAGGATCACCGAACCATTAGTCTCCTAACCCATGCGTCAAAAGTCATGATAAGAATACTGGCAAAGAGAGTGCAAGCAAAGACAGAGGCAGTTGAGGGGCTGGGAGATGATCAATTTGGTTTTAGAAAGGGCATGGGAACTAGGGACGCGATAGGAACACTAAGAGTACTAACAGAGAGGAGCTGCCAGAATGGTCAGGATGTATATATATGCTTCGTGGATTATGAAAAAGCATTTGATAGAGTTGACTGGAGAAGGCTATTACATGCATTGAGGCGGATGGGAATAGATTGGAGAGACAGAAGATTGATAGGAAACTTATACATGGGACAAAAGATGCGAATTAGAATAGAGGGAGAGTACTCGGAACCTGGAAACGTTGGAAGAGGTGTGCGACAAGGATGCCCACTGTCACCATTACTATTTAACATCTATATAGAAGAGCTTGTCAGAGAAGCAGTAGAGGATATGGAGGAGGGAATAAAGGTTGGTGGAAGATGGATCAAGGCATTAAGATTTGCAGATGATCAGGCAATGTTGGCGAGAAACCAGAAAGGACTACAAGCAATGATGGATAGGCTAAACACAACATCAACCGAATACGGGATGAAGATTAACATAAAAAAGACAAAGGTATTGAAGATAAGTAAAGGAAAGGAAACTGTAGTCAGAATACACATTGGAGGGAAACCGATAGAGCAAGTAAAAGAATTCTGCTACCTAGGGAGTATGATCACGACAGAGGCCAAATGCCACAGAGAAATTAAAAGAAGGATAGCAATAGGAAAGGAGGCATTTTCAAACAGGAGAGAATTACTGAGAGGAAAACTAAACAGGAATCTGAAAATAAGAATGATAAAGACACTAGTGTGGAGTGTGGTGTTGTATGGGTCAGAGACATGGACAATGAGAAAAGCGGATATAAGAAGACTGGAAGCTTTCGAAATGTGGACATGGAGAAGAATGGAAAAAATCAGCTGGACAGAACATATAACAAATGAAGAAGTGCTGGGAATAATTGGAGAAGAAAGAGTCCTTATACGCACAATAAGAGAGAGACAAAGGAAATGGATCGGGCACACGCTGAGAGGAGACTCACTATTAAGAACGATCATTGAAGGAAAAATGGAGGGGAGGAAGACAAGAGGAAGACCAAGACAGATGTTGCTGGATTGGATGATGACAAACGATTACAGGAAGCTGAAAGAAGAGGCTCAACAAAGAGAGAGGAGTGGCGACGTCGGACATTTGAACCTGCCTAAGAGGCAGAGAACCACAAGAAGAAGAAGAAAGAAGAAGAGTAGAAGGTCGCATATTTCAAGGTGTTTAATGAGAACTTAACAATTCTACTTGTTTTGCAATGCGCAACAAGACGTTCTTTATTTTCCAGTCTTTGACGACATCTTGTGTGGCCTTAAACTATCTTCCATTCATACTAAGATGATTTCCGTCGCCCTCCTCCTTTATCGAGGCTTCGGACTGACAACAAACACCCAAATATAAGACAGTACCTGATATAAATTACCTTAATGAAAATGCATTTTGCAACGTTTTGCAAATAGGCCCTTCTCGTGCAACACGACTAGAGATTGCACGACTGTGTTGAGAATTAGGAGTACGGCGCTTTAGAAGCTTCAAGATTGTAACACATATTTGTTGAGGATTTATTCGACTTGCTTTTGTATTGAAGAGTAGTTTCTTAATGTGTCTGACGCCTGTCCGTAACAAAACTGTTCGGGGGTCGATAGTTATTTTGCAGTCATATAAGAAGACATCTTGCGGCAGAGAATTGGTGGCAGTTTTCTTCTTAACGACACTTTGTCATTATAAAGACGATTAGCGTCGCCCTCCTCAAATGTAGTGGCCCATAAACATAACACTGGTAGTATACAAAATTAGTGCTTTGTAGAGGAAAAGTCAGAGTGAAACAAAAAATTCACATAAAAAACAATTAAGCAAATATTACAGCACCGATACTTTCTAAACTTTACTGCACTGTCTGCACATAACCAATACTAGTGTTTGAAAGGCATGGGTCAGTATTGTCCACACTTAACATTTACTTTAAAAATTAGAAATTCTAAATAGCTGCCAAATTTTCAACATCGTTTGACGTGTTGAATTATTTCTATTTTGCAAAATAGAAAGCATTAAAAAATTCCAGAAAGGAACACCATTTGTAAACATTTTCAAAAGACTTTTTTTAACATTTTTGACAACTACTCAGATTGAACTGGTGATCCCTAAGAAATATAGCATCACACGGACTTTGAGTGAAAGCCATTTGTGTACAAAATTCAGTATACCCATGTGACTAAAATCCTGGACCAAGAATGTAAAAACCACAGACATAATAAAGGAGGCAGATGTTCAGAGTTGCCAGGGTATTACTGCGAATCCAATCACTCACAACTCACACACTTTTACATGGTTGAGATCCCATTAAAAAACCACCGCTGATATCAAATTTATAGTCAATCAGTTCAAACATAATGTGCATGTAACCATTAACTAGCTGCACTAGGCTGCTGTTGATAATGAGCAAATGAATCAGAAGTATTTTTTATGTAAACTGTGCTTTCAAATTAAATATACCAAAATTATTTGTCAGCATAGTACATAATACATGTTTGAGGAACTTATTCTAGATGATCGAAAAAGAAAAATAATTAAATAAATTTGCCACCGGTCCTCCTGCAGTGGGAAAATTCCTGCTGGTCCGTGACACTAGTTAATTCCTGCCGGTCCGCTAAACTAAAAAGTTTGGGAAGCACTGCTCTAGCCAATCGGCTGCCATGCTAAAACAGTCAGTATTTCAGGCTCACACTATCTAGGCGAACCTGTATCCAAAGAGAATACGGGCAGAAGGAAGTAGCCAATTCTCATTTTCAATCATAACATCAGAACAACACAAAACTAGACTCCTAACAGTGCCAAAACAATTGCGTGCGGGTTCTATTAACCCGGGACTCCAAACAAGCAGAGTTGGTTCTCTTGGAAGAGAAAACACAAACACTCCCCGAGTTCCCGTCGGCAACTTTTCTACCATAAAGGATGTAGGTAAATATAATACTCGCGGTATTTACCTCTGCCTAAGCTCCTTAATCAATAAGGTAAAATTTACACGGTTGACAATTATTGGTTAGAGCGATCCGCCTTAGACACCTTCGAAAAGATATCCAACGATACCATAATTATAAGCCTCGGGCACGATAGGCGATTAATGAGAAATGTGGGGTAAGCTACAAACAGGCATTTTATAATAATTATTATGCAAATCGTAAACGTAAACTCCAAATATGTAAAGCGCTAACCTAAAGCCAAGCGCAGGGCACCACCTTATTCATGAGCGCTGCGTCTTGTCAGAGGGGCTGTCCTGAGATGGTCAAGGAAAGATCGGAGTCTGGTTTCCAGAGAGACCAAATAGAAGAAGGCAGAGGAGCTGCTAAGAAGGGTTTCGACTTCTCCTTCCACTTCTGAGTAGGAATATAAGTGAAAGAAAGAAAGAAAGAAAGAAAGCATGAATGAATGAATGAATGAATGAATGAATGAGTTATAAAGAGCTGTAATATGCCAAAACTAATCTTTGTCGGCGGTAACGGCCTATGTTGTCATAAGCTGCCGTTAAACTGAGGATCCAATCCAATCGTTCCAAGCTGTAATATGCAAAAAATAATCTTTGTCGGCGGCAACGGCCTATGTTGTCATAATCTGCCGGTAAACTCTGGATCCACCCATCTATCGTTTCAATATGAAGCCACCGCACAATTAAGTTGAGATCGACGTGACGGTCCTGGTCTTAAGTAACAGAAAAACGAGTCTGTCAGCGACGATTATGTTACACCACTACTGCTTCTACTGTCAGGCCGACTGTTACTTTTTTTATTTATATCTGTGTTTACTATAAATTCAAACTGACACACCACACTCTGATTACAAGTCATAATAATTATGAAAGGATGATTACGGCTATTACCGGAGTCGAATTTAACTGTTAATATTTGCTATCTCAACCCATTTAATAACTGTCAGAACTGAGCCAATTTTTCCTAGCTGTTACCTGTTACAAGTTGCGACCTGTCAGCTTGATGTTGAGAATAAACGAAATTGATTGATTGATTGTATGGCATCCATGCAAGGCACCCATCTGTCCTACTTCTCATTTTGTCCTACCAACACCACCTAGCGAATGGAAGGCCGAATGGGCCTTTTTGGGAAGGGCCTGGAATCGATTCTGCATCCAATACTGATCTTCTGCACTTTGTGCCAGAGTGCTAACATTCACCTAAACCCTCTCCCACTGCTACTGCTGCTGTTGCTGTTGCTGCTGCTGCTGCTGCTACTGCTGCTACTGCTGCTGCTGCTACTGCTACTGCTACTAGTGTATTGTATTGTATTGTATTGTATTGTATTTGAACACTTGTTATAGCGCCCCTACCAGATTTCCCATTCAGAGGCGCTCCCGACTACTGTACGCTGAATCGGAGTTTCACGCCGAAGCGCATGAGCAATTGCGAGTGAAGGACTTGCCCAGGGTCCCTACGCGGCGAATTTGAGGTGGATTCCAACCCGCAACCCTCCAGCTGCAAGGCACCGAACATACCCCCAAACCACCGCGCCCCAGTATATTGTGTTGTGTGTTGTATTGTACTCCACGTTTATAATGCGACCGAGCCACCCGCAGTAAAGATCCGAGAAATTAATCTCTGATAAACCGACCGACCGGGAAGCGAACACGAGGCGCCGACGTGGAGAGCGGGCTACCAACCCACTCGGCCGCTCAGGATCCTTGTACTACTACTACTACTACTACTACTACTACTACTACTACTACTACTACTACTACTACTACTACTACTACTACTACTACTACTACTACTACTACTACTACTACTACTACTACTACTACTACTACTACTACTACTACTACTACTACTACTACTACTACTACTACTACTACTACTACTACTACTACTACCACTACTACTCTACTACTACTACTACTACTACTACTACTACTACTACTACTACTACTACTACTACTACTACTACTACTACTACTACTACTACTACTTTATTATTATTATTATTATTATTATTATTATTATTATTATTATTATTATTATTATTATTATTATTATTATTATTATTATTATTATTATTATTATCATTTATTGTCTGAAAAGTCATCTCAGCAGATCTCAGAGAGCGTTGGCAATGTTCCGGAGAGGCAGATGGCATTCCCCCGTTGCAGAGCTACTGAGATACGTTGGAACAAGTACGATGTCTCCAGTGGATCGTGCGTTGCGTCCTTTATCCGGCTTCCCAACTCTAATATGAATTGCAGACCTTCACTGCTCCAAGCGCCGCCGGTTTCCATGGCAACAGCTACAAAGTCATGGCTGGTAGTAATTGTAGAGTATTTCACCCTCTTTGCAACAGTGGCGCGTTCGGCGGCTTCTCCAGCTCCGATTGACGTATACGGAAGATGAGATGTGGCGTAGGTGTCGGACACTGTCACATCCCAAGCCAGACATCGTCCACGTGACCAAGGGATCAGCGTAACACCGTCTGGCCGCTTCCCATCTTCTCTTGAGAGGCCGAGAGGTTCTTTCTGAGCAGGTCTTTTCGCTCTGCCAAGAGCTCTCCAGAGGACGTCGTTTAGCATACTGTGCCGCTGCTGTTTACCACCTCCTCCTCTACAAACCAGTCCGTGAAGTCCTCTTGCGTCGACTTTTCCCCGGCAGTGGTGGCACAAATGCGGCTCACAGAGAATCGTGCCTAGCCTCATCCCGACTGCGATCCGTACCTCCTCGTCTGAGAGGCGCAGGCCCAGAGCAGTCACAGGTGGAGCTAGCATCCAGTCACCAGAGTGAGGTGCTCGAGAAGCTAGTAGTCGGGCGCGATCACGTGGAGCGTTAGTGGACTCGAGTAGGCCCTTCCACGCCTTGTCTGTAAATAGGAGATCCCACTCTTTCTGGCGATAAGTTGCTACTCCTGTGGGTGGTTCTGCACCTGTCAGCGTCATCCAAGCAGTGAGTGCTGAATTCGCCAGTTCGTACGGTATTTCAGCTGACTCTGTCGGTAAGATGCATGCCTGAAGTTCGTTTGTGCTTGCAGCAGAAGCCAGGAAGGCGGAAAGTGCCAGCGTAGATGCACAACGAACACCCAGACCACCATCTCTCACCGGCAGAGAAGCCTGGAGCCAACGGTCGTCGTCAAGGTCTACATTTAAGATGGTTGAAAGACCTTCTCTCAATAAGTGGTCGAATCTGGCCAAGCCTGGGCAATCAGTACAGACAGCTGTGCGCAAACTGTATAACAGCTTCGGCACACTTAAACTGCTTCTTAGTAGGACCAGAGCGTCATGTGTGTTAAGTATTGATAATCTTTGTATGGCTCTTTCAAGATCGTTAGCTTTAGATTCCACGACCATATCCACAGCTAGACCGGGTAACAAAGGTGCACCCAACAATGTCATATGCTCGAAGGTCGTGCTCTTGAACTCTTGAAAGGCCGGGTCATCAATCGGCATCCGCATGTTGTGGCACGCGATTTCGCATTTGCTGCGGTTTAAGAGTAAACCCAGGTTCTTTGCTTCCTGCGCAATTAGATGAACATCATCGGCCACTGTCTCCTTACTACCACCCAATGTCAGGTCATCCAAGTATCCGATTCGGAGATCCGATCTCAGCTTTGTCAGTATGGGCTGTATTACAAGGCAGAATTCCAGAGGGCCCAATGGATCACCTTGCTGTGTCCCTTCTTCGGATCGTATGATGTTTGAGCCATAGCGCAACAGTGGACGATTAGAATAGGCAGCGTGAGCAAATCGGTACAGCTCTGGTATGTCTCTAGCCACTGCCTCAAGAAGCGAATCTCTACGCAGAGTGTTAAAAGCGTTTGTGAAATCAAGCTTCACCAAGACGCTTTCTTGAGGCATTGTAGTTACCCAACGACGTGTCGCGTGAACAGCTGCCTCAGCACCTCCTGAAATGCCTACCCCAAGCTGAATGGGGGCGAGCAGTTGAGATAGTCTTGAGACCGCGTACGAATTAGCACACTTCGCAGCGAGGCGGCGCCACGTGTAGCCCACCGCAATTGGTCGTATACCTCCGTCTTTCTTGCTTAGGGCTAAAAGGTTCGCCCCATAGATGACCTCATTCACTTCTTCAGGTAAACCTCCCATTAAAAGGAGATTGACAAGGTCGGATAGATGTTGCCCGATGTTTTCGTCCACTCCAAAGGCCATGAGATCCTTTAGGTGCTGTGGGGTTATGCCATCAGGACCGCCGGCAGAACCCGCTGGGAAAGAGGATATTGCTTTTGAGACTTCTTCTTTCGAAACCTGCAACGCAATGAAGCGCTCTGAACTGTCTGGATCGCACGGTTGTCTTCTGTCCACTGGCGCAGATGGGTGTTTATGCTTAAGCGCGGCCAGAGTTTCTGGTGTGTCCAGAGCCGGCTTATCCTCGCTGCAGATGATACGAATGGCTGCTTTGAAGTTGCCTTCTTCAATCTTGCTAGCAACTGTAGACGCCAAATACTTGGCAGGATCATGTTTGGTTGCTTTGGGCTTGCGAATTCGCGTCGAATCCAGATCATCGTTGATCGAATGGTTTGGCCCCTTCAACCGCCAATCCGCAATGCGGGACAGAATCGTCTTCGTGACGTTGTGTTTGCGTCCACCTCTCTTTAGTTTTACCAGCACAACGCCTCCAAAAGCCAGTAAATCGCACCATTTGACAACGCAGTTTGGTTCTCGCACGATAGCCTGTATTAGGTCCCCAGGAGAGCAGCACAAGATGGTCTAGCAGCTTTTGGGATTCTCTTGATGAGAAGACCAGGTGAAAGAGGGTGTGAGAGGCGCGAGGCCAACGGTGGATGTGCTTCGTCCGCTGACAGACTCCGTGAGGAAGCGATCTGTCCGCTCGCGGTGGAAGACGGCTGCGTTGCGGTCGTTTGTTTTGTAGGGCAGTCGGCCGGTGGTTGGTCAGAGCCCGGACACGGGGCGGATCGAGGACCGTGCCGGTGAATCGTTCCGTCGGAGGCATGGGTCTTAAATGACGCCCAACACACCGTGCAAACCCCCTGTCCCTTACACGGTTTTTGACTCATTTGGTAAACAGTGATATTTAACGAGTATTTCAGTTACGCCGTTATAATAACAATACGTCGCCATTGGTGATTATGACGTCGTCGGCCTTTAAACATGGCAGGCGGCCATCTACGAACATTTTGAAAGGCTCAACCTTCATTGAATTGAAAGAGAAGTTTATCAAACCATTTTGTGTCGTATTCTAAGCGGATCAGCGTCAACTAATAAGATTATCCAAGTCACGAGACGTTGTTCGACGAGAAGGTGTAAAAAATCAACTCTAACGAACACGCGATCCGCCGAATATTAGTAAATAGTGCAGGACATTTAAATTTTCGACCTACAGCGTCCACTGGTGACGTCATCATTCGAAGGCCTAGTGTTTCAGAAAAAGATGGAAAGATGGAAACACTCGTATGCATGGCAGTCTGTTATGCCGTGGACGGAGTTGCAGTAATTATTATCTTTAATTATTTTTTATTATTATTATATATAATATATATAATTATTATATATAATAATAATGATAATGATAATGATAATATCATTATTGTTATTATTTATTAATAATAATAATATTATTATTATTATTAATGATAATTATTCTGTAATATTTCAAACCGACAAACGCAGTATGATTACAATTCAGTATGAACGGATTATTATTATTATTATTATTATTATTATTATTATTATTATTATTATTATTAGCTCTATATCGTCTGCCAGTCAGATAATAAAAAGCGTGTTAAGCTGTAGAATAAGTATTAAGTACCCCCCTTTTCTGCACCTAAATTAAGCCAGCGGGTATTGCAGTTGACCAGAACAGTGGAGCGTCCTATAAACTCTGACACTCATTTAAATTAAAACACTGCTGTGACCAAACAATGGCTTCTTCCGTTGCTTGATTAAGAGTCTTGAAAACTATTCTGGATCTTGCTCGTCATGTTGGCGATAGTTTACCGTAAAAAATTTTTATTCTTACAAAATACATTTTCCCAACTTGATTGATTCTGAGTCTTTGTGGAATGATTTCCTTACGGTTTGCGATCAGATTCGTGAAGTACTTCGATCCGGTTTACTCGTTTTATGTCTACTTAGAAGCGACATCGACTGATGGAAATAAATGTATGTCTTCCACATTTTACAATTGTACTACTAGAGTTCTCATGTTAGTTTAAATCAGAGTAGGCAATTAGATATAATTGGATTACACTACATTAGAACATGATAGATTAGTTGACGACAAAACGCCCGGCAGACATAAACACTAGTGAACTGCTGCGCTGCCTAATTGATTCTGCTAACACAGTCCATATGAGCGAACTTACCAGATGAACAGTTCTGTCCGGATTAGCCAGGCGCACTGATGCATTTTTATCCGCCGTTAGGTTCCTCAATGCAGGTTCCTCCGAAAGCACAAGGGCTACTGTCGCAAAAGCTTAGAGCTTAAGATAAATAATGTAACAATTACGGTACCATCATAGTTCGGATGTTAGTATACGTAAACACCGTGCCCTGGCGAATAAGAGGTTTTATAGGGACACGTGGTAACCAGAATCTTTACTAGCACTTGTGCCCTGTGTTCCAATAATGAAGCACAAAATACAAAAACTATAAATCCGCGTTATTTACCCCGCAAAATTATCGTGGAGTATGCTATTCAAGAATATTATATAGGCATACGCATATAATTTCCCTCTATTACCCATCACAAACACAGAGCCATTCAGACTCTACCACAAGTGGAGTTTGCCATAAAACCTCAGGCAGCTTAGACGTGCAAATGCATGCTTAAGAGAATGTGCCTGAGTAATATTTTTAACAAATAAGGAGTGTTCCACTGTATATTAATTAGTTAGGTATTGGACGCCATCTTCAGACACCTTTAGAAGTGGTAGCTTCCCGTGTTTAACGATATCTTAATCGCATAGATAGTAAGTAAGTAAGTAAGTAAGTATAGAGAAGCACCAGCAAACGCACAGCACTGTACATGGCAAGATTAATACATTCAAACAAATAAACAAAAAAATTTATATATATGGAACCAATTAATTGAATGAGAAGCTTTATTGTACATCAGGGAACATAGAGGAAGAAGAGTTAGGGCTAGTCACAGGGGAAAATGAAGGGTTTAAATAGCCAGATCTAGGGAAACATAGTTTATTTGTATAGCATATGGGCAAGGAAGCATTTTTGAGACAGGTTGTCAAACATGGGAAGCTCACGGTTATGGGACCGTGGCCGCAGAGAGTAGCGCGATTGCTTGATCGGCGGTAACAATTTATGCAGTACATGACATGGATTGTGCATTATACAGGCAACGAGTCTAATATCCGCATTGCTGCAGAGAGTCTCAAATGAGAGAGAAGATGAAGGTAAGTACCCCTGGCCTACCAACCTTCGAATAATTCCCTCAAGGGCCTCCCATTCCTGCATTCTCGCAAAGCCCCACCAAACAGGCGAGCAATACAGCATCATACCAACTGTAGTGGCACGAACAACATCAAATAAACTGACCCCGAGGCCCATGCGACCTCAGAATCCGAAGTGCATAAAATGACTGCCTTGCTTTTATGGCCAAACTTTAATGTGACTGGAGAACCCAAATTTCGCTGTAAGCTCAACACCCAGAATATTTAGATGCAGAGTTTAACATCTTATGGTAACAAAGGCCGTTGACGTCGACATTATTTTCAAATCAGCTCTTACCATTCGTATGGCTCAATATAGGACTGCTCATCTGTTTTCAGTAGTAGCGTTTTGCTTATAAGCCTAGTGATTTATTGTCGAACAAGACAATCAACTATTGGATAGATGCAGAGTTTAACGACATCATATGGCAACAAAGGCCGTTGTGGTTGGCAAAACTCACTTCCAACAGTTGTCACCGTTCCAATGGCATAATAATTATCATAGCCATTTTAATTATTCCAAAGTCTAACGTCGACTTACGACATCCAAGGCTGCTGATAACAATTCAGAAATACAATGCATAGAAACCGAGAAACCTATAGCGTTCGAATAATATAATTGCTTTGACACCTCGAAACTTAAGACGTTATAACTTATAAGAAGTCACGTTTCAGAGTCGGCTAAGTTGGTTGCTCAGCTGCTGTTTTACGAAGCTGCATCCATCCGCCAATCACTATACCACTTTGGGCCGTGCATTGATCTGTTCCAGGATTGATTATGAGAATGCGGTCTACATTGGTCTATCCTCTACAAATACACCTAAATTTCAGGTCATCCTAAACGCTGCCGCCCGCCTCATAGGGGGCATTGCAAAGTTTGACCATAATATCTCCTATTTATCCGTGACTCCCTTCTCTGGCTCTCCATCTGCCAGCGCATCAAATTCAAGGTCTGCTCCATCATGCGAAGCTGTCTTGCTAGCACTGCTCCTCACTCTCTTAGTGCATATTGTACCCCAGGATGTTCTCTGTAATAGGCCGTAATATAACTTCTTGTTTTTTTCAATAGCCTTACTGGAGCTCTTGTGGTCATACCACACATATCCTTTTCCTCAAGAACGCACACCGCCTGCAAATGTAAAACATTCTCTGTAAACCGTATAGTAATGTAATCGTTTGAGTCGACATAATCTTAACGAACTGAATAACTTTTGTTCATGTCAACGGCCTTTGTTGTCAGAAGATGTCGTTAATATTTGGATCTATCCATTCATTATCTGAGTGTTCAACTTGTAAAGATTTCTTTTTCTATCGAAGTCAACGGATTTGAGTCTGACTGTCGTTCAAATCTTGGATTCCAATCCAATCTTTAAATTATTATACGCAACCATTGTAATGCTTTGCATGTTTTTCTTGTCTTCACCACTGACTATTTTCTTCCATCCACTTCTGTTTCATGTCTCTGTGAATAACCGGTCGAATGCGAATCCAGTCAACGACTTTATGCCATCAATACAAGGCATTTTAGGTCTTTCTTGAGCTCTTTATTCATGAACTAGATGAGTTGGACAGTCTCGTTCTCCGAATAATCTCCCTTTAGGCATTGGCGTCACTAGGGGGGTGCGGGGGTGCGGACCGCACCAAGTGTCACCATCGTAGGGGTGACACTAAAGTGTCTAAATAAATTTTCTGCAGAGTTACAGCAGAAATTTATTATTTTTAAATTAACAGTAACAGACAACAACAAACGTTTTTCGCAAGCCCAACTTACATGAATAATTGTACCAATTTACCTACAGTTGAAACTCTATACTAATTTACTTATTAGAACCTTCAAATGCGCTACGGTCAGTGCGGTCAATATTACCCAATTACAATAATGCTTCAACTTGGTGAAAAAGCTAGAGGCACTAGGGCTTTCTCTAAACGAGAAGCACAGTCACCTGGTGAAGCATTCAATTGAACAAGCCATCAAAGAAGTAGCAGCCATGTCTGAGACTGTTCAAGTGAATAGTCAACTGGTGACCTGATAGCTGCCTTTGAAGACGGGGTTGAAGGTGTCCATTCCAAAATTGACTACTTTCTATGATGAAGTGTCTGAGAGTACACATTTAATAGAACTACCAAGGCTGAGAAGGTATCTGAAAGCAGCAGAGATTAATCTGGAGTAAGCCAAAGATTGAGCAATATAAGATGTTTTGACATTCGTTGCCGAATGGGGCTTCGTGGAATCTCCCGCAGCCCTTTCAGTAAGCCTAAAATTATTTCTGACGATCTGTGTGTTTTTGGCTTTATGTGAGAGAAGCTTTTGAAAGCTTAAACTTATAAAGAACTATTTACGATCTACCATGGGACAGTCAAGACTTTCCAATCTTGCGATATTATCAATTGAAAGTGACTACTGCCTGTTGCCGAAAGCCGAAAGGCACTGATTTCGATTAAGTGATTCACAAGTTCGCAGTCTTGAAAGCTAGGAAAGGATCGAATGTTCTGATTTAGTCGAGATGTTCACTAAGTGCTGAAATGCTTGCGTATTTGTTCCTGTTTTTTGTATTATTTCATTTATGAGTATATTACCATAATATATTAATATTTTTAATTGCTGACCTGATTTTAATTGATAATATTCCTATAGGCTATTACAAGTTTTAATAAATAATCATCCACAATTTCCAATTATTTTTCCTTATTATATAAAATTTGACAATTATTGACACTAGTACTGTAATATAACTAGTATTATAATATAATTTTCTGTATTCTTTAAACATTATTTTTATAAGGAGGCGCAGGCACCTTCATTGCCCTCCACAGTCCACCAATATTTGCTAATTTGTTTTTTAATGATGTAACTGGTGACCTGATCGATGGTAAATGATGAAAATAAGAAATAAAATAAACAAAATATGCATTTGTTATATTTTAATTCTGCTAGTTGTTAATATCACTATTTTTACCATTAGACCCTACATTCTTTTATATACAGGAATTACGATTTACGGGTAACATTAATAGTGCAAAAATCATTAAGGATTCTGCTTGGTCTGGAAAGGGAGGGTTTACAATGTACATGGGATGCCACCATGAGTTACCGCACCGGGTGACACCAACCCTAGTGACAACAACTCATACCGAGTTCAAGTCCCGTAGGGTAGACATGCTTTGTTGGCTGCTATTAGCGCTGTGTATTGCAGGCTGTCTGTTATGTTAGTAGTTAAGATTTATGTCTTCTGTCATTTGTGTGCTTGTGAATTGTTTCAATTGCATAATTGTACACTGTAACCGGTTGCGGTGTGTCAACCGGATTGTTTGAATAGACGAAAATATTATAATTTGTCCAGCTTCGCTACGCAGTGGCTTGAGGTAGATTCGAACTGCGACCCTCCGGTTATAAGGCATCATAGGGCCTACATACCGCTGCAACACCGCGCCTCAGTCTACAATTCATTCTGGAAACAACTCAGAGGCGCTCCCAACTCCAACGCGCCCAAAAAGAACAGTTTTGAGTTTAGTAAGGAGAGTTTCAGGCAATATACAATATTATTATTCGAGTGTATTGATCGATTGATTGATTTAATTGATTCTGTTTGATGTCTACTTAGTTCTATATTTTGAAAATCAAGTTTTATACCGATCCTAGGATTTATAGGCCTATAGACCTATTTATAGGTTTAGCCCTGGTTTTCCCTGCGTAATTTTTTATCCTAGTATATAATGACTCCAGAGTTAATCCATACTAGGAAAAAAACACTCCACCTGCGAATAAACACTCCGGGAGTGTTTTCGTTTAAGATCAGCACAAATGACTTGTGGCGTTAATTCTTCCTAGGACAAATTGAATGGGGAGTTAATTTTTCCTAGGACATATTGACTGGGGGAGTTAATTCTTCCTAGGACAAATTGACTGGGGGGAGTTAATTCTTCCTAGGACAAATTGAATGGGGGAGTTAATTCTTCCTAGGACAAATTGAATGGGGAGTTAATTCTTCCTAGGACAAATTGTCTGGGAAGTTAATTCTTCCTAGGACAAATTGAATGGGGGGAGTTAATTCTTCCTAGGACATATTGACTGGGGAGTTAATTCTTCCTAGGACAAATTGACTGGGGGAGTTAATTCTTCCTAGGACAAATTGAATGGGAGTTAATTCTGCCTAGGACAAATTCAATGGGGGAGTTAATTCTTCCTAGGACATATTGGCTGGGGGAGTTAATTCTTCCTCGGACAAATTGACTGTGGAGTTAATTCTTCCTAGGACATACTGACTGGGGAGTTGATTCTTCCTAGGACAAATTGACAAGGAGAGTTGATTCTTCTTGGGACCAAATGACTTGTGGAGTTGATTTTTCCTGGGTCCAAATAACTCGTGGAGTTGATTATTCCTTGGACAAATTGAGGCTAACATTTAGTAGATTCGGGATGCATAAGTTTACTGGCGTTTCGCAGTATCTTTTGGCACGTTGCGAGGAAGGTACCATGTTTTCGAATGACGACACGAACCCTAAACCTGACCCTAACCGAGTCTCACGACGCCTAACCCTAACCCTAACAGACACCCACGAAACCTACGCTCTCCGATTCTAAAATGTTTACCCAAATTGAATGAGGGACTCATTATTACTATCATTATCACTGTGTAGCCGGTATTTGACTGTTTTCTTTGGAGGAGTTTTCATCGTTGTTAATTTTTCCTACACCGAAGATACTTCATATCTAAGACTACGCCATTCAATTTGTCCTAGGAAGAATGAACTCCACAAGTCATTTGGTCCCAGGAAAGAATTAACTCCCCCAGTCAATATGTTCTTGGAAGAATCAGCTCCCCCATTTAATTTGTCCTAGGAAGAATTAACTCCCCAGTCAATATTTCCTAGGAAGATTTAACTCCCCAGTCAATTTGTCCTAGGAAGAATTAACTCCCTCAGTCAATTTGTCCTAGGAAGAATCAACTCCACAACTCATTTGGTCCCAGGAAGAATCAACTTCCCTTGTCAAATTGTCCTAGGAAGAATTAACTCCCCAGTCAATATTTCCTAGGAAGAATTAACTCCCCAGTCAATAGGTCCCAAGAAGAATCAACTTCCCTTGTCAAATTGTCCTAGGAAGAATTAACTCCCCAGTCAGTATGTCCTAGGAAGAATTAACTCCCCCAGTCAATTTGTCCTAGGAAGAATCAACTCCACTGGAGTGTCTATTCATGAACAGAAGTGTTTTAGTCCTAGTAACAATACACTCCACCGGTCAATTATTCCCAGTAAGAATTAACTCCACGAGTCAATAAATTCTGGGATAAATAGACTCCAGAGTGTTTAAAAGGGGAGTCTAATCAGCCTACTACACCGGTTCGCTTTTGAATTTAATGTCCTCTTACTCAGCGGCTTGGCCGGTACGACCCTTAGCAAATGGTCCAGCTACCATGAAAATGCATCTTCGTAGCTCTAACATAATATATCGTTTCTGCTTAATTTGCAGCGTTAGCCTCGCATTCGGATGACATCATTGGCTTGGCGGTGAAAGAGAAATTCTTGGCTGCCGTTATTTGCAAAGGGAGCGATTCGAAACTTAAAATGTCCACATCTCGGAAACGAAAAGAAATTTTGTGGAAAAAAATTGTTGTGTTGAACCAGACATTTGCAAGAGTACAGTGTTGTATTCGCGAGTTTTTAGTGGGACGGACAAACAAACAAACGTTCAGAATTATAAGACAGATTACAAGTTCACTGTTAGCGCATTCGGAAGGAATGAAGTGAGCTTACGTAATACGTATACTCAGCTGTTAGTTTTTTTTGACTAAGCTTAGGTTTTTTGCTGACGGAATTTGTCCAAATAAATTGCAAAATTTCAATATTTAGGTCTACTCATGAACAAATAATTATAGTTCATTCGAATTTTCAGAGACGACTGAAGGGCTCTATATCAAGTTTTTTGTTGCAAGCATGCACATAAAGATGCCTACATACTGGCAAAGTCATGTACACATCCATGCATATAATTATACATACATGATATACATTTAAAAACGTATATGCATACGTACATAGCTACATACATACATGTACATGAAAATATACTTTCATGCACACATACATTTATATGCCTACATTCATGCATGTATTCATGAATACATACAGGCATACACTTTTTTTAATGCATACATACATTCATACATACACCTATGCAATATACATTATTATCTGAACTTATCCGCGTTTATGTATGTATGGAGGTTACAGTAATATTTAATATTACGTGTTTTAAGAGTGATCCAAAAGGTGCTGCACCTGTTACTACCCAGCAGGTTTAAACAAGTGCATTTGAAGATAATTTCCAAAATATGTGCTGCACAAAGTCAAAGGCATCAGTATGTAGACCTAGATGTAATCCGACACTCTTCCAGGAGGACCAACCAATTCATGGAAAGGCATCATAAGCTCCAGTTGACGTGCGGTAGCATTGCACAATGCACAAATTGCACATACATTATTCATGCATACGTTCATACTTACATACACATTATACGTACATTCATACATACGATCACACATACATAGTTAAGTTCATACATACATATTATTTACATTCACAGAGACGTATACCGTACACATAATTCAGAGTGCATTGTGCAATGCTACTGCACGTCATGAATAAATAGGTGATCCACCATGGCAAAAGTAAGCATTTTTTCGGAATTCATTTTATACTTCCGTGAGATTCTACTATTTGAGACCTTTCAAATAAAGTATTATTTATTTATTTATGATGTTCCTAACGGGAGTTGTGCGCTTTTGAAGTTTAGCAGTGAAAGACACTACAATTAGAGAAAAACCAGATCAAAGTTTTCAACCATAAAGTCCGTAGCAACGCATCCTTTTAAAAAGCTATAAGCCTATGTTTTAGCATACATAATAAATGACACAATGTCTCACTATTGTGCAAGTTTCAGCCATTTATATTACAAATTGGCAAAATTGCTAGACTTTGAAATATGCATTAAAAGATAAGCGTCAGAAAAGATCGACATTCGGTTAATAATCATAGTGCAACCAATGTCTTTACATTTACAAACTTCATACTTCAAAAATGTCAGCAGTAATCAATACACTATTAGGACTTGTAGTCAAGAGTAATATACAGTATATATACATACTTTACATAAAATACATTCCTAGATACTTTCATGGATACATTATTATACATTTCTAGACAAGTGCTTTTTATTATATTCATCGCAGCTCTCCGCAACTTATGTAACGACAGCCACATGTATTAAACATGCTAATGACATAATTAAGTCTGCTAAAACCTGAAACTGGACTCAATGCAGAATTTCACAATTTTAAGCTGTGGGCCACCATAAATAAACTCAACATAAACTTCTCCAAAACCAACGAAATAATTTAAGGCGGCCTGGTATCGAGGGTCCCTTAGACTCTCGAAACGCTCAAATGTCTGCCTCTACCCGGTATTGAGCAGCTGGATAGTGTCAAACTGCTTGGAATCATCCTACAGTCTAATATTTCTGTTTCAAACCATGATGTTAACCACATCATCAGCCTAAAAAACCTACAATACGGTACTTTCTTCTCAATCAGTTAAGACAGCAGGACCTACACATCTCGAAGCTTGACGTTATTTCTCAAGCTATAGTCATTTCGAGAATCATGCATGCACTACTTTCCTTTGCTGGATATTTCACGTCACATGATATTGCAGCCCTGAAAAAGGCTAGCAGATGGCAAATATGTGAGAAGATCCATTCGGCAGAAGAGCTGATTGCGCGTGCAGACAGGAAGCTCTACAGAAATCACAATTCTTTGGCCACGACATTCATCAACTATTGCCACCTCTTCGTGAGGACAAGTACTTACTTCGCAAGAGAGCACATCCTTCCAGGCTGCCTTTAGTTATAATTATGATCTAAATTGTTTTAAAGCAGTTTTGTTAACCGATGCATCTATAGTTATATTTAGTTGTGCATATGCGACTTTATAACCTCTTACTGTTGTATAGGGTGACTCGAGAGGTCGTGAACGATTTTGAATGCAGACAAATATATGTTATACACAATATAATATGAAAAGTTGTATACTGAATGATAGGTTGTTCAAATGAGAATGTTATGCCAAAAAAATTAGATCATAAGCTCACTTATTAAAATTTTAGCGCCAAATATCCGTGACGTAGTCAAATTCGTGCCAAGCAAACGTAAACAAGCAGCATATTATCATTGACTAGTGAATACGCCGATTAACTGAGCGCAGACTGCAGTTTGCTGGAATGCGGGTTTGATATCTTTCTCCAGTATCTCATTAATGTAATAACTCGAAGTGACTGAAGTTTTATTTGGAATGATATGAAGTGTTGTTAATCCAAGAGATTTCATGCCTCCCCACACCAGAACTGAGGGACTGAACTTCACCTGTGGAGCGCACGGAACAGAACTTTCTTGTGATCCCCACACAACGTCGTTCTTACTGTTAGGTATACGTGGTAGAGTTTGAAGGGCGATTCATCACTGAACATTAACACGCGACCAATCAATATTCTTAAACTTCTTCGCGAAGTTTACTCGGCGAACTTTGTAAGCATCAGTTAACTTTGAGACTTTTTGTCCCTTGAAACTCTTCCATTTCAGCGTCGTCCGCATATAACGCCTGATTGTCTCTTTGCTTCAAGCAAGGCGTTTGTCTTTAACCGACGTTCTAATTTTCGCAAACTCTGTCCTCGCCTATATTTAGACTGTTTGATCAGTTTTGAGCGGCAGCAGTCAGCACGGACTTTCGACCACCGTGATATCGATTCCGCAGCGTTTCGTTTGGACTCTGCGTGTAGCGTTTGGCCCACTTGCTAATCCACGCTTTAGAACAGTGGTTCTTAACCTTTTCAAGGGTGCCGAACCCCAAGAGAAATCCATGACCACTCACCGAACCCCTCAAGTTTGAACAATAATTTTTTAACTAATGGGAACAAAAGGAAATAAAAAATTGTACCAAAATGTGATACAATATTAATACCAACACTACCAATTGCATCTTAATGTATCCTTTGTTGTTGCCGTTTGGAAACAATGTGAGAAATGCGTGGCTCTGTTTTGGAAAGACTCACTCTCATGTCATTTTCGCAATCAAGCCTGTTCCTTTTCTTGGATTTAATCTCCACCAATTTTGAGAATCCTCACTCACACTCACTGACCCTGAATATGTATTATTTCAGAGGACCTCTGCCGAACCCCTGAAACTGGCTCACCGAACTCCAGGGGTTCGGTCGAGCACTGGTTAAGAAACACTGCTTTAGAACGACCTAGTTTCTTTCCTATAACACTGTAACTGTACTTTTCTTCCAATAATGTAATAGCTTGAGCCCTAATTTGCGATTCATTTAAGGCCGCCACTGCCTAATGGGCGTATTCACTAGTCAATGACAATGCTGCTTGTTTACGTTTGCTTGGCACGAATTTGATGACGTCACGGATATTTGGCGCTAAAATTTTAATAAGTGAGCTAGTGATCTAATTTTTTTTGCATAACATTCTCATTTGAACAACCTATCCTCCAGTATACAACTTTCCATATTATATTGTGCATAACATATATTTGTCTGCATTCAAAATCGTTCACGACCTATCGAGTCACCCTAATAGTTTATGTTAAAAATGTGTGCAGCTGAAGTATGCAATGTAATGCATGCGCGCTTATCAGATGCAGATAAAGGCTACTTACTTACCTAAAATTGTGTACATTCGTACATACTTGCAAGAATATCAATCAGAATGATATCAAGAATCGCAGCAATAAAATAAAATTTCATTTTACCTATTCTCTTTCTGCAGTACACATCCAGATCCATATCTTCACCGTTCCATTCCCTCAGCCAGATCCATACAGCGTTTGGTCTAATACCAGGAACGGACACCCAACTAACGAGCTCAATGGCAGGCACCCAAGCGGAATCGTCGAAATCAATTTCCTCCCATCCGAAGTGACTGATGTTTGAACATTTCCATGAGGAATTTGTGAGAACATAGTCATCATCTGTCGACGCCAGAATACCCGCCTCACCCCATTGAAATCCATTTTTTCCATGGATTGCTATTAATCTTGTAGTACAAGGAAGATCGACAACGTCCGGTCGATCAAAGTTGTGGGCATTTTCAAGACCAGTTATCTCAGTAGGCCTACCATCGATGTAGAGCCTCAATTGGTCATCGACCGTAACTGTCAGATTACGTTTTGGACAGCATAACTCGGTAACAGATGTCGCTTTCAATTCGACAACACAGAGAAGAAGGACAACTGAAGAACAACAAACATTTATTTAACACAACGAACCATTGCATCAATGGCGAAGTGTTCAACAAAGGCTAACATAAAGTATAATGATTTTATTTTAATTCACCGGGTTCAGAAACCAAGCTGCCTGAGATGGTGAATCGTTTGTAGGCCTACACAGCAGGTAGCAAAGAGGAACTTTTATTCAATGTGGACCAGACAAGGACAATAATAATTAATAGTATGACATGCGATATAACGGTACAAGGCAACCGGATGATGCATGATACGAAGACGGGACTATATCAAGCAGATTCGCATGACATTTCTCTTGAAGGACAAGGTTTCTGCCAAAGCACGTCATACGATTCGAAGGAGGAAGAAATGCGTGTTGAAGCATTTGAGAACAAGTGTATGAGAAATCTGCTGAGAATCCCGTGGACGAAATGATGTCCAACGAACGAGTGTACAGATCAGCGAGGGCCAGAAAAGAACTATTGGCCCACACCAAAACTCGGAAACTACGATATTTTGGTTATATCGTAAGACAGCGGCTAATAGGCCTACCTGTACTAGATCGCCTGGGCCAAATGTCTAAGGATAGTGGAAGGAGATCCGTTGGCTTTATATACGACAGCGATGCCTAATTAATAGCATGAGACTGGTGTGCTGTCGATTGCTGCCAGTCTGTTGGACTGGTGATTTTGGTCTTTCATTGTGGATGGCATTTGCACCGTTTTCGCTCCGGTCAATATCTGCATGGATACATTTCATCCGTTACCAACAATGGAATATAAACTGGTGCGATGGCTTTTTGCACTAAAACAGGATTCTTCAAGCGTCAATTAAGAACATCTTAACGCACTGCCTGATTTCGAGCTGACCGCCATATAGTGTCTGTTTGCTGTTTAAGCAACTGACTGGTTAATTTGTTACCTACGATATCAGGGATTTTTACTATTTGATTTGTAGAGATTTGCAGCACAAAACATTATACAGGCTACGTTATATACACAAATACATACATTAGGGTGGTTCTTAAAAATATAAGTCTGAAACTACTGTTCGCCAAGGTTCCATTTGGTTCCATTCCCTCCAAAAACATCGCAAAAAGTTATATGAATTTGTTTTAATATTTAGGACTAGCACAACACCATCAGAGTTTTACCCCTTATCAAAATTTAATAGCCTATAGAAACACTCGAACAGTAAGCATAATAGTTGTAATCAACCAAGAAAAGTGTACATTTAAACCAGGAATAAATTCAACTGCCTGCAGTATGTCCAGATTATAACACAATTACATTTATTGCATGATTGGTTACTAGTGATTACACTGATTAGTGATTAAAATTATTTATTAGAGTTATTATTATTATCGAGGAAATGGGGAAAAGTTATTAACTTCTACAAATATGGGGATATTCTGAAAATTAACACATCATTTTATTCCTTTTTAAGAGCTCTATCTAGCGGTATATTGAGTGGCAGTTAATTGGTTTTCAATTAGAATATTTTACAAGAAAACCTACAATTTTCGCGGAAAACGCTTTGTCTCGTAACTTTGGCCCTCTGGTGGAGGCGGAAGACATTAATATTTTTTTTAAAATTATGAACAGTTTTTGATCCACGCCATTAGGCAACTTTTGGTTGCTATTACTTTTCGAATTTATAATTTTCGCTTTTTTCCACTGCACCCTTTTGTGTATGCTTGTTCGAATAGATTTGTGGTTATCGGTCTCAGGAACTCACGGTTCAAATACCACTAAAATGTCAATAAAAATAAATAATAAACAATCAACGAGAACATAAACATTGTGGAAATTATTTGTTAGTTGTGCTTAAGTAAAATCATCCAGCCTTTCTGTTGAAAACTAAACATAGGTCCAAAAATGCGAATCAAATACTTATACTCGAAATTACGAAAATTATTTGTAAAAATAAAAATGTCAAAGACAGTCCTAGATATTGTTCGATCGTGCTAATTTTTGGGCTACATTACTTTTAAACCAATTGGCACGGAATGCCGGGTTGGCGAAAGTAAACAACTGAAGTTTAAAATTTGCCATTAGAGATGCGAGCACCCTAACATACATACATACTCACATGCATACATAGCCTACTAGGGTGTGTCTTAAAATATGAAGTTTCAAAATTAATATCAGCCTTGTTATTTTCGTATTCCACCTTGAGAAACATTGTCATTTGCCAAATTAGATGAAAATCGATATAGATTTAGAACTGTTTCTTCTCATTTCTGACCAGAGTTTCATTGAAGGACTGCATGAGAACCACTCCTTTCTGCGCGAAATCGTTCGTCATTCTTGGGTCGGATATGATGTCGTTTGCCCAATTTCTTCACCACTTCTACCAACAAAATATTCCAGATCCTTGGATTGGATGACTCTTTTCTTGATCGGGACCCGCGACAATGGGAGTCAGAACAAATCATACAGTGAAGCAAACGACATCATATCCGCCCCAAGAGTGACGAACGATTTGGCGCAGAAAGAAGTATACCTATCCTGCTGCAGTCCTTCAATGAAGCCCTGGTCAGAAACGAGGAAGAGAAACAGGTTGTTCTGCAAATGGTCAAGTACCATGGGAACAAGTTCCTAAAAAGCACTGAAGGGGATAAATAAATGACAAATAACTAACGGTTCTTCTTTTACCGTTGCCTTATATTTTAAGTTTAAGTGTTGAAATTTGTTTGGTTCTTTCAAAATTTCAATTTAGGCTATTACATTGTTTCCAAAGTGATAATTCTTCCGAGACTTTGCGCAAGTTCAAAATCTATTTCGATTTTCATCTAATTTGGAAAATGACATTGTTTCTCAATGTCTCACATTCACCAGATGCAAAATTAGTGATTTTATTGAATGGCTAGACTTGTACTTCTGTCCAAATTTATGGACATAGAACTATATAACACTCACAGAGAACGAAATGACACATGCGACTTAGCGGAACGGATTGATACACAGAAACGGTTCGAAAAAGCAGATCCAACAACCGAAAAAGCTGGTTTACCAAGTACAGTTTTTGATTTAGGTATATGACCAGACAAAGATAACCAGAAGATTCTAATAATGATAAGTCTGGGCAATTAGAACTGATTTTTACTATAATAGACCTAATTGTGGCTGGCCGGAGCTCACAGTTTATTAACCTATTAGCCCAAATTTGACTTGAAACTATTATTCTTTGCCAATGCAAATATCTAAGCACAGAGGTTATATTTTCATAACAGGGTGTATTAGTTACGGCTCTAGCGAAAGCGTTCCCAACTCATTGCAGGATCAGTCTGTTTGACTTATTGATAACAGCAAGAAACTAGTTGTAGTAATCTAGGTGACTGGAAACCATGCATATGACAGAGATATCCTTGCAGACGTGGGCACATAGCGCCTGATTTTGCGTGTGTCACGAATGAATAGCCTTTAAAATTATATGATGACTTACAAAATAATACTGTTTACATGGATAGTGAGACACATGGTAGAATTGAAAACAACGCCTAAGTTATGGGCAACGTCTGCCAGCTCAAAATTCTAATTGAGGCTCCAAAGTTTCAATGAATCAAGCTAATCAATTTTTTTAAGTTGCAGATATTCAGTCTTCGATAGGTTAAGGAGGAGTTAATTAGCCACCATCTAAGATGCTAACTAAGCTTGACTTATTCAGGACATAGCCCATCCTGATAACGGATATAGCGTTAGGAATTATAAGGAATGTGTAAAAAAGCGGATATAGCGGTAGGAATTATAAGGAATTATAAGGCAACACGCAACAGTTGCAGAGATGAATCACGTGACAGATTGTCAAATGAAAAGTAGATTTGAATACCATCAGCACGTAAATGATATCATGCGATACTGGTGGTGTAGTGTATAATGTAAGGAAATGGGACCAAGCAGTGTAAACTGTAGAATACCGCGTGCCAGAAAAGTACTAGATGTATAGGCCTAATTACCATATAAATACACTGATTGAGTGAGTGTACTAAGACAAGTACTAGACCAATTTAGTGCTGGACCAGAGATCAAAAACTAGTAATTGAGACGATGAAGAAGAAAAGTACGGTATCAAAAGAAGCAGACAAGTCAGTAACAACAAGTTCTGTCATCCTACCTCTGTCACTGAGCATGATAATGATGCCATTATGAATAGCTGAGTGAAACTTACGATATGCAGACGGAGAAAGTCAGAGTAGTGAGTTTGATGATAGATGAATTTGCGAGCGATTCCTACGCATTCGTTAAAGGATTTAGATATAAAATTCTAGGTTATAGATGGGCCTCTAATTTGACAGATCATCAGAGTCAAGACAACGTTTCGTAAACAGCGGATGAAATATGGCATGAACAATTGAACACAAGCAAATGGGAAGGATCCCTCGTACAATGTGAAATTGATAATCGATGTAGGCTAAAGTTTGGACCCAGGATATCAAAGCACTTTTCAGGAGCCAAGTAGGAATGTCGTCAATGAAACCGGTTTTGTGAGGAAAAGACACGCAATCGAACCTCTTCCATAGTTGTTGACAGATAGGAGGTGTTGAATTTGGATGATGGAGTTTGTCCAATGCAACGGAACTGACTAATTTATGCCGTACACAAGAAATGTTGTCCCTTAAATCAACTGTGAGAGGCCCAGAAATGTTACAGATACCATTTGACTTGGCATCAGCAATTCAGCATATGAAAGCAAGTGTACAGTCCCACCTTATTGCCTTTCTATAGGCAATGGAAGTCGATGAACAGATTTGATCCGTGTTCGGCATGGTCCAAGGTTACCCACAAATAAAGGAGATTACCACGCAGCAAAATTCAGACTAATACATTTTACCCGAACATCAATATAATATATACGCATGCATATACACATACAAAATTACGCATAAACTACATATTCCGTGGTCGCAAATGAAACCTTTTCAATCCCCAATCATTAATAAAGGAATAAAAAAGTGTTTTTCGATAACGTTTGAGCAACATGATTATTCTATAGGCTAACCTTCTGATATCCAAATTGATTTCATATTGGTGTCCGTGTTAAATAGAGATTCTTCTTCGCAGATCGACAACGTGAATTGACACGTCGGAAATAATGCATTTAACTCGAAAATGGAGATCCAGTAGCCTAAGATTAGGCTACTTAACCTAGTTAATATGACAATTAACTTTAGCTCACAAACAGGAAATGGTATTGTGTAACCTGATTTGTTAACATGAGTAGCCTACCTGCGGTAGGGTTTTTCTAAAAAATGAAAGTTTTAGAAAGCTATTCTCCAACCCATCTTTGCGTGATACTAGATCGAAAGAGTAACCAGTAAAATATTTAGCATGATAAAATAATATTTACGACTTGCACAAACCAATCAAGTTTTGTTATATAGTGTTTCAGTAAAATCTTCAAGTAAAATAGTAAAATGCTAAACAGCAAACACACTAAATAGTAAACTCCCACGAAAAATGTAAACTGCAGTGTTACAGCAGTGGTAGAGTAGCAGTGCAAAGTGCGTAAATTAGTCATTTAGTACAATCATTAAAACACCATAACTGCAGTGTAGCAATGTAGCAATGTAGCATCTACTGAATGCAATGAATGGCGAACGCTATACAAAACATTATGCCCTCTATTGAAAGTCAAACTTCAGTTACCACAAATCCATCAATGGCTGATGTTGCCGGTTTCTCTGGAGTTCTTGATAACTGCTCCCCTTACTGGCACACTGAACTTGCCTCTACATGTAGTGCCCTTAACTACTTTCATACGTTTTTGTTCCTCGTTGCCTGTTAACGAGGCATTGAATTCTTGAATCAAGACAACTCCCCTTCTGCAAGATCGTTCACAACCTTCACAGAGGTGGCAACCATCTGTCCTTTAGATATGATTCTTGGAGTAGCCATTCGCTGGAGTCAATTTGCAAGAATTCCTCACCCAGGATCTTATAAAACGCCGTCTAAATGACGTAGTCATGTAGGCCTAGTACCTTTGTTTCTTGATTGACGAATAGTGGAATCCGTTGAGGAGGTTCATCGTTCCATTCAGTATCTCTTACAGCCATGACCTGTAATTTCTTCTCTTTCATCGAGACATTATCGTTGAAGAATCCAAATCCTACCAGCAGCTTAGACAGGTATCATAATTAATTGGCGAGCAAATGCTGTGGTGGCAGCTTTTGCGACCTCTATGTCAGGGTATGCCGGCAGACTACAAAGCAAGGGGACAGATAATTTCTTGGAGCAGCTGCAGATGATGTGCTCTGAACCCAGTATCTGACATACATATTACACAGCGGTCAATAAGAGACAGACCTCACTTAGATGCTTCCTTATTTGTTCGTGATATTATGGACCACACTACTTCCGGGATTCGGAGGACCCTAGATGCGGAATAGCCACAGTATCACGGAGTTAATGGTTCTGGCCATCCAGCGGGCATGGTGAATTGCTCCTAGATATCAGAAATGGATTCCACTGTGAGACGTTCCATTAAAGAAAGCAATCGACAGCTCCAGCAGTTCACAATAGTCATCTGGCGCTTGGAATCTTTACGGCTGTGCTACTCCAAACTCTATGACACTGTTTCCCATGGAGCGATAATGGATGCCATACTTTTCATCGTCAAGGTTTGTGGAAAAAATCTCCGGAATGAATTAGAAAAGAAGCTTGATCTGTTCGTTGCTAGAAATCTTTGAAATGGCCAAACAGTTCTATTGCAGGAGACTTTGAGACATAATAGATGCAAATCATCCTCTCCAGCATGATCTCTTAGACGTGGTGCGGCGTGTTAAATGTGGGAACTCGGATCATGCTGGATCTGTCCTGATGAAGCCATTGCAGAAATACTTGAGCAGCCTTCCTTTCCCCTTCCTTTTATCCGATCTAGTACTTCAGGAGTGATCACATTCCTCGTGCCTATATATCATTCTCGGCTTTGAAGTTCACGAATCTTTCTCAGGATCAGGTGACAAGGTAATACTGTTGCTGTCCGACAGTAATCCATCACAATAATCATCACCTTCCTGAATATCAGCTCTGGTGGTAGTGATGATGTAACAACGTTCTGCGTGTTTTGTCTCCACTGAATGATTTGCTGCAGTTGTTTTAAGCCACAACACGCATATTTTCTTGAGTGTGAGGTTTCTATCTACTGCGGCTATCGTTCCTCTCCAAAAATTTTCTCGCTGTGCCTCCAAAAGCAAATGCTCTTGCTCACTTTTTATTAGAGAGCACTCACTGTTAAACTAATCATCCAGGTGGTCTGGAAACATTTGCTGATTTTCAAAAACTTTTCCCATGCATAATTTAAGAATTATTGGTCAAAAACGAAAAAATGCAATTTTGCAGAATTTCAACTGGTTTGTGCCAGTCCTAAATATTGTTCAATCTTCAAAATATTTTGGCTATAGAGTCTCAATATAAGCCGTCACCTGTCGTTGGTTGGAGGATTAGAAAAAAATATACATGAAAATTATCCATTATGGATGGGAACACCCTAACCTGCGGCTATCAATTCACCTGGCCATATAATTTCTCTTAACAGTTTTAGAGATGGTCATAAACCTGTCCACTCTAGACTGAGTTGTGACACCGTATTGGTGAGAAGATGTCTTGAAATGTTAGATACTGTGTGTCCACAATTTTAAGTGCTGTGTCGTTAAACTTTATTGCATCCAAGTACGCAAACGCTCAAAGTCTTATAGATTGCTGGGTCCATAGTTTACGGCCGGACCGTTTGAGTACTGTAGAAGCGTTGACCTTAGACCTACAAGCGGCGAGCGGTGTGCCAGAAACTTAATGCACCAATATTCTGAAAATTGATCCAGATAATATGACAAACAGTATTGTGGATTTGGAAATACGGAAACCTCTGAATTACTCATAATCTTGTGGCGGAGAGGCCACAAGGCAGAATGAAGGCTGTATCTCATTATTACATGGACCCATAATAGCTTAATATTGAGGTGTTTCATTACACCGCGTCGTGCCTCTGAATACATTCACGAATCTCGATATAAACTAAAATTATAATAACTAATATTACGATAGCTTATTTTTGTCATTTTATCGATTTAATCTAGTTAGTGAATAAAACAACATAATTTCATGTCCTATAATATTGATGACCACAGATAGGGCACCGTTTAAGTTAATCCTTTAGACAGCTCTCAATTTATTTCCAGAGCCTTAGGCTAGGCCCTATATAAAAATATTTAGGCCTACTAGTTTATTTTAAAATTTTGTAATTAACTTATATTATCCATTGTCACTCATGTTAGCATTTCTGCGTTTTTGTCAGATTGTTTTTTTCAATAAAACGAATATATATATATATATTGCATTTTCGTTAATTCAGTGTATACTTGGTAAAGGATAGCTGATTAAGTCTCTATATAGTGGTGCGAGCGTTCGTCGTGTGCACACGCTGGTGCGTCTACTGAGTCTACTCCGTCTTGTTTATAGACGGGTCAATATATGGTTTGACCCTAAAAAAATTGATACAAAAGGTTTCTCAACGGAATCTGGTACCATTTTTAATGCTTATTAACATAGTAAAAGTTTCCTTTAATCTGACCATCGGAAAAGGGTCATTTTCAAGATGGCGTCCAAGATGGCTGCCTGGAAATAAAATTGACTATATCTCAGGCTAGAAAATTGATAAAAACGTTTTCTCAACTGAATCTGGTACCATTTGTAATGCTTATTGACATAGTAAAAGTCTCCTCCATTCTGACCATCGGAAAAGGGTCATTTCAAGATGGCGTCCAAGATGGCTGCCTAAAGCTAAAATTGTCCATATCTCAACCTAGAAAATTGATAGAAAAGTTTACTCAACGGAATTCGTTACCATTTGTAATGCTTATTGACATAGTAAAAGTCTCCTCCATTCTGACCATCGGAAATGGGTCATTTTCAAGATGGCGTCCAAGATGGCTGCCTAAAGCTAAAATTGTCCATATCTCAACCTAGAAAATTGATAGAAAAATTTCTCAACGGAATCCGTTAGGCTACCATTTGTAATGCTTATTGATCTAGTAAAAGTCTCCTCCATTCTGACCATCGGAAAGGGTCATTTTCAAGATGGCGTTTAAGATGGCTGCCTAAAGCTAAAATTGTCTATATGCCAGCCTAGAAAATTGATAGAAAGATTTTCTCAACGGAATCCTTTACCATTTGTAATGCTTATTGACATAGTAAAAGTCTCCTCCATTCTGACCATCCGGAAGAAACTTGTTATGTGGATTGTCACAGTTTGTAACTTGGCACGGTTCACAGGCGGAAGAACATGGTAGTCCATTCCTTCTACAAGAGCAGCGTAGTGTCTTACAGGAATTGAGGCAGTTGCATAGAATGACTTTCAAGAGAATGTCTGGAGCAGCTTTCATAGTTGACATTACTGGTACAAACCGATTCTCCTGCAGGTTCCAACCCCAGTTCATGGCATCCATACCATCCGCTTTTCCTATCCATGTCATGACCTGGTAGTACGCTCTTCGACAATGAAGTTTAGTAGCTGATTCGGTTGAAGGGGAGACGTTCTGGTGTTACAAATGATGAAGCAGAGACAACCTTCCTACTGAAGTTGTTATATCTCATTTTTGCAAGGGAATCTGTGCACTTGCCGCCAAAGAGGACAGCCATTGCTTTGCATCCTAGGCTGCCAATAACCTCTGTGGGCTGATTTATCATGGTAAATGCGTTGGCACATGACCGAAGGACAGTGTCTCCTTTTATAAGTTTATGGAAAGCATTCCTTTTGCCAACACTGAATATTCGAGAAGTGGTGTCGCAACCTGTCATGGCGTGGATAAATAATAACTGAGAACAAATTTCATTTCCGATGATGTTCTGGAGATGGTTTATGTTATACATTTTTTTTTAATTTTTTGTCTTGTCAGATCTGAAGTAAAGGCTCTTACAATGTGGTTTCACATAGTGAAGGAGTAAGACAAGGAGGTCGGTGTCTTCTCCGATTAGCGTAGTTGTATGTAGAAGAGATGTCTCCACAGCAACCTTAACTATGTCTACGTCTGCATCTCCAAGTGCGTTGACCACTGTGCAATTTTTGTCTGAGCGCATCACTCACCAACCATAGCAGTTTCTGTTTATTGTCAGCTCTTGATAAGAACTCCTCTTTCTTGCCTGAGAATTCTGTTTCAGCAGTGAAGCTGATAACGGGATATTTACTCTGTCCTCTTCTCAGATGAGTGTTGTCTTTAATGGATGGTCCTTGCTCATATCCGTCAAACACAACAGTTGTACCAGCGCCATATTGCCGGACGGTGACGTCGGCGTACGACTGCGCCATTACTCCATAGCTTTCTCCTTTTTTCCATGGTATCCGATGAAGTAAGGACCCACCATCGAGGACGTATCTCTCTGTCTCTGGTACGAAATTTAGTATGCCACCCGTGCATGCTCACTGATCGCATGAGCTAGTTGTGGCTTATCAGACTTTCTAAAGACATTCCTGGATTCAAAAAGGGCAGAAGGGAAAGGACTGAGCTCGTAACTTTGACCATTGGATTTGTCAGTAAATTAACATCTAGGAAGTGATTTGCTGAACACAAAGCAAAAAGCAAACGGTTAGTTCCAGTTAGCTGACTGTTAAGTGTTTAATGACCCTCTGTCATGACAAAGATGATTAGGGTCGACCTTCTACTTTCTTCAGTCTGGGACTGGCACTACCAGAGTAGGGGCAGTGGCGACGTTAAAGCTTATGGCTAGACACCAGAAACACCTTTCTATGTTGAGTAGTGCTTGAGATATAGATAATTTCAGCTAATGGCAGCCATCCTGGACGCCATCTTGATATTGACCATTTTCCGATGGTCAGAATGGAGGAGACTTTTACTAGATCAATAAGCATTACAAATGGTAACGGATTCTGTTGAGAAAACTTTTCTATCACTTTTCTAGGTAGAGATATAGACAATTTTTGCTTTAGGCAGCCATATTGGACGCCATCTTGAAAAATGACCCTTTCCGATGGTCAGAATGGAGGAGACTTGTACTATGTCAAAAAGCATTACAAATGGTAAAGAATTCCGTTGAGAAAACATTTCTATCAATTTTCTAGGCTGAAATATAGACAATTTTAGCTTTAGGAAGCCATCTTGGACGCCATCTTGAAAATGACCCTTTCCGATGGTCAGAATGGAGGAGACTTTTACTATGTCAATAAGCATTACAAATGGTAACGAATTCCGTTGAGTAAACTTTTCTATCAATTTTCTAGGTTGAGATATGGACAATTTTAGCTTTAGGCAGCCATCTTGGACGCCATCTTGAAATGACCCTTTTCCGATGGTCAGAATGGAGGAGACTTTTACTATGTCAATAAGCATTACAAATGGTACCAGATTCAGTTGAGAAAACGTTTTTATCAATTTTCTAGCCTGAGATATAGTCAATTTTATTTCCAGGCAGCCATCTTGGACGCCATCTTGAAAATGACCCTTTTCCGGTTGTCAGATTAAAGGAAACTTTTACTATGTTAATAAGCATTAAAAATGGTACCAGATTCCGTTGAGAAACCTTTTGTATCAATTTTTTAGGGTTAGGTGGGTTTTTTTGATAGATTGACCCGACTATTAGTCTTTCCAGTGGCGTCACTAGGGGTGCGGGGGTGCGGACCGCACCGGGTGTCACCATCGTAGGGGTGACACTAAAGTGTCTAAACAAATTTTCTGCAGAGTTACAGCAGAAATTTATTATTTTTAAATAAACAGTAACAGACAACAACAAAACATTTTTCGCAAGACCAACTTACATGTATTGTACCAATTTACCTAAAGTTGAAACTCTATACTAATTTACTTGTTAGAACCTTCAAATGCGCTACGGTCAGTGCTGTCAATATTACCCAATTACAATAATGCTTCAACTTGGTGAAAAAGCTGGAGAAAGATGTCTTAGTTATTAACGTAATGATATAATAATAATAATAATAATAATAATAATAATAATAATAATAATAATAATAATAATAATAATAATAATAATATTAATAATAATATAATACAAATAATAATAATATCTTTTCTTTAATTAAGCGCCTGACAAACGCACTGCGCTGTACATTTACATGTTATGCAATTGAAACAATCTTAACTAGTTAACTACTAACAGAACAGACAGCCTGCAATACACGGCGCTAATAGCAGCCTACAACGCATATCCGCCCTACGGGGCTCGAACTCAGTACCTCTCGCTCTCTGCGCCAGCTGTTATCCAACGCGCCACCGCCCCCTCCAAAGTGAAACAAGGTTCCTGCGAAGCTGGTGATAAATGAAGATCAATGTGCGAAAGTGCACAGTAACCACGCGTTATTCCTAGCATTATGGGATATACAGCTAGCCAGAGGCAGCGGATTTATAATTGTTCAAATTTCTAGACGATGATGAATCACTTGTATACAAGGACAACGATTCAAATAGGACCGACCTGCTGGAAGACACCAATCAATCGATTTACTATGCTATGATTTCTATGTATTTCAGCGTATCATTTGATACGTGTTTAAGCCCAAAGCAAGCAAGTGTAGGCTCATATTAGTGTATCAGATAATGTGATGTAAGATCATGGACCATTATTATATAAAATTATTATGGGCGCATTTACCGGTGAAAGGTTGAAAATAATTGAGCAGACACTATTGCGCATGATCCTTTTCCTGTAACCTAATCGTCATCCTAGATTCAACACATCTCTTCCGCCCTCGTTACAAAACGATTTCATCTGCTATATTTCCATCCCAATGACATACTATGTCGGTTAGAACACATTTCACTACATTTCAAAATACAAGCCATCTGGTAATTCTCGAGGAGTTGAACTGCTTATACTCAGTTACCTTCACAGAGTTTGTCAAGCATTGTACAAATTGTATCACTTCACAGGAAAACGAGACAGGCTATCATTTTGTGTTCATCTGAGCAGTCAACATATAAATGCTGCTCAATTGTCCCATTTTTCTACAAAAGTCTTCTTTTGAACACCCAAATGCGAAATGCGAGAGGTACCGAGTAGGGGTCTGCGGGTATACCCGTACCCGCGGGTTTACCCGTACCCGATCCGTACCCGCGGGTCGGGTACGGGTTGGGTACGCGTTTCACGGGTCGGGTCGGGTACGGGTAGGGTCATAACAGGTACGGGTATACCCGGTTTTACCCGTACCGACGTGAAGTTTTAGGGTTACAATGTCACCGTTACATATAATATAGAATGTAGGCGCACAATGGACCTGACCGGGTCTGCAACGTTCTATTAACAGTCACTTAGTGTTCTAGGTGACAGTATATAGACCACGGATATAAAATGTAGGCCTACCATGCAATTGAGACAGCACAACATTGAGTTGCATGTGACAAGTTTTATAAGTTGACTAATGACTGCCTATTATTATTATTAATACTACAATAACTGCTGCTGCTGCTGCTGCTGCTGCTGCTACTGCTACTACTACTACTACTACTACTACGACTACTACTACTACTACTACTACTACTACTACTACTACTACTACTACTACTACTACTACTACTACTACTACTACTACTACTACTACTACTACTTTTGCTACTGCTACTATTACCACAAGAACTACAACAGCAACAACTACTACTACTACCACTACTACTACAACTATTATAATCATTTTCTTATTTATTAATATTATTACTACAATGCTGAGTTGTAAGCCTATTGGCCTGGTAGGGACAGGGGCTATGGGAACGTGTGCTAATGACGTGACGGGTACTTTACGGGTACGGGTATACCCGCGGGTACGGGTAGGGTCGGGTAGTAATTTCGAGTACGGGTCGGGTACGGGTACGGATAACGGTTTTGTGTTACGGGTACGGGTCGGGTAGCAAAAATGCTCTACCCGCAGACCTCTAGTACCGAGCAGTGGCGTCACTAGGGGGGTGCGGGGGTGCGGACCGCACCGGGTGTCACCATCGTAGGGGTGACACTAAACTAAAGTGTCTCAACAAATTTTCTGCAGAGTTACAGCAGAAATTTATTATTTTTAAATTAACAGTAACAGACAACAAAAAACATTTTTCGCAAGCCCAACTTACATGTATTGTACCAATTTACCTACAGTTGAAACTCTATACTAATTTACTTGCTGACCTGATTTTAATTGATAATATTCCTATAGGCTATTACAAGTTTTAATAAATAATCATCCACAATTTCCAATTATTTTTCCTTATTATATAAAATTTGACAATTATTGACACTAGTACTGTAGTTATTATAAATTAATAATATAATTTTCTGTATTCTTTAAACATTATTTTTATAAGGAGGCTGCAGGCACCTTCATTGCCCTCCACAGTCCACCAATATTTGCTAATTTGTTTTTTAATGATGTAACTGGTGACCTGATCGATGGTAAATGATGAAAATAAGAAATAAAATAAACAAAATATGCATTTGTTATATTTTAATTCTGCTAGTTGTTAATATCACTATTTTTACCATTAGGCCCTACATTCTTTTATATACAGGAATTACGATTTACGGGTAACATTAATAGTGCAAAAATCATTAAGGATTCTGCTTGGTCTGGAAAGGGAGGGTGTAGCCTACATGGGATGCCACCATGAGTTAACGCACCGGGTGACACCAACCCTAGTGACGCCAGTGAGTCTTTCTCTTAGTTTTCAAACGTTGAACTTAACTTCAAGTTGATATTCTAGTAATCTTAATACTCTGGATTAATCGATGCTACGTTTCAACAGATTATTTTCCGTTGTTTAAGAGTTACTTTGATTCGTTTTTTTTACTAACCCTCTACACTCTACAGGCTTAGTGCGCATGTACTTAAGCCAAGTTGGGTTTACGCCGTCTTACGCTGCAACACGTGATTTGTATGTCTGCGCTTACGTTGATGTCTTAATTGACGTCATTCTCTGGTCCTGTTGACCAGTCGTCGCTATTTATAAACGTATTCTTTTCATCGTCAGGATTTCTTTGGTTCAGTTTAGTCTAACTTGGACAAGCTTAGTGCGCATGCACCTAACTGAAGTACGTTGTCACACAACGACGTACAACAATTTGATTGAATTGGCAGACAATTGCCTGCCTATCTACATCTTCATCTGAGTTCTATGTTAACAGACTAATCTCCATAGGTTTCTCCCTCCAAAAAGCCGTTGGCCTATTCCCTTCGACCCCGGTCACATGACCGTGTTTTACCTTTAGCTAATCATAATATGAAAAAAACTTTTATAGTTAGAATGCTTTATTCATATTGACTATTGATTGTTTATTGTATTTGATGTATGTACACCAGAATGTGGATTGCAACTGGTTCAATAAAGAATATACTTACTTACTTATAACGTACTCAGCACAGGAACTATACTCAACCATGGTCAAGCAGTTTTCGACCATCTCGATGCCTACGCAAGATCTTGTTCGAGAACTGGATCTGGTGCCCTGCCAGCTTCCGTCACGATCGCTCTTCTCCAGTTAGCTTTTTTTTAATGATAGCCTACTGCGTCTGCATCGCCTGTCTCTTTCTCACATTCCACTTCTTTCTTGGTGCCTCAGGATCCTACTTCCAATAATCCTAACTCGTCTCAGCATCCATCTTCCACCTGTATTTAACTTGTTACGCATTATTATTATCAATATTATTACTTCGATGATTTACAATTATCATTGCATAACTGTTGTCCCATTGTGCGTTTGCAAATGGCGTAATAAAGACCATACTTACTTATTTACTTATCTCATATTCCGATCATCCATCCTCCAGGTCTGCGAATTGCCTCGTTGAATGCTCACTCATTAACGGACAAACAAGCCTTCATTTCTCAATCACTCCTATATATATATGTATGTATGTATATATATATATATGTATGTATATATATACTTATGTATATATGTAGGCTATATATACATACATGTATATGTATACATGTATGCATAGAAATGTGTATATATTTAAGTATATGTATGTATATATGCATCAAATCAAATCAAATCATTTATTTTTTGTATCCAAAACCAAACAATCACAATACAATTACAGAGTTGCAAAATACACAGATAATTATAGGAGATGGCCACAAGGAAAGGCCCTGAAGGGATCATTAATCCCGCTAAGTAGGGCCACCTAAGTACAAGTTAAACAAAAAGATGCAACGGCCGAGAAATGCTTACTAGGTATGACAGTAGGTAGTTTCGATTACTTGATCGAAGTTGGGGCTTTTTGGTTGAAGTAAACTATGCAGTACGTGGCCCTGGTTCCTCAGGACCGCAGAGAAAAGACGATATCGCATTGGATAACAGACTAAGCAAACGATTAATTTAAAACAGGAAGTGAACTTGTTCTTCAATAGCCCTCTGTTTGAGAAAGAGGAAGTAAAATTGTCACAAGCCGACCGACAATGGCGGAGTTGTTGAAAGCCCAGCACCTGGATATCAGTCGGATCAAAGTCTCTGTGTACCTTGCACAATCTAGACCAATATTGCGAACAAAAGCATGGGCGGAGCTTATTTTCACATTGTGTAAATGTGAACCTCCTACCCTCTATTTATGTTCATATAATCACATTCAACAATTCAGCATATGGCAATCACGCACAGGCTTGAACCACAATGTATCTAGTTGAGTACAGCAGTTTGTAAAACTAAATAAATAAACCAGTAAAATAATCAGACATTAGTTACATCAGAGGTTCTTAACAGGTGTGTCGCGACACATTAGTGTGTCACGAATCGACCGGCAGTGTGTCGCGTAAACATGGTGTGTCGCTGGTGTGTCGCGAAGAATTGGTGTGTCACTGATTCTGACAGCATACGTCAATAGTTCTTGCATTACGCTGACTTACTTTAAATAGTTTCTTTAGCAGTTTAGCGGACGTATAGGCTGTGAGAATTTGTAACACTCTATTTATCTATTCTATTTTATATAATCTGAGGCAGCAATGTGATTCCAAAATGAAGGATAGATCTATGTGCAAGCAATCCTCAAAATTCAGTTCTGGGCAAAGACGTACAAAGAAGAATGATATTACAAAACACTTTCGAGCAAAGCTATCACAGGCCTGGTTTCATTTCATAGTTCCTACTTATCTGTGCAAGGGTTTTCTCAGTTGATCAACATTAAAGAACAAGAAACCGAACAAACTGCATGCATGGTCGAAGGTGCCCTCTGAGCTTGCTTATAATTATAATTATTGCACTTACAAATACTGTGGATCTTCGTTTTAACCCTCGGGCTACCAAGGGGGAGGGTTTGGAACGACCCCCTAGGTTTTTTGCTTCGCAAACTTGTTCCATATGGAATATAATTTTGAAATTTTAGGTAGCTGTAGCAGGATCATTGGCGCACATTTTGAGGTAGACATCATGGTGGTAGCCCACGCCATTCAAAGTTTACACCCGATATACCCGAGGTACCAGAGGGGGTCGATACAACCCCCCTTAGTTTTTCGACTGTAGCTTATTGACTATTCTTCCTATAAGAGAAACAAATATACCATTCTTTAGACGGAATGTAGGGCTTCATCCACATACTTATATGTTTGTCTTTTGAATAACGGAAGTGATCAAAATATATAATAATACGCGTAATGTGCGTGAAAAATGGCTGAATGGAAGGACTCCCCTTAGTTTTTTGTCTGTAGCGTATTCATTTGTCTTCCTGGAAGAGAAACAAATATACCATTCTTTAGAGGGAATATAGGGCTTCATTTCTATACTTACATGTTTGTCTTTTGAAAACCGGAAGTGATCAAAATAAATAATAATACGCGTATTCTGTGTGAAAATGGCTGAATGCAGCATTGTACATGTATGCATGCATACATGTACATGTATATATGTATGGATGCATATTTATACGTATATAAACATGTGTAGGTATGTATTTGTGTATCTTGGATACACAGATCAGTTTCACAACACACATAATCGTATATTTGTTTATCCAAAAAGTACCAAATGTACGCAATATTATAAAATATCGCTAATTATCGGTTCCTTTGTTTAAAAAGATGTAATTTCGAGATGCATTCACATGAGGTACAACTAAATATACCATTCTGTGCAGAAATGAATGCTGAATCCAATGCTGTATTACAAGTTATGATATGTGAAACCAAACACGAAATCCAAAGGGGTCGTCTCAACCCCCTTTGGTAGCCGATGTCACAAAAAGCTTGGTAGCCCTAGGGTTAATATGATCGAACGAAATATTCAGGAGAAAATCCCACTGACTGTTAGGCCTACTAAGACTGAAGTTGACTTAGAGTAATAGAAACGACGTAGAATCGTAGAATTAGGCCTACATCAGTAGAAAATCAGACTTTTAGAATCATTAGATGGTTAGAAACTAGAAAGCTTTCAAAGTTATTTTCATTCATTAAAAATTTTAGCAATTTAAAAATTTCGATAAATAAATTAGTTTAAGTTTAAATTTAGTTAGTTTTAACAATATTGACATATGACGATTGCATAGTGTGTCGCCAAATTTGGTTGCAAGTTTAGGTGTGTCGTGTGCAAAAAAAGGTTAAGAACCTCTGAGTTACATGACATTCCCACAAAAATTAATTTCTATCATGACTCGTGATCATTATTTTGCTCACATCATCAAGCCTTGCTTCAAATTTCTAGGTAAGGAGCTGCTATTACTAGCATGCAGGCATCATGTAATGGAACTGCAGTGTTTAAAGTCTGTATGGGAGCCACATCATCACCGGAAGTTCCACTCTTTAAGCGATTTCAACGTCATTGGCAGTTCATTGATAAACAGAAATATGAAACACGATTGACAAATAACACAGTATCAAGATCACTGCAAAGCATCAAAGATGGTGTTAGTTGAGTTTGCAAACAGCTATCTTTAAAACAGTCAGCCAAGCGATGACTACAGAGAATTCACTGAACTTGTTATTATCTTTATTGGTTCCATCCCACGGAGAGGGGACCGATTTATGGCACTTGGAGCCATGCATCATGCACGCTGGCTCTCAAAGGTAATTTACTCTTTGAAGGTGTGGATGTTTAGGGGCCAGTTCCACCTAACACAAAAAGAAGAGAAGGGACTACAGGATGTTTATGTCTTTGCTGCACGTGTGTACTTGAAAGCCTGGATTTCAGCTCCATTGGCAGCCAGTGCTCCTTACAATGACCTTCATCTTCTGAAATCACTTCTTTAATACTCGGCAATCGACACGACAATATCAAAGGCATCATCTCTCAAGTTTTCAAAACACTTATGGTATTTGTCGCCAGAATTGGTTGCTTTAGCTTTCTTCGACAACCATGAAAGTTCTGCTACAATGAGGCTAATGATTACAGATATGCAAAATGACGATGACACTGAACAATGTCACACTAAGCGAATCAGTGTTGACTAGGACACATTCATTGAAAAATCTTGAGGATTTTATATCTGCGAAGTCACGGACTCTGTTTCAATTAATGGAACTTCCAGATACATTTGTCACTGTAGATCCTGACCTGTGGAAAGATAGAGAGGACTACCAGAAAGCTGCAGAGTCAGTACATGCCATTAAAGTTGTTAACGACCATGCAGAACGCAGCATGGCACTCATCCAGGAATTCAGTGGCCTAATGACTCATGATGAATTACAGCTTCAGTATTTGCTGGAAGTTGTTCAACAGCACCATCAGGCTTATCCAGAAACCAAGAAAGAGACACTCTCTACCTCTACCAAAATAAACTGAGAAAGTTGCATTGAAAGTTGCACTGAACATTTATAATTTTGTGACGTTTAAAAAAATTTTCATTGCATTTTTGAATTGTAACCCATCAAGTTTTTGAATGTAGAGTCTACATGACTATTTAATTTGTCTGTAATTGTCAAAAAAGTGAAACAAGTCTGGTTTACCGAAACAGCTCTTGTAAATATTCTTGTATGTTTTCATTTGTCAAAAATCGCTCTTTTTATAAACTTTGTGGTCATTGAGCTACCTGTAAATATTAATATATAAAGTTCAAATATTTTCTGTAATAATTTGAGACCAGTTGGAATAGTTCTGGAGGGTAGGATCACAAAATGGAAGCGATCTATTTTTTCCATATTTTAAGTACCACCCTAATGTGTATGTTTCTGAAAGACGCCACGAGATGTTGCTCTGGAATAACATTCATACCCCCACTAAAATTAGCCTCTGCTTTAATAAAAGGAAGAAACACTGAAGTCCCGTACTCCATTGTGTGTTTGCTTGAACACTAGATTATCTTCTTTTTTTATTGTATTGTATTGTATTTGAACACTTGTTATAGCGCCCCTACCAGATTTCCCATTCAGAGGCGCTCTTTGTAACTCTGGAGTGGAAAAAATACACCTGTCAAAATATGCTCTATATAAAGTATTATGCCCTAAGTGTAACAGGACATAGTTAACTCAATACTGTCGAAAATGAACTCTGTTTTTCAGGTGAAAGTTTTCTCTTATCTTCGACTACATACTTGCTTATCTTTGGTCACGTTAAAGTTTAAGGATCACTTCAGTTGACAATATCTGACATCGATAATGCTCTTTGTACATTGAAGTTATCAGTATGTTATTGAATAGGTTCATTAATCAAAACAGATCTACTTTCTTTAGGCCAAGTTTAGTGCGTTACTATCGACGTCCCTTTCTTTGTCAACTAACTAAATAAATTTCTAAATACAAACTAACGCCATCGAACAGCGAAGAGGAATCGATTTTCAACACGGATAACACAATGATATCATTTTACACATTGGGAGGTTAGTCTATTTAATAAAAATATTGTTAAAGTTTACTTCGTTTATTATTATAGGCAGGTGAAATGGTGTAATCTCTAACCATGGAATGTGTGTGCGAATTATTAAATAAATATTATACGCTCTATTTTTTTTTCTTAGGCTTACTTTTGAGTTAATTTGCGTCCAACCGAACTCGGTTAAACGGTGTTCAACGATTTAGACCATTAATTTTGTGAAAACATAATAGGGTGAGAGAGAGGACTGGACAGGACACTCGCTCTCACATGCTTATGCCGAATCAAACGGAAACAGTAACAGTTCGTGCCTCTCTGCTCTTCTCAGAGTCGACTAAAGGGTGTCGCGCATTCATTCAGAAATACACAGCAAACCCATTTCCGATTTATGATTTATTTATTTACACGTTAATATTTAAACATGAGTTTTGTGCTCCGTCAGTTGATACCTTGTGAATTAGACAACTGCGCGATAGAAGTAGCCTATTAAATTACAGTTGATTACAACTATAATGTAAGAGTCTATCTCCTACATTACAATTACAACGACCCTTCTTTGGCCAGATTCCACGATATTCGTTTTAATTGTATAGAAAAGACATCGGACAACAGCTGGTCAAAACCGATAAATCATAATTCATACGGCGGATGCATAGTTATGAAATACTCTTCAGTCCTCGACTAAATAAATAACCTTTCCATGCGAATTTAACCCGATTAGGATTGCTTCACAGAAGTAGACAATTTCGGCGGTACTTCTCTGTCATTTCTCAACCAATCTCTACTACTCTCTGGCTCAGATCCAGTCCCGAGATAAACTGAAGCCTTCATATTATTATTCGGAAGAACCACTAGAGTTCATTTTTGACATTTTTGAGTTAAGTGTGTCCTTTGATACCTAATGTTATAGAGCATGTATTGCCAAGTGAGTTTTTGGAAAACCCACCTAAGTCCAGAGTTACAACGAAAATAAAATATAGCGTTCCGGTAAAAGCCACTAGAGTCCTAGGACTTTAGTGTTTCTTTCATGAATACTGAGTTGCATAAGGGCACCACAGAAAATGTTTCCTTTAAAATTTAATACTATTTTCAGTTTAATAGAAGCAGCTATTATAATTATTTTGCTACTGTTAAACAACTTTGCAATTATCCAAAGAAAATTGTGGAATACTATCAATGCACGACGAAAATAAATAAATTGCCATACGTAGCAACATGTAAACCTTTATAATGTGGCGCCTCCTACCTGCTAAACTTAAATCTTTTAAACGATGTTACGGAGACATAACACAACCATAAGAGTGTCAAAATTTCATTTCGATATTTTGATAAATAAAATACTTTTAGACTTTCAAAGTTTGTTTTGTGAATATCTCAAAATCCTTAAAATGGACTTTAGTGGTTCTTCCGATGAAGGCTTCAACTGTATTCAACAATCTGCATGCAACAGATAAAGAGGCCTTTTAACTATTCAAGTACCGGTACATTATATCTAAAGTTTATCAACATGGGCTTATGCAGGAATATTTGTAGGGAGCACAGTTTTAAATTATTGGCACGGAAACTAACGAGGGTGCCGAAAGCAACCGATCGCGTCACCCTCGGCGATCGTCCCCGAGAGTAGGGATCTGGCACGGACCCCAACAGCCGCCAGCGCTGTTGGAAGCATTTGACGTAACATTTGACTTGCTGTTGGCGTTCTGGGTGCCCGAATTTGAGCTATAATTATATTAACATTTATTTCAGAAACATAACAGTTCTCGTGCAATTTCTTTCTGTGTGAGATGAGTTTACGATTTGTCCTAATGCCTCAAAACAAGATTTGCAACATTTTTCTTTTTGCCTGACTTTTCGCAGTTATTTGTCTGCCGCTACCTAGGCCTACTTGACGACCAGCCAATCATGTTCTATCAATCTTTCTCAGAGGACCTTCAGCTCACAAAGTGTCCATCTCGTTTATGGAAATTCTTGGATTAAACTTTTGGCTTTTCGTTGTACTGTAGATCTTTAAATATCATCTCGTCATCGTCGCTGAACAAAATTTGACTTATTTTGTTTAACGCGTCAATTACGTCATGTTTGAGGTAAACCGTGCAAGATTGCAAAATCTGTTAATCGTTCTTGGCTTTTCTTGTCTTCAAACGAATTCGATCCGAGGACTGACAGTGACTCAAGCAGGTATGAAAAGACATGACGAATGAAGATAGGCCTAGGCTACTTGTGTGGCCAATTTTGCCCCGTCAACTTCTGTTTTTTGGCTCTTTCAATAATCAGCCGAATGATAAACCAGTCCACGATCTTCTCTTCTCAGTCCATTCTGTTTTAAGACTTGCTTCAGCTCCTGATTGTGGAATTGTGCCTTGGATAATAATCTCTTTATCCAGACAATATCCATATTTCCGTAGCATATGCCCGAAATATGAAAGCTTCCTTCACTTGTACACTGTGACACTGTACAAAACGACATTTAACATCCTGAGTCTATCGCATACATATTTTTCTTTAATTTTTTGTGTTACGCGCTTTCGTGCAAGATTTATATTTTGCTTATGCGCGCTATAAATGACAGTTTAATAATAATAATAATAATAATAATAATAATAATAATAATAATAATAATAATAATAATAATAATAATAATAATAATAATAATAATAATAATAATAATAATAATAATAATAATAATAATTATAATAATAATAATAATAATAATAATAAAAATAATAACTGACCAACCACAGATCTTTCAGACATTTTGGATACACCGAGCCAGACTCTGCAACACTGTTGGGAGCACCGTTGTCTACGGGTGCGGCCTTGAAACAAGCCCTAGAATCACGATCGGAGGAGCTAGACAGAGCTCTGGCTAGACTAACCATAATAGCACGTCAGGAGGCCCTTCTGATTCTCAGACACTCGCTGGGCACTCCCAAATTAATCCACACTTTTAGGTGCGCTCCATGCGCGCATCACCCAGAATTGGCAACATACGATCAAATCCTGAGGAAGGGCCTTCAGAACATCCTAAACATAGACTTTACAGACACGCAATGGCAACAATCTACCTTACCCATTGGGTTAGGCGGACTGGGCATTCGAAGGGCGTCATCGCTGGCATTAAACTTGGTGGCTGCTCATTTGATTTGATTTGCTGATTTGTTTGTGGCAGGTTTTCGGGCAGAAAAGCAGTATCTCCACCCTATATATAGTGATATTCGTAGGAGAAAATATGTAGTGTACAAAATTATGGCGACCAGAGTGAATACAATATTGATATTGGGTTAAAGTTGTATCTGAGTTATCCCGGTTTCCGCTAAGGTAAAAAGTAGGGATGAGGAGAGTATAATTCTTTATTTTATAATAGTGTTCAGGATGGAGAGGTGAAATATTCTCTGTCCTCTTTGGTGTCCCCCAAGGTTCCATCCATGGCCCACTTCTCTTGAAACTGTACACCTCCAACATTGTCAACATCGCTTCGGAACATGCAACTCTGTCCTATCCGGTCTTCCTTCATCGACACTGCAAACCCCTATATGTTGACGACTTCCAGCTCTACATAAAACTCTCTAGAAAAAACTTTGATAATATCAAAATCAGAATTGCGGCATGCGTCCGTGATATTTACTCCTGGTGCGCATCTACACCGTGTCTCAAAATAAATTGTGCAAAATTATTTCTGTCAGAACCCCGTAAAATTTTCACCAATTTTAATAAATGTTTTTAAATTTAAATAAATGTTTTAAAGTTTTTTTTAAGCCTGGTGGGGCTATACATCAGCAGCCGATCGGCAGAGACTTGAGCGATTGCTCACCAGAACTCAGCGCATGGGTTACCTGTCAGCTGGCGCTACATCGATTGCAACACGAGTTGGTTTGGCGGAGGACCGGCTGCTCCAGGCGGTAGTCTGGAATGACTCACATGTCCTTCGAGGTCTTTTCCCGCCAAAGAATACTCGACGACCCGGCCTTAGAGCACGAATGCACAACTTCGATCTTCCGTGCAAAGACGATAAGAACTTTGTCTCAAGGGTCCTTTACAAACATATTAATCGAGTCCCCAAAGCTAACAATTAACCAACATTGTTTACTCTCTCCATTTTCCCCAAAGTATTGTACTTAGTCTTTATGTTCCAGGTTGCGGTGTGTCAGCCTGTTTTGCAAATTAAACGAAGATACATAAGTAGATGGCAAAATAGCTGAAATGTTATGCTATACATACATTTCCACCTCACCTGACTCATATCACCGCACTACCTTGTTAAACACAGATGTACCAATTTCTTAGATAACGATTAAATTTTATTACATGCAACAAAGTATGTCTGACGACTTCATTAGCACGCAGTCAAGTAAAATATGGTTTACTTAGCAGAGTTTTTAATTGCTATGGCAGATCTGCTTAAAAGTGTTAGAATTGGTGCTCGAAATCTGCCCCCCTTAAACGGACACAAGCGCTTAGACGGCGACGCCACTGGCCGATAGCAGCATCAATGATCGACTGGTCAAATCGCGCCCACTCGTCGATCGGACGTGTTTCATACCTCCAACGCGGTAATATGAGTCAGGTGAGGTGGAAAATTTATGTATAGCATAAAATTTCGACTATTTTGCCATCTACCTACCAAAGATTATTGAAATTGGCTGAAATTTGACGACGTTCTGACAGAAATAATTTTGCACAGTTCATTTTGAGACACGGTGTATGCGTCTGAAGCTAAATGCCACCAAAACAGAACTCATCTGGTTCGACCGTCGAAGCCGACGGGAGGATCATAAACAAATAAAACCTCTTAATCTCGAGTCACACTGCACTATTCTACCATCGGATGTGATTCGCGACCTCGGTATTCTGCTAAACTGCAGCCTAAACATGACACAAGACATTTCTTCCGTCGCCAAAGCATGCTATTTCAATATTCGCTGAATCCGACAGTTGAAACGCTGCCTCGAGGAACCTGCCTTCGTATCCTCATCCAAGCTCGCGTCATCTCTCGCCTCGACTACTGCAACTCTGTACTATCCGGTCTTCTTTTATCGACACTGCAACCCTTATCCTCAGTTCTACACACCGACGCTCGCCTAATAAAAGATCTTGGTCCAAGAGATTGCATCACGCCTACACTACAAAAACTTCACCAGCTTCCCTTCCGCGCGCGTATCGCCTTCAAAATCTGCCTCCTCATGTACCACTATCACTCTGGAACCTTGCCCAAATATTTGACAGTCATGGTCATACCATGTTCTGTTTTCAATACTAGAGGACTCCGATCGTCAACGCGAGGGGATTTCACCGTTCTTCGCACAAAGTTTGGAAAACGTGCTTTCTCTGTCTCAGGACCCTTAGAATGGAACAGTCTTCCAACTTCAGTTCGACAGTGCACATCTGATGCTCAGTTTAAAACAAAATTAGAAACTCATCTGTAACGTTACCTTGCACTATGACTAAGAATGTAGCGAAACGCGCTCTCGTTCAAGACCTCTCTTGTTAAAGCGCGCAACAAATTTTTATTTTTATTGTATTGTATTGTATAGAAAACCGCGAACGTTTACATTTGTCATTTTCAAATAAAGCGGGTACGATATAATATATAAAATAGAGCTAAACGGAAGCAAATTCAAATACACGGGCCTAACCGGTGAGTACCAGCCAACGCAGCCAGAGGTATGTATGTATGTGTGTATATGGCCATTTATATAGCGCCCTACAAGAAACTCACGAAGGCGCTAATATAAGGTAACTATTATTAAGGTAGACTATAATATAAGGTAACTATTATTAAGGTAGACATAACCCGTTCGAAGCCGGGTAACATCATCTAGTATAATGTAAAACTTTGTCTTTTAAAGAAAATAGAAACCAAGTTTCTGTGTTTCTATTAACACTTCATTTTAGTCACTTCAGATTTTTTCAATGAAAGTAAAACGAATTTATGAAGTATAGATTTATTAATATTTACTATTGCCATTTATATAATTCAATTTAAAAGTTGTGGCGTGTTAGTCTAAGGAGAAACTGCTTGAGAGTCCCGAGTACTATAAACACGATTTATTATTAACTATGTACAACGAAATTATACAACCTTACAAAAGCGGCAGAACATCAGCCAAACGAACAGCAACACGAACATCCAAAGAAACGACACAACAATCCTAACAGAGGATTCAAACACCGAAGTCGAAGCGAATACAAGCGTCATCCAAGCAGGAGACGAAACGAACAGAAGCGTACACGAACAAACAAACGAAACCAAACGGATCCTCGAACATGAGGTCCACAGCAACCTTCGAAGCCAGTCGGAACTAGACTTAGGGCTACAGGCAGAAGCGACTACATTTATATTACATTATGGCGCCAAAAGCATTAGGCGCGTGGCCCATCCCTATACAACCACCACGTGCTATATCCACACGTGCTTAGGCCAAGCGCCTACATGCAACAAAGTAATCAATATTTCTGTTGAAAGCAGATAAAAGACCTAAATTATGCGAATTACGAAAACATAGGCTATACATGTTATAAAACAAATGAAAATGTGTGCGTGTGCGTGCGTGTGCGTGCGTGTCTGTATATATATTTATATATATATATATATATATATATATAGAGAGAGAGAGAGAGAGAGAGAGAGAGAGAGAGAGAGAGAGAGATAGATAGATAGATAGATAGATAGATAGATAGATAGATAGATAGATAGATAGATAGATAGATAGATAGATAGATAGATAGATAGATAGATAGATAGATAGATAGATAGATAGATAGATAGATAGATAGATAGATAGATAGATAGATAGATAGATAGATAGATAGATAGATAGATAGATAGATAGATAGATAGATAGATAGATAGATAGATAGATAGATAGATAGATAGATAGATAGATAGATAGATAGATAGATAGATAGATAGATAGATAGATAGATAGATAGATAGATAGATAGATAGATAGGATAGATAGATAGATAGATAGATATGATACAGACAGAGAGACAGAGAGAGACTGAGAGAGACAGAGATAGAGAGGGAGAGAGGGGAGAGAGGGGGAGAGAGAGAAAGAGACCATGCCGCCCTCTGTCAAGCATTCAGGCTGTTGAAGGGACTACGAGGACAGGGAGGGTCGGATAAGTTCGCTGAGGAAAGGAATCGGCTTCCGTCGGGTTAGATCTCACCGTCGGCAATGGGTGTCCGATCGCCTATACCTTGACTTGCATAGCACCACTAGCCGTTATGTCCTTCAGCTCTTCAAATACGATGCCGAACTTAGATCCTACGACCGGCTTTGGTGGCTCAGTACTTTCACTATCTAGAGATTGACAGCGACAGTTACACACCCTGTAGTAACAGAAATCCATAGTGGGCCAGTGACCTAAATCGTCACATATTTATATACTCTTAATTGTTATTATTTCATTTTATTACATTTATTTAATTTATGATCGCTATTTCATATTTCTAGACAAGGTAATTAGTCTAGTAATTCTCCAATAATTAAAGCTCCCATCACTACTGCATAATTTATGTTTTATGTTTCGTCCAGCTGATTTTCTCATCGCCCTTTCCTGGTTCCGAGTACTCTCCATCTCTTCTTATTCGCACCTTAGCCCCATTTACAAGTTCCCTTTCAATCTTCTGTCTCTCCATTGTCTCCATCCGTTTCAGTGCATGCAACAGCTTACTCTTCCAAAACTCAACTGGCACACCCCAACAACTTATGAAAATTGACTTTTCGCTTCTCTCTGAAAACTTTCCCAAATTTACGTTCTCTACTTGTGTGCGTGACTTAGGTGTCACTTTGGACAGCGCTCTCACTTTTTCTGCTCATGTAACCAACCTTACACGATCCTCTTACTTTCACTTCCGGCGTCTCAGGGTTATTCGCAGATCTGTTCCTCTCTCTACCATTGCATCCATTGTCCATGCATTTGTCTGTTCCAGAATTGATTATTGCAACTCCCTACTTATTGGTCTTCCCAAGGTCCGTCTATACCCTATTCAATCTGTTCTCAATACTGCTGCTCGATTGATTGCTCACCTTCCTAAATACTCCCATATATCATCGTTCATGGTCAACCAACTGCATTGGCTTCCTCTCTCTGACCGCATTCAGTTTAGAGTCCTTGCTTTGGTCCTCAAATCCAAACTGGGACTTGCTCCAAAATACCTCAGGGATGTCATTCGTCCTCCTCTTTCTGCATTTTCTCATCGGCCTTTACAATCTCTTGACCGGTCTGACTTCTTTGTCCCACGAGCTAGAACCACGATTGCTCAAACTCGATCCTTTGCCATCATTGGGCCCTCTTTATGGAATGCCCTTCACTTCACTTTGCGTGAGACTTTCCTTTCTGGATCATTGTCTTCATCTCTCTCTCTCCTTAAAACATATTTCTTCTCTCGGGGTTCTCGCACTGGGAGCGCTACTGAATGGCCTCGGCTATGAGCGGCACTTTATAAATTACTAATTACATTACATTCATTACTCCAGTCGTCAATATTAAATGCTTTTTCATAATCCACGAAGCATACTGCATACAGATACATCATGATCATTCTGGCAGCATCTCTCAGTGTTCCCATGGCGTCTTTAGTTCCCATGCCCTCTCTAAACACAAATTGATAATCTCCCATGCCCTCAAATGCCTCTGCCTTTGCTTGCACTCTCATTGCTAGTATTCTTATCGTGGTTTTTGACGTATGAGTGAAGAGGCTAATGTATGTATGTATGTATGAGCACTTGTTATAGCGCCCCTTCAAGATTTCTACTCAGAGGCGCTCCCGACTACAGCGCGGACACTGAATCGGAGTTTCACGCCGAAGCGCATGAACAATTGCGAGTGAAGGATTTGCCCAGGGTCCCTACGCAGCGGCTTGAGGTGGATTCGAACCCGCAACCCTCCGGCTGCAAGGCACCGAACATACCCCTTACACCACCGCGCCTCAATGGTTCGGCGATCCTCACATGTGTTTGCATTTGGCTTTCTTTTTAATTGGTATTATGGTGGAGTGGAGGAAATCTTCCGGCCATACCCCAGTTGTGCATATAGCCATATACCTTGGCATTATTCTTATCAGTTCCTTCGTGGATCCTTCTAATAGACTTTTCAGCATCGCTGCGACATCGGGCATTTGAACCTGCTTATAAAAGGCAAAGGCCCTGTATTGTAGATTTAAAAAAAAATAATTATGCATCTGTATTTTAGCCTCTGCTAAACATTTTATTGTTTATATAATGGTCTAATAGGTTCAGACTTTCATTGTTATTGTAATGGTCAACCTGGTTTATTGAAACATAAGTCTTATTTTTTTCAGTTTTCATTCTTCTCTCTGTTGTCGAATTGGAAGCGACCTCTGTTTCTCGGTCCTCCTGTCCTAAACGTAATCTAACCGTCACGGTTGATGACCAATTCAGGCTTTACTTCGATGGCGTTGAGATAATTGACCTTCCAAATGTCGAAAGCTCTAGTAAACCAGACATTGTCGATCTTCCTTGTACTACGAGATTAATAGCGATACATGGAAAAAATTATAAGTCTTGGGCGGGTATTCTGGCATCAACAGATGATGAATATGTTCTGACCAATTCTTCTTGGAAATGTTCAAACATCAGTCACGTCGGTTGGGAGGGAATTGATTTTGACGATTGCGCTTGGATGTCTGCCATTGAGTATGGTCCTTCCAGAGTGAGTATTTGGCCGTCCGTACCTGGAATTAGCTCAAACGCTAGCTGGATCTGGCTGAGGCAAGTGTCAGCTTCAACTTATGAAGATATGGATATTCAGATCTACTGCAGAAAGAGAATAGGTAAAATAAAACATTTTGCATTTGTATTATTCTTTATATATATCGTTCGGATTGATTTTCTTGTAAGGTTTGAACGTATATTGTATTGTATTGTATTGTATTGTATTGTATTTGAATACTTGTTATAGCGCCCCTACCAGATTCCCATTCAGAGGCGCTCCCGACTACTGCGCGGACGCTGAATCGGAGTTTCACGCCGAAGCGCATGAGCTAATTGCGAGTGAAGGACTTGCCCAGGTTCCCTACGCGGCGGCTTTGAGGTGGATTCGAACTCGCAACCCTCCAGCTGTAAGGCACCGAACATACCCCTACACCACCGCGCCCCAGTTGTATTGTGTTGTGTTGTATTGTATTGTACTCCACGTTTATATTGCGACCGAGCCTCCCGCAGTAAAGATCCGAGAAATTAATCTCTGATAAACCGACCGTATATGAATGTATGTGACACGTTACCGCACGTCAACTCGCTTTCATGATGTCTTTCCCTGTAGCCTACTTGTTTCTTCACCTGGAACAATCTTCCGTTACATTCACGAACTGTTATGTTAGACTTTTGTGCAGCATATTATTTGCAAATTGTCTTAAACTGCATTTACTAAGAGCTGCTTGATAGCTGTAGATGCAGCGCTTTCTTGGGATGCTCATAAACTACGATAGGCTATATTAAATATAGTTATACCCCCGTTACATGCATAAATGCAGGCATATTCATCTATGTATGTGCATGTACGAATTTACTTATGGAACTATGCATTCATGAGGGAAGGTCGTGTGGTTACTTTTTTCACAACCACCTGCTTTGCAGGAATCTTCTTCACTTATCATCATTCTCTTTTACCAGTAATCCGCTCTGTTGAGGTGATTAATAAATTTACGCGATGTTAGTACCTGATTACAAATAGTGATAATAAATCACTGAGAAGAACGCAGAACACGCATGAGTTAAGGTTGGAAAATGTGAAGTTGTGTATACGTCCAATGTTAAATAATTATAATTTTATTATAGATATATATGAATGCCTCCTCGGCGCCCGTCACAACGAGTATAATTCATCGATGGGCAAATGTATCAATTTTTTGTAGGCTGCTACTGCAGTTGCTTTGAAGGTTATACGAATGATGGAAGTGAAAGCTGTAAAGGTCAGTAAGTTGACTGTTAAAAACGTACCTATAATGTTCCCAGCTAAAGAACAGTTTCAAACTTACAGTAATAATAGAGAATACTGAATGTTACGAATGTGCAGAATACTGATAATGGCGATGATCCTGAGTTCCATAAATCGCCTTTGATTTGCTCTAGATAATTATAACTACTCAGTCAACATTCTTTTGTTTTGACTATCGTTTTCGTAGACGAAGGATGTAAAAAGCTGCAAGGATGTATATATAGCCTACCTACACCACTAGATTGCATAGACTGATAATACTGCAAAAAAGGGTGATTCGCATAGTGGCTGGTGCTGCATATGGATCACATACTGCCCCACTATTCTACAAACTTAACATACTAAAATTCGAACAAATCAAGCTTTATCAAACTAGTGAATTCATGTACCGCTACGACCATGGCTTGCTTCCTGCTGTTTATAAGGGCTTTTTAGTCTTGCTTCAGAAATACATTCCCATTCTACAAGAAACTCTAGTAATTATAGACACATCTTTGCTCGTACTAACTCCCGTCTGTTCTCAATTAGAGCTACTGGACCTTATACCTGGAATAACATTCCACAAGGAATTAGGCAATCTCCTTCACTAGTGTTGTTTAAAAAAACTACGTACTTATTTGATTGGTGTTAATAATAATGTTTCTGATGAATCCTAATGTCTGTGCATAATATTTACCTCCCACGCATATGTTCTTTTGCAATGATTCATTTATTTTGGTTTTCCTGATTTGGTTAAGATTCTGATTTAATTAATTTAGTTAAGATTCGATCAAGTAATCGAAACTACCTACTGTCATACTTAGTAAGCATTTCTCGGCCGTTGCATCTTTTTGTTTAACTTGTACATAGGTGGCCCTACTTAGCGGGATTAATGATCCCTTCAGGGCCTTTCCTTGTGGCCATCTCCTATTATTTGTGTATTTTGCAACTCTATAATTGTAAAGTGATTGTTGGTTTGGTTACAAAATAAATGATTTGATTTGATTTTGATTTGATTTGATATACATTTGTAGATTTTTTCACTCTGAAATGCGCTTTCATCCCAGCCCCTGCTATAGTTTCACGTGTGAGATGCATTTTAGGTGTATACTGCTACGGAACCGCCACAGCTTATGTTTCAGGCAGAAGCCAGAAAACCAATCTAACGTATCTAGTGCACATTGAAGTGGCACTACTACTACTACTACTGCTGCTACTGCTGCTGTTGCTGCTACTGCTACTGCTACAACAACACAACTATTACTACTACTCGATCGGTCTTTCTCTCGGTCCGACGATCACCGGCCACCAGAAGGGATCTTTCCCTCGGTCGTTCTTCGTTCTGGTACCAAAGGATGTCGAGTTCGGATGCCCTCCTTCTCCCTCAATGTCCTCATGGCTCCACCCCGTGATCTGGCAGGGGCCTTTGATGACGCCCGAAGCTACCACCAACGATTGATTGGAGTGTCCCAACAAAGACGACACGAACACAGGGTGCAGTTCAATTTCCTATTCAATAGCAGACGCACGATAATTAACTGATGACAGACGAACAACTAATCAGTTAAACTACAACTGAATAACTACAACCTTAACTGACTTTTTGACGGTCTAACAGCAACTGAACTGCCTATTACATCTAGCAGCCCTAATTATATCATTTAAGGAAGGGGCAATAGGGCATGCCCGTCAAATGCATTGAAGGGAAAACAAGGAGAGGTCCCTTAGGATCTGCCGCGTAGGCTTACTACCGACAGCGCTTGCGGACATCTGCTCGTCAAATAACACTAATGGAAAGCATGGGAAAACTAGGACGCGATGGCGCTTTTAGCATGTAGGAGGTTCCCTAGGATCTACCGCGTCCTACCGACAGCGCCTGCGGACAATTACCCATCAAATGCATTGATCGGAAAGACGGACAGGACAAGGACTACTAGGACGCGAAGGCGCTACTAGCCTGTAGGGTTAGTAGCGCCTAGGACCTACGGCGTGTCCTAACAACAGGGTTGGTTGCCCATTAAATACATCAATGCAATTTTTTAAATGGAAGTGTCCTGAGGCGTTCAATTTCTCCAAAATATATTAGAAATATGAATGGTCTAGTTATGTCTAGTTCATTATCATAACAATTTGTTGCCAATAGCATTTGATGGTTATTTTCATACAAGCGAGGCTGCCCACAACTATGACCGAAGAACTTTCCTAAACTAACGAACTGTGCCATGGCTCGCACAAACATGAAGCCTCTTTCAATTAAAGCCTCAGGTCCACTAGTATGGAAATCTATTCCTGATTTTCTAACGAATTTACCGACTCTATGTCAATTTAAAATTCAACTTTAACTATACTTGATTCGTTCGCATGTTCTTTGACTGAAGACAGTGTTCAAAATCTTTGCAAAATGTGTTCTAAGAGTGCTCCTATTTTTTTTCGCTGCATATTTAATTTACAAGCAAATATTGAATATAAGCTTGTAAATCATCTGCTCCAAATCCGCACTATATGCGCCATTAAAGCCGCTAAAGCTGCTTCTACCATGTTCTATACATTCATGCGCATACATTAAAGTGGATTATGGTAATGTTTTTTTATGCTGGCCTCCCTCTTTCATACCAATCAACCTCAATCTATATTAAACGCTGCAGCTAAGCCTACTGGTGGGATTCCGACATATGGCCATATATCTTAATTATTCTTAATGCATGCTGGATTGCTGGGCGAGCTGCATTGGTTGCCCCATGCGAAAATGCCTGGTCGATGCTGCTTCATCCTGCCTTAGAGAGCTGCGTATTTCAGTGTAATCGCTATTTGGTAGTACAGCTCTTTTTCCTGCAGCATAGAATAATTTGGTTATTCCCTTAGTCGCGATCTTCCGCTATACAATATAGAGACTTTGCAGCAGTCGGCTCCTCATTTTGGAACAGGCTTCCATGCTAAATGTGTCGGCACTGTGATCGTATCTGGATTCACTGGAAAAGAAGGAAAAGATACACATTAAGAAGACAAGGTGAGAAGGCCATCGTTGAACATTGAGAAAAGATGTTTTGATTTGTTCTTATAGCTTCTTCAACGGACAGCCATAAAACTGCAGCTATAATCTTGGGCGTCCTCTTCGGAGTTTCTGTCTGTGCCATCGTAGTGCTGATATTATTGGTATATTATTTACGAAAGAAAATAGCGAGAGAAGAAGATAGAGATGAAGGTAATCGACACTGCATTCTAAAACAACTTAATAGTTAGGCAGTCTACCGTGCTGTAACAGACGACTTGCTGTTCGCACATTGCTTTCACTCCCTGTAAATCCGAGTGGTCGGAAACGATTGGTTTGAAATTCTTAATTGGTGGTAGTTTTGATGCATTTCCAGTGCAGAAAGATTAAAAGAAATCTGGTGATTAACGTCTGAAAAGTCACCTAAAACGTATAAATATTATAGATATGTAGCTTGCGTTTTCTTACTTAATTTGAAGTATAATCGATGCTGTATTCATTCATTTCAGATATTTATATAGCGCCCCTTCCAGATTTCTACTCAGAGGCGCTCCCGACAACAGCGCGGACACTGAATCGGAGTTTCACGCCGAAGCGCATGAGCAATTGCGAGTGAAGGACTTGCCCAGGGTCCATACGCGGCGGCTTGAGGTGGATTCGAACCCGCAACCCTCAGGCTGCAAGGCACCAAACATACCCCTTGAGGTGGATTCGAACCCGCAACCCTCCGGCTGCAAGGCACCGAACATACCCCTACACCACCGCGCCTCACAAGATATTACATATCTAGGTGTTGCTAACCGAAAGTAGCTCGAAGAGAAATTAAATTATGATCGCTCTAAACTCCAGTTACTGTACATTTCTAAACTATCTGTTTTACGCAGAATTTATTTTGCGGTAAACACAAAAATAGTTCCGAACAAATGATCTGCATCTCCACAGTCTTCTATTATAATTGTGTTTTCTGCGCAGATTACAACCATGGGACTAATGAGATCCGCTGTTTAACAATTTTCTTTAAATTAGCCTGTGATTGCGTTTTCGAGTAACTCCGTGCATGCGTAATGTGTTGTGGCCATCCAATGTCGTGTGAAATTTTTTAAACTGATATAGAGCCTTAACTTTTATTGTCCCTCCGAAAGCAGGAAATCCAAAAGTTTCCCCTTTTTAATAAGTGTAATCAAATTTCAAAAGGTAGCACTAATTTGTGCTATGTGGCCGTCAGTATTTTTTCCCATTCAACAACGCCAGAGCACAGAGAGGGAATATCGAACATCATACTCTCAAAAGGTGTCAAATCATTTACAACAACTTGCATGAAGTACTGGTTCACCTATACCTCACCCAATAAAGCCCAAAGAATGATCTAGAATTCTTGAAGGCAATCCATACTTACCAAGACAAGGAAGCCTCATAGGTCGACCAAACAGGATTTTCGGAACACCTTTGGCATTTGTCGGACACCCCGGTTGGCCTCAGCCTTTTTTACAAATCGGTCACCGTCGACAAAAAGCAGCGCATGGACTACAGCATGTACAATACAATACAATACAACTGTAATTTGATAATGCCCTTCTTACAAAGTTCAGAAGTGCACATTGAAGCTGGGCAACTATTAAGAGCCATAAATAGACTGAAAGAGGTAAGTTTTAAGTTTAGAGCGAAAGACAGTCTCGCTAAGAGAGTTGCGAACATGAGGAGGTAGAGAGTTCCAGATGGAGGGACCGGCAACTGTGAATGAGCGACGGCCAAAAACAAGACGCGTACCAGGAACAACATACTTTCCAGCAGATGCTGATCGAAGAGAGGAGCGACCTTTAACAGAGTTGCAAGGTGTGACCATGGAAGACAAATAGGAAGGGAGATGATCTGTGCATGCTCTGTACATGAGGAGTGCCAGCTTGAAGCGGATGCGCTCACAGACAGGAAGCCAGTGTAGAGAACGAAGAGCAGGTGTGATATGGTCTCGGTAAGAGAGTCCAACCCACAGTATTGCAGCCTGATGCAATATTCTGGTTAGAGGAAGCAATGTGCATTCAGGGAGACCATAGAGTACTGAGTTGCAGTAGTCAAGTTGCGTCAGAATAAGGCAGTGTATTAGTGTTTTGCAACAATCAGGGATCTAATGAACCTTCACAGAAGCTTTCTCCAATGCATAATCCACCTGCAAAAGCACTACTCGATTTCTTCACCACGTCTACCACCAAAACATTCCAGATCCTGCGCTGGTGAATAAGCTGGTGCCCTGCACTTGGCTTTCGAGAGGCGCTTTAGAAGTGTTGAGATTACGATTACGATTACGATTACGATCCTCGCACTGAATGACTCTTTTATTGATCGAGACCCTCACCAATAGCAATCAGAACAATCATACAGTAAGACAAAAGACAACATATCTGCCCTACGAGTGACGAGCGATTTGGCTCTCATGCATTCCTTCATTGAAGCCCTGCTCAGAAACGTGGAGGAGAAATTGTTGAGTACCGTCGAAACAAAATCCCAAAAGCACTAAAGGGAATAAATAAATGAAAAAAACCTGACAGTATTCCCTTTGATTTTGCCCTATAATCTTATGTTTATGTGTTGAAACTTGCTTTTTATCCTTAAAAATTACAATGTATCACATTGTTGTCTAAGTGATAATTCTTCCAGGGTTTTGAGGAAGTTCTAAATTTCTTCCGATTGTCATCTAATTGACAAATAACAATGTTTCTCAAGGTGGAACACAAAAAATCTTCTCCGATATTAAGTTTGAAACTTCAATTTTTTAGACACACCCTAATATATATATATATATATATATATATATATATATATATATATATATATATATTAGGGTGGTTGCATCTCTAATGGAAAATTTTCAACTTCAGTTGTTTACTTTCGCCAACCCGGCATTCCGTGCCAATTGGTTTAGAAGTAATGTAGCCCAAAAATTATCAGGATTGAACAATATCTAGGACTGCCACAACGTCTTTGAAATTTTGACTTTTTCAAATAATTTTCGTCATTTGGAGTATAAGTATTTGATTCGCATTTTTGGACCTATGTTTAGTTTACAACAGAAAAGCTGGATGATTTTACTTAAGCACAACTTAAAAATAATTTCTACAATGTTTATGTTCTCGTTGATTGTTTATTATTAATTTTTATTGGCATTTTAGTGGTATTTGATCCGTGAGTTCCTGAGACCGATAACCACAAATCTATTCGAACAAGCATACACAAAAAGGGTGGAGTGGAAATAAGCGAAAATTAGAAATTCGAAAACTAATAGCAACCAAAAGTTGCCTAATGGTATGGATCAAACACTGCTCAAAATTTAAAAAATATTAATGTCTTCCGCCCCCACCAGAGGGCCAAAGTTACGAGACAAAGCGTTTTTCGAGAAAATTGTAGGTTTTCTTGTAAAATATTCTAATTGAAAACTAATTAACTGCCATTCAATATACCGCTAGAAAGAGCTCTTAAAACTGAATAAAATTATGGGTTAATTTTCAGAATATGCCTATATTTGTAGAAGTTGTTAACTTTTTACTATTTCCTCAATAATAATAATAACTGTAATAAATAATTTTAATCACTAATCAGTGTAATCACTAGTAACCAGGCATGCAATAAATGTAATTGTGCTGTAATCTGGACAGGCTGCTGAATTTATTCCTGGTTTAAGTGTTCACTTTTCATGGTTGATTACAACTATTATGCTTACTGTTCGAGTGCTCCTATATTTGATGAAGGGTGAAACTTTGATGGTGTTGTGGCAGTCCTAAATATTAAAAAATCTTCATACAACTTTTTGTGTGATGTTTCTGGATGGAATGAAACCAAATTGAACCTTGGCGAACATTAGTTTCAAACTTTTATTTCTAAGAACCACCCTAATATATATATATATATATATACCTTTGGCATTTGTCGGACACCCCGGTTGGCCTCAGACTTTTTTACGATTAGGTCATCGTCGACAAAAAGCAGCGCATGGACTACAGCATGTGCAACAATCAGGGATCTGATGAACCTTCAAAGAGGCTTTCTCCAATGCATAATCCACCTGCAAAAGCACTACTCGATTTCTTCACCACGTCTACCACCAAAACATTCCAGATCCTGCGCTCGTGAATAAGCTGGTGCCCTGCACTTGGCTTTCGAGAGGCGCTTTAGAAGTGTTGAGATTACGATTACGATTACGATTACGATCCTCGCACTGAATGACCCTTTTATTGATCGAGACCTTCACCAATAGCAGTCAGAACAATCAGACAGTAAGACAAAAGACAACATTATCTGCCGATAACATTATAAAAATATATATATATATATATGGTATATTTCAGTTCTTTTATATTTGTAGGTCAAAATGATATGGAAAATGCAATGGTTGATGAACAAAACGCTGACCAAAATTCACTTGCCGGCGTCGAGGGTATCGAAAATCCTAACTTAAGGCTTGTTGACAACATGCAGATTGACGTTTACGGGAGTCGCAATCAAATACCAGAGAATGACATTGCTCCGGTTAATGTGCCAATCAATCCAGAGGCACACGCCTATCTGAACTTAGAGACTTAGTGCAGCAAACAAACTGACGTCTACATGAAATTCCAGACCATAATAGTAACACGACGTTCGTTATAAGTTGAAGAGACACAGTTGCACAGCAATTGACCTATTATGATGTCATAGGACTAAGACTCATCCAAACTGCACGTGACTTTGGTGCCAATTCTGTTTCACGAAGCGATTAATTATACTTGCTTTACACCGAAGTGTACGATATGCATACACTCTCGAATCAAGCTGTTTCACATTTAAATACATACGTCGGGCTACACTTCAATCAGTACTGAATGCTGCTGCTCGTTTGATTGCCCGCCTTCCTCGTTTCTCCCATATTTCGACTTTCATGACTGAATACCTTCATTGGCTTCCTTTAACTGCTCGGATTCAGTTCAAAATTCTCTTTCTTACGTGTAAAATGTTTTTGGGTCAAGCTTCACGCTACCTCTGTGATCTTATCTCGCTACTTCTCCGCTCTTTAGACCATCATGACCTTCTAGTTCCACGGTCTCGGACTGCCACAGCACAGCATCGTGCCTATGCCTCTGTTGGCCCTTTGCCATGGAATGACCTTCCTACTATAACTCGAGCTGTGATGTTATAATCTGGGGGCACTACTGTTTCTGCTCGTTCTCTTAAGACTTTTCTTTTTTCAAGGGGCCCTTCGCACTGGAAGCGCCTCTGATTAGGTTGTACTGTCAGAGGCGCTTTATAAATCCGTAAATAGAATAGAATAGAATACAAAATATATTATGTTTTATATTTTATATATGTGACTATTACTTAGAGATGTGCAGTTATAGGAAACAGTGACTGGTTAAGTTATGATGGTTAAGCTATGGATTAGTGGCGCCGTAGAAAAAGCGGGCAGGACAAAATGCGCACAATGATAACAACCCCGACAAACACGCGCAAGACAAAAGAGCGCCGCTATATAATATAACGTACAGCGTAACTTGATAGGTAGGCTACTACTATTGACCCATGCAAAGTTAAACTAAATTAGCGTCCAATTCTTGCTTAAATAAAAGTTGAACTGACGAAGATAATTCTTGCCTAAATAGTGGTTGATGAAAATATTCTTGCTTAAGTCAATTTGGAACCATATAATTATAGTTGGTAAAAATGATTAAACTGAATAAAAAACGTAAAAACGTCGTCTTTTCAACAGCAAAAAAATAAAAAACGGGGGGAAATGAAACAAGAAAAAATTTCACTTTGTTACATCTTGTACTGCATTTTAAAAGTAAAAACCGTATTTAAACAATTTTATCACCAACTCTTCTGTCCTTTCTTTAGTTGTGACCTAACTCAAAACTTTCCTTATTTCTACGTATATATTGCTCAACGTCTTCTAACTGTTTACGAAGTAAATTGACACAGTTCTTTAAATGTATTTCTTTTAAACCACAGTTAATATTCAAACACAGTTCTTCATTAAACACAACGCGACTGTAACTTCTACATAACACAACTCTCTACTTCATTAAAACAACAACTGCACTACATATCTTCAAATTCACTATCATCAGCAGTTTCTAAGTTCGGCGCGCTAACTACACGTGCCGAGAATCTGTCGTCAGCCAAAGTTTAGGCTACTTTAGGCCAAGCGCCGCCAGGCGACCGCGCAACTAAGGCCTAAGACTAAAACAGCTTAACAATCGAATACGAATTATATATATATCAACCCAAGGAACACCTGTGCTCATTATATATGCAAAACACCTGTTCACATTACCTCCTTCCCTTTCTTTGGATTGAGCAAATTAAACTTAAAAATTTGCGAAATCATCATGTACTAAATTATGCAATAAACTTAATACTATACAAAACATTAATATAAACAATCTTATAATCTAGATAAACAATCTGCCACAACATTTAATCGTCCTTTCTTATAATTAACTTCTACATCAAAAGTTTGTAGTGCCAAAGCCCAACGCACCAGTTTAGCAGACTTAGACATAGATTCAGTCAGATAAGTTAAAGGATTGTGATCGGTAAAGATGTGAACTTTAGATCCAATTATTATCTCTTTTAACTTATTTAGAGCCCAAACAATAGCATAGGCTTCTTTCTCCACAGTTGCCCATCTCTTCTGGGTGTCAGTCAACTTCTGACTTATAAATGACACAGGGCGCTCTATTCCCTTATCATCCATCTGCGTTAGCACAGCTCCTACTGCAAAATCACTACTATCGCAGTACAAATTAAAAGGTTTTCCAACATCAAAAACATATAAAACAACTTTAGAGCGTACAGCATCTTTAAGTAAGTTAAATGCTTGTTGATGTCTATCAGTCCAGTCAATCTTATCTGAAACATGTTTGCTTGTCAAATCAGATATAGGCTTCGCAATCTGTGCAAAATCTTTGATAAACTGTCTATAGTAACCAAAAAATCCCAGCAATTGCTTAACTTGTTTCTTCGTTTCTGGGGTTTTCAAATTAATTAAACTTTCAATTCTATCTGGATTCATTTGAATCGTTCCAGAACCAACCACATGACCGATAAACTTTACCTCACTCTTACCAAAGATACATTTCTTTAAGTTCAGAGTAATGTTATGCAGTCTCATTTGCATTAAATATGCATCTAAATGCTGTAAATGAATCTTCCAATCATCTGAATGCACAGCAATGTCATCTACATAGGGCTCAGCAAATTCATTTATAGGCTGTAAAACCATGTTAATTGCTTTAACAAATGTTCTTCCTGAGTTGATCATCCCGAAAGGAACACGAGTAAACTCGTACAGTCCATTGTGAGTAACAAAAGCAGTTTTCCATTGATCAGTTTGCTTAACAGGACAAGTCCAGTAAGCACTTCGACAATCAAAAATCGAGATCACATTTGATTTTCCAACTTTGTGCAACACGTCTTTTACAATCGGCATTGGATATTTACAATCCACAGTGAATGAGTTAATGTATCTGTAGTCGCAGGCAAGTCTCAGAGAACCGTCTTTCTTTTTAACAATTACCAGCGGACTTGCCATTCTGCTCGAAGATGGTTTTATAATGTTGGCTTGAAGCATTTCTTTAATTTGTCGTTCAACTTCTGCTCGATAGATGATGGATGGATGGATGGATGAATGACTGTATGGATGGATGGATGGATGGACGGATGGATGGATGGATGGATGAATGGACGGATGGATGGATGGATGGATGGATGGATGGATGATGGATGGATGGATGGATGGATGGATGGATGGATGGAAAGATAGATGGATGGATGGATGGATGGATGGATGGATGGATGGATGGATGGGATGGATGGATGGATGGATGGATGGATGGATGGATGGATGGAAGGATGGATGGATGGATGGATGGATGGATTGATGGATTAATGGATGGATGACTAGATGGATGGATGACTGGATGGATGGATGGATGGATGAATGACTGTATGGATGGATGGATGGATGGACGGATGGATGGATGGATGGATGAATGGACGGATGGATGAATAGATGGATGGATGGATGGATGGATGGAAAGATGGATAGATGGATGGATGGATGACTAGATGGATGGATGGATGACTGGATGGATGGATGACTGGATTTATGAATGGATGGATGGATGGATGAATGACTGGATGACTGGATGGATGGATGGATGGATGGATGGATGACACAGACAGACAGTGACAAAGACAGACAGTAACAGACAGAAACAGAGACAGACAGATAGAGACAGAGACAGAGAGACAGGCAGACATACGGAGACAGGCCAGCTACAGAGCACGCAGACAGAGCAGGCAGACGGAACAGACAGACAGAGACAGACAGACAGAGACAGCCAGACAAACATAGAAAGGCCGACAGACAGAGACAGACAGAGGCAAACACAGGCATGCAGACAAACAGACAACATATAGACAGATGGATGGATGGATGCACTGGAACTATTATGGTTATGCATCCCGATTCGCGACCAATGAGAAGCAGGCTCTAAGTCACGTGATTTTCGCGTAGAAACTGATTGGACTAACGTTCAACGTTGACTCCTTTTATACAGAGATTTTCGGTATTTGGCAAAAAACCGACTTTATCTGTATTCTAATACAGAATAAGTCGTGTAGGAATACCTATCTTTCAAACCGTGTAGTTAAGGCTCTATGTGGTTTTTAAATTCTTATGCAAATTAGTGTTATTGGTTGTTTGAAGATTATATTAAGGCAATGTTTAGGCAGAAATAAAACTATGATCGTGCTAAACGTACTTGATTATTAGTGTTATGATTGAGAGAAGAACAACCATGGGGACGGGACGAAGCAAGTATCCAGTTGCAGTGGAGGCGCTACACTAGGGCAAGCCATGATGCCCTTCCGAGAATTTATTTTGTGCAAAAATAGCCACCATCCTTATCTGTTTAATCCTTAATAATACAAACTCAGGAAATATTTGCCAAGTGTGTGATTCACAGGGAACGCCTGCTAAGAAATGGACAGCACGCTTTGGCTGGATAATTGTAATGAAGCATTTATATAGCACCACTCAAAAACAGGCGCTCCTGTGCCAGTAGCTTCACTGGTAAAGAGAGCGGTTTTCAGGCGCTGGCAGAACTTTTCTCTATTTCAAAAGAAATAGAGAAAAGGTCAGTCTTGAGGGCTGATGATAATAATAATAATTTTCTTTATTGAAACAATCTCGGTTGACAGACCGCAACCAGTTACAGTGTACAGCTATGCAAATTGAAACAATTCACAAGAACGCAAATGACCAGTGTTTAATCTAGGCACCTCTGGGAGGGGAGAGTTCCCCCAGAATTTAGCTCCCCCCCAGAAAAATATAACGAAGTCATAGTTTTCTATACTATTTTCAAATGCACATCTCTGCCTACTTAAATTTCTGTTAACATAAAATATTTGTACAAATATATTATTTTGTACAACTAAATGGCTTCTCTCCACTGTTATCTTTCAAATTTCAAACTATCAAATTTCAAAATGTTTTGTTCCTTGCACATTTAGTCAAACTGCATCATTACTACATGTACATGGCTTCCCGATTCGGTAGTTGAATCCAGCAATTTCAGATTTTACTGTTATTATAATTATTACTTTTTATTTCTATAATAAGTATATTTATTCAAGTCTTAACCCACTCCTGTCATGTCCGACTACGGGACTCGAACTCGGTACCTCTCGCTCTCTATGCCAGTGTGTTATCCAAAGCGCTATCGGGCATGGTATTAAACTGGTTCCAGCTACTGGGACCAAAAATAGCGAAAATCCTAGACTGGGCCGTAGAAGTACGCACCCGAGGGAAAACCATGTAACCACAGGCCGAGGACCGAAGGGATGAACGACTGGGCAGAGAAGATACTGGGGTACAATATGCCAGCAAGACAGCTTCGCATGAGGAACCTGTTCAGCTAAGCTAAGCTATTATTTCTTCTGTGTTATATTTCATAAACTACTCAATTTTCGATGTCCCATTGTGCGTTTGTTAAAGGCCATACGTACGTACTTATTAACTCTAACCAACATGCACACATAAGACCTCTTCTGCGATTGGTGGCGTTTTACCGAAGCGTGATTGGTTGAGCTAAAAGTAGCGGCGTGCCATTTAAAAGGCCATCGCATTTAGTCAGATCAGTGGAAGAGTGTCGTAAAACTCAATACCGAATCGTTTACTGGAATATACATGTACTACAAATGTAGCTGTTGAAACATATTCAGGTAGGACATTTCTATTTGTTCCATGTGGCTAATTTGACACAGTCAATTTGCTTGCCTACTGCAACCTAGCCAGCCAGCCAGGCAAACACGCGTCGAGATTCTTTGTCTTTGTGTCTGCCAAAGACACGAGATATTCTGTTTGCTTATTATTTTTATTATAATTATTAGTTACTATTATTAAATTAGTTATTTGTACTAGTTCGTCCTTAAGTTCTTTTATTCCCCTTCGGCGAGGAAGGAATCGTCGTTTAAGTAACAGATATTATGGGGATGTACTGGACTTTAAATTATAGACGCAGGCTATCGATTTCCAAGAGGTAATCTTATGACGTCATAAATTCCGTCTTATATCCTGCATATTCAAAGGACACTGTGTCTTGTCTATGCGGGGCAACGTAGACACACCGCTATCAGGGCAGTTTAACAAAAGTTACGAATGAATGCTAAGCAAGATTGTATCATATATAACGAGTAGCCAATGTTAGAGCGACAATAAGGCAACAAATTGTTATAAACTATTGCCTGATGAATTGTTAAGTTAATTGAGAGTAATGAGGGAGGAGATTTATGAGCATTAGTGGTCAGAGGATGGCTTTTTAAACAGGACTCGTGAGATAAAAAGTTTATCATCTTTAGTGGGTAGTACAAAGTTGTGAGGGCGTGGTCTCATTTTGTAATGACGATCAATAATCGGAGGAAAGAGCGGCCGAAGAACATGGAAGTCGTTTCTGGAAACAGCGGC
>JACEVL010000349.1:247500-397500 GCA_020284085.1 Aporrectodea caliginosa
AAGTCATAAAATAATTTAGTAGAGGACACTCTGTTGCATAACAGAGATTTCAATCTTCCTAAATGAGTTCATTCTGTCAATGCATCATCCTTCTAAGCTCTGAGAGACTATGAAATCCGTGCAAAATGTGCAAGTTATTTACTCACAAATTCTCAGCGCCATTGATTAAAGTTTGGACATAAGATAGTTGCGCTTAGTTAATGCGTAATAATAAAACAATATTCTGTGTAATAATAGATGCATATTTTAATCACTTCCCTACGTCTGTGGCTACAGTACAATTAATATGTCGTTTTGGCTGCTTATTTGTCTGTCTACTTGGTTATCTATGCTAGGGTGGACAGAACAGAATACTTAGAGAAGCAGATCTGGCGGTTAGATTAAGATGTGCATTACTTATTCCCGACGAGAATACACCGTCCGAGCTGTCGTCCAAGCACGGCGAAGTACCTCCTACTGTCGTTACCCCAGTCCAAACAGTGTGGGCAACCAACAACTCTGAGACGATGGCCCTCAGGCATCACTTGCAAAAGTGTAAAGTTCTCCGATATGGTACTCTGATTGTAGCCTTGACAGGAATAAGACTGTTCTGTGTTTATAAGTTTCTGTAATGTCCTACGCTGAATCTGTCTGCTATTGTGAGTCCTGTTTTGTCAGTCTGACTTCGGTTTCAACGTGATTATTATACCGTTGTAGTCTCTCTGAAGTGAGTCTGAACAGTGTACACGTATAAACCAGCCAGCATATATACACTTATTGGGTTATTGGGACGATGTTGCAAGAACATCGTTATGAATGTGCGATACAAGTAATAGGATTTTAGACAGAATCACTTTAAGTATTATGCTTCAGTTGTTTTTATATCGTTTGACACACGGAATCCGTGTGCCAAGATCTTAACACTTCTCGTCTTTTTGTGCATTTCCAGTTGGTTCGTAACTTCTTCTTTACACTTGAGAATAAAATATTCTTTTCTTCACTTGCCATTTCCTTTAGCTTATCCCATGCAGCCATATTCCACCTGCTAGGCCTATTGGTTGCTAGTAAATATGGAGGCTGGAGTAGGGGAGACCGGGGTTGGTTGCAACACTTTTCATATTTTCGTGTGCCATTTTTTTTTATTTTTGGAACAGCCTACAACCATTTTAGCCCATATATTATATCCTTTATATCTCAGCTCCAAAATAAGCTATAGTGACGATCTCAGTGACCAAAGATGTAACCACAATAGCTTACTGAACTCAAACTGTTGCAACCAACCCCGGGCCGGGGTTGGTTGCAACGACCCTGGGGGAAGGTTGCAACAGTATTGAAAGTAGTATAATTATTCAACTGAGGCTGCATTGCCCAGGGCTTACCGAGGCTTGCCCACATATTATAAGAATGTAATAAATTGCAGAAAATCAAAATTAAATCTAATCAAATGCATCAATCAAGATATTAAACTGTTTTGCTGCAAAATAAACATTTAGTAAAATGTCCGATATATATACTCGATAGGCCTATAGCTCCCATAGCAGGCTAGGCTACTTCTACCTATTTAGGCTTATAATGTTCAATATTTAATTAAAAGTTGTAGAGCTTTTCAAGCCTTCAAAGTGTAACCAGAAACCGAAAATGGGAATGTTATTTGCGTACTGACTCGCTTAGTGCCATTATTAACGGACTAGGCAGTATCTTCATTATTATTCTCTATTGGAACCGGATATGTTCTTGAAATTTCTGGAATTACAAATCGAACAGTTTTTTAATCATCAAATGAACGCCAAGTCGATTTTGTCGCAAAATATGTGACCTCCGTTTCTAAATCATCCGACGATGAATTGTCGGTCATACGAGCCACAAAATGAGCTTATTTTAAGACCTTGAAGTTTGATCATCACGTAATCACCTTGTTTTAAACGATCATGACGATCAGAGTAGGCCTAATCATCATCATCTTCCACAGACCGTGTTTCATGAAGATAATCGACATCGTCAGATGACCCTTCTCGTAGGCCTACACAAAAACCTTTTCCATCAGCGTCATCATTTCTATCACTGTCAGATTCCTCACTGTCTGTCTTATCTGAGACTGAAATTCGTCTCTTACATCATGGTATGTTGTGATTTGCTTTTTTGTTTGTATAATCTATTCGTCTTGACGACTGACTACAGGCACGGTCGGTTGAACTGGTGACGCTCGATAACTGGCTATGCCACGGTTGATTGGTGACGCTCGACAACTGGCTATGTACCGGTTGACTGACCGTGGACTGAGGCTTAGTCACTCTCTTTGGTTCACTGGGACTTATCTAGGGTTCTTTTGCTTCTGGTACGGTTTTTGTTTCTTAGAAGCTGTAACTGCTTTGTCGGCGAGTTCCTCCCTCTAATGCTGCTTTGTTCGAGTGTCTGTGATTGCCCTAATTGTGACGAGCAGGCCTATAATGAACACGGTTAATTGAAATACATGCATGGGGTTGGTTCCAACATGTTGCAACCAACCCCGATTAAAATGTTGCAACCAACCCCGAAGCAATGCATAGACATTGTTATAGAAAATTTTTATCGACAGCGTTGGATTTAAATAAAATGACTAAATACATTTTTAAGCCCAATTCCTTGTCCAACTTATGGCAACAAACAGCACTAAATTGCTTCAAAACATTGAGCTACAGTACGAAAAAACACAAAATCGCCAAATTTACTTTTGATGTCCGAAAATAATTTTTTTTCTTTTTTCGGTAGTTCTAGTCAACTGCCGGCCAAGAAATTAAGTCATGTTGACCTAAAATATATTCTTTACAAGGTAGGTGATTTAATTTTACGCTGCTATTATTTAGCGCTTAACTAGTGATGGTGTTGCAACCAACCCCTGTTGCATTTAACCTCGGTCTCCCCTATTGCATCTCGCTATCTTAGAATTATAATTTTCCCGTCAGATGCTGAATAATCTTCTACAAATCTAATGCTATCGACGTGCAGAAATTGCAAAGAATCTGGTGATAATGGTCGCTATGAGCTAATTTCAGTTTGTCTAGCATGTCTAGCAACAATATCAAGAAGGATTTGTTGTTTTTGCTCACAGTAATCGACTACTGCTACAGTAGTCCTTGTTTGAATGGAGGATCGTGTGAACCGATAGAGAATGGCTTCGTCTGCCTATGTCCGTCTGGATTCACAGGCGTTCGCTGCCAATATGGTACGTTTGACCTGCATATCAAATCAGACATTGATCGAGTTACAGCTGAAGTCCTTCCTCGAAAGTTCATATACGAAAGATTTTCACTCATTGGCGACCATTGTTACCATTTTGGGAACGCGAGGATGAATTTAAGTCTAAAATAAGTGTGCTTTCATTTAGTTACTGTGGACAACTTTTCACTGTGCTGTATTCGTTGTACTATATTTTGAGCTTAGTCATGAGTTTGCAGAAATTTCTATGTGCGATAGCCATCTTTGAAGTTGCGGGCTTTTGTTCACATTCGGTTGCATCCCGTTTCTCGTCTGCAAGTAAGAAGATTTTAATATTTAAAGTGTATATGTGATTTAAGCGTAAGAAAGTGTAGCTACTGCTATGCCGGGGTGCAGATAAAAATCAAATGTATTGAGGTAGAAATGTTTGGTAACTTTTTAGGTTCCCGAATAGGAACAATGGGAACATGAGGCACTGTGTTGCCATTTGGGATTATGATGGAGAAATGCATTGAATGATTGAACTCCACATCGAGTGCATTTTACTAATCTCAATAGTTTTAAAAGAACAAGAGAAATTGCACTTTTTAGCTTAGTACTGTATAATGCCTTTTTCAGATGTCGAAAAGAAAGTTCTCCTTGTCTGAGGCAATCAAAATTATACAGTCTTATGCAGATAGCGAAAATTATGACACTGAGCAGTTTGTTCACCTAGCAGTGGATTCTGATGCAGTGTCTCCTATTGAGAAACATGTTGACTTGGTTATCATTCCACCACAGATAGTGGATGGTCCTAATGCCTTCGACTCTTCCACCTGATGTTGCTGGGCCAGTTACTGTTTTTGTGCATGAGACAATGAGAGTCAGAGATCCATATTACGTCCTAAAACGCGTACAAATTGTGTGTTTTCTGGCATCTGACAATGGGCAACCGTTCAACGTCGGGTCTAGAAGAATTCCCCCTGGACAATTCTTCCCGGACAATTCCCCCGCCATTTCCCCCTGGATTTTTCCCCGGGCTTTTCAATAGGATAAATCCCCCCGGATATTTCCCCAACAACAGATTTATAAAGCTTCTATGTTAACATAGCAACAGATTGGGTAAACAACCAAGCTTCAAATGCTTTGAGTCTTAATTAATTACTGATTAGTCACTTTGATTATTCAAATTAAGGTTTAATAAAGTTTAGATATTTAATCAATCAACAACATGTATGTTAATATAGCAACAGATTGGGTTAACAACCAAGCTTCAAATGCTTTGAGTCTTAATTAAATAACAACGTCAACTTGAACCAGCTCTTTGGCGGACATATGCCACAACAACCAAAGAAAAGTACAAAGATTCTTCAGCAAGAATCGCAAATATCGTTACAGACTTTCATAACCGTGAAATCGAAGACTACTTGAAAGCAATTGCTTTCAACATTAGTTTGTGAACACTGTGTGTAGCTAATAAAGCGAGCTTAAACTTAGAACTAAAAACTTTGCTATAAACACAAGTAGTAATTTCCTGTTATTTTGTTTTACCTTATATCAACTAACTTCGTTTTTCATATAAAATTGCTTTTAATAAACAAAAGTAGTAATTTTCTGTTATTTTGTTTTATCTTATATCAATTAAATTCGTTTTCATATAAAATTGCTTTTCATGTAGGGGGAAATATCCGGTGGGCTGTTGTCCTATTGAAACGCCCGGGAAAAAAAATCCAGGGGAAATGGCGTGGGGGAATTGTCCCGGGGGAATTGTCAGAAGGAATTGTCCGGATACCATCAACGTCAAGGTGTAGACGTACTGTGGGAAAATGCCGGAAAGCTTTGATCAACACCAAACGCTTGGCCCGAGTCACCACGTTTTTACCTTCTACTCAGCTGTGTAACCAACAGTACATGCTATGAGGTCTACTTCGACAACTTCTTCATGTGATAGCTGTTAAATTGCTGTCTCCACCAATTTAAGTTCCGTAGGGCCATTAGGTAAAGCAAAACGATGGAGCTCAGCCAAAACAGTATGTGGTTGATATAACTCAACCATCCGTTATTAGAAAGTACAATCTTCACAATGATGGTGTGGACAATCCTTCATGTCTAACTATCACCCCGTGTTTCGTTCCAAGAAGTGGTGGTTCCACTCTTTATCAACGGTTTGAATATGACTGTTGCTGCTGCCTGTCGTCTTCATGTTAAAGTCGGTGATCATATTTTGATCACATGCAGAGAAACGATTCCAGGGTGTGTGAAGCACTAGTATGCAGGCTTATTACTGTTAGACATTGATCAGTGAAGCTCCTGGCATTGAGTACAAACGCAAATCAGTAGCAGTTCAGTTTTGAAGTGTCAAAAATGCTAAATTACGAGTAGGCCTACATTGTAAACCTACATTGTATGCAATAACTAAACATTTAGTTTTCCTTTTAAAATCTTGCATACCAATTCTCTTAAAAACCTTACATGATACAAATGTACTGAGAAAACTTCTGTATTCAACGTGCCAAATTCTATAGAAAGCAGTGACATTTTTTCGGAAACAAAAAAGTTGACATTTGTTGTCCAGTGCTTTAAGAACGATTTATTGTTTTTGCTCACAGCAATCAACTACTGCGAGAGTAGGCCCTGTGCGAATGGAGAATTGTGTCTGCCTATAGTCAATGGCTACGTCTGCCTATGTCCGCCTGGATACATAGGCGAGCGCTGCCAAAACGGTAAGTTTGACTTCCATAATTATCAAATCAAACATTTGGTCGAACTACAGCTGATGTGCCTCCTTGACAGTTCAAATGCGAAATATTTTAACCCATTAACGACCACTCTTTCCATTTTGGAACGCTGGATGAATCTTAAGTCTAAAAATAAGTGTGCTTTTTTGTTTTTGTGGACAGCTTTTGACTGTTGAATATCCCATGTGCTATAGTTTATCCTAATCATGAATTTGCAGAAATAGGAGGTGCGGTAGCCATCTTTGAACGTTGCGGGTTTTTGTTAACATTCGGGTGCGTCCAGTTTCTCATCTGCATATAAGGTAAGCGATTTTAAATTTTTAAGAGGATACGATATTTAAGTGTAACCTAGTCTAGCTACTGTTCAGGAAGAATATGTAGTAAATCCAAATGGGAACAATGATCACAAGGAGTCCTGTGTTCCCATTTGGGCACACGATGGAGAAATGCATTGAGTGATTGAAAGTTCCACATCGATTGCATTACTATTGTCCATATTTATGAAAAATATAAGATCAATTAGAATTTTTTCTTTATGCGTTCTGTATGTGCCTTTTTCAGATGTCGAAAAGAAAGGTCTCCTTTTCTGAGGCGCTCTCCATTATATAGAATTAGAATACAGAGCAGTTTGCAGAGGATTCAGATGCTGTGTCTACTATTGAGAAAGATGCTGATGTAGTTGTTCTGCCACCAGAGACACTGCATGGTGTGTCCAATGAAGAGTGTGTGGATGAATACGACCTATTGCATTCGACTCTTCCATCTGCTGTTACTGGAACAGTTACGGTTTTGTGCACAGATGTCCAGACGATTACTTCCATCACTCAGCTAAAATGTACATTCGAGGCAAACGGATACAAATGTGTGTTCTGGTATCATCCGTTCAACGTCAAAGTGTAGGCGTACTGTGAGAAAATGCCGGAAAGCTTCTATCAACATTAAACGCTTGAGTCAAGTCACCACGTTGCTACTTCTTTACTCTGCTCTGTTACCAACCCGACGTGCCATGAGGTCTACTTCGATAGCTTCTTCATGCGATAGCAGTTAAATGTCTGTCGTTATCAATTTCAATTCTGTGGGGCCATTAGGTAGAGTAAAACGATAAAGCCCAGACAAAAATATTTGGTTGATATTATAACTGAACCATCCATCATTAGAGAGTACAATCTTCACATAGATGGTGTGGACAATCTGGATATCTTCAGGTCTAACTATCACCCAGTGTTTCGCTACAAAAAGTGGTGGTTCTGCTCTTTATCAACGGTTTGAACATGACTGTTATTGCAGGCTGGCGTTTTCATTCATGTTAAAATCAGGGAGTTCCGGCGACACATTGTTTGAACAAAACTACAACAGTCGGACAAGACTCCAACAGCTCTATCAGGACCAGCGCAGTTAAGCAGTTGGTGACATTTGCTACAGTATATGGAGCCGACCATCAAATGGTTTCGAGTGCAAGACAAACAAGATGTCTCTTGTGTAAGAAGAATACAAGACCGCTCTGCACAAAGTGCATAGCCGTACTGCATTTGCACTACGAGCACCAGCATCATAGTCGTAGACAACTAACTATTATTTGTCAGTCTCCTGAAAGGCGCTGTAGAGAAATACCTAGAATAGTTGAAGTGTTTGAATATTGTGCTTAACCGCAGAATTACACTGTTACGATATGGCAATGTTATCACTGACACTTCTGTGTAATCTCTGAAAACTAGCAACTTTAACGTTCATGCGTGGTTTCAATGCTCTAGCAAATCAGCCTGTGCTGTGCATAAAGTAGTAGTAGTAGTAGTAGTAGTAGTAGTAGTAGTAGTAGTAGTAGTAGTAGTAGTAGTAGTAGTAGTAGTAGTAGTAGTAGTAGTAGTAGCAGCAGTAGCAGTAGCAGTAGCAGTAGCAGTAGCAGTGGCAGTAGCAGTAGTTGTAGTATAGAAGTGTTGTAGTAGTAGTGGTACTAGTAATTGTAGAGTAACGTAAAAAATTCAATCGAGCTGATAACAGAGTTCACATGCCTAGACTCAAAACGTCAATAAGAGAGCGACAGAGACAAAGACAGACAGACAGACAGACAGACAGACAGATAGACAGACAGACAGACAGATTAGGCGTCTGCAGCTACCAGAAAACACAAACAGAAATCTTCGGTCGCATTTTAACGCCTTTCTGCAACCATTTAGCGCATTGAAACGATTGTTTTGGACGACGCTTCCATCTACATCAATGACAAGCCATTCCAAATGAGGCAAGTTTTTAAAAATATTTTAATATATCTTCATTATACAATGTTAACCGAAAAAGATATGTTTGGATAGAGAACAAAAATAGTAACAATAATAGTACTGTAGCGATAATTATAGCAATCATAATGTACAATAAAAAGTGAGGAAGAACGATAATAAAAGTTATTATAATATTTAATTACTATGTTATTTATTATAGCAATAATAATACTATAGTATGATTTTTTTTAAACTGCTACCTATATCAATAAAAGCATCATTAAATAGGAAGTGTATAAAAATGACATAACGTAACATAACGAGGCTTAAAGTGGTTCAGAAGACCAAACATCTGTGTGAGAACCACCAAAAGTTGATATTTTAAGCTGAATATCAACTTATGACGAGCAAACGACTGAAGACTCAGATGGTAAGTTAATGCACTGAAGTCTTTAATAGTATGCTTTGTAGTTCATTGTTATTTCAAAACACCAATCAATTTCCTATGATGAACACTCGGGTATGTTAGTCAGAACCATGCAACCAAACCTTAGCAGACAAAGTCTTTACATATTCAGAATCAATAACATACCCGCAAACACACGAGACTACCAACGCTTTGCATGGCTGTACTTAAGCCTCATAATATTAAATTACAATAAACTATTATTGAAGACAATAAAATGTATTTTGGTACAATTTCATTCATTTCTATTACAGCAGTATTCCGACGAAGAGACAATGCTAAACGGGGAAAACTTTCCGTATTCAACGACACAACGGTTAGTTACATGATATTGAAATGCAAGACGCAATTTTGATTTGGATGCTATTGAATGTATTGTATTTGCATATATTTTTATTTGTAAAATTATCTTTTTGACACTTGACTGTAGTCACATTTGACGCAGAAACAAAATTGTGTCTCTGAGTCTAAACAAAGTATGGTCTAAATGAGTCACATTCGTAGCTGGTTTTCAGCCTAAATTTGGCTTCAATCTACAAATATCTTACCTCATTGTTTTCTTAAACCGCTAATTAATTACTGCCATGTAATTCTAGGTTCGCTTTTTAGAGCGGTTTGAGAGAAATCTGCGAAATAGGTCTCATCGCTAACTGTTGCTTCTTATATCAATCCAAGGACAGATTGTAATTGTAATTGTAATTACTAACTTCTTTTGTTCAGGTATACCCTATCTATTGCACAAGGTATCGACCGATGGCACATCAAAACCAAGCCGTAATCAGGTCAATAACGAGAAGATCGCTCTGTAAGACGCACAGGTAACCAATGGTCGATAAGCAATCTGTAAAAGAGGTAAGCTTTAAGTTGAGAACGAAATAACAGAAGCGGCTGAGCAGAAAGAACAGATCCCGTGTCTGTGCTTTCTGCTCAGCCGCTTCTGTAATTTCGTGAGAGAGAGTTCCAAAAGTAGGTACAGCACCGAAAAGTCTCGTTCAACAAGAACAGCTCTTGATTTAGGTGTCACTATACCCCAAAGATAACCAAATGACATGGAGGAATAATGAGACGACTGGGGGAAAAGAATTGATTTTAATAATTGTGACTGGCCAGAGTTCACTGTTTTATAAACTGGTCACTCAATTGTTGAGTTGGGAGACGCTTACCGAAGCAGGTCAATTTTTTAAAATTTGGTATGGCTTGCCGTTAGCAAAAATTCAGTCTTTTGTGAGTTAATGTGGAGTTTATTTGCCGCCCTCGAAGACTGTACATCATCAAAGACAGCAGACAACAGATATACAGATGATTCACATGACATACTGTCAAAATAAAAATAAATATGTTGATTTGAATATCATCATCCTAGAAATTAAATCCCAAAAATGTTCCTAGGGGTGTGGTGTATAATACGTGAACAAAATAGGACGAAGCACATAACTCTGTGGGGAACGCATGCCAACAAGGTAGGCTACTTGATGAATACATTCCATTTAAATGTATTGATTGATTTTGCCTACCTTATCGAGCTCTGTAGCCCTCCTTCAGTGCTCCGAATTTGTTTGAAAATAAATTATGTGGAAACATATTGTGACGTAATTTGGGTGTTTGTTATCAAGCGAATTTGCCGACAGCAAAAAGGCCGGCGTCTGATTAGTCGAGGACTTTTTGCTGGCGCGCTGAGGACTTTTTGTCGGTGTATGCTGATTGGCCGGGGACTTTTTGTTGGCGCGCTGAGGACTTTTTGTCTGTGTATGCTGATTGGCTGACTTTTTGTTGGCGGCTGAGGACTTTTTGTCTGTGTATGCTGATTGGTTGAGGACTTTTTGTCGGTGTGTGCTGATTGGCTAAGGACTTTTGCTAGACTGCTATAAATATAGATGCCTGTTGAGTTCGTTCGTTTTTAGAGGGAGTTCAGGTGTGCAAGTTCGAGTTCGAGTTCGGTTGTTTTAATTAAGCGATTGCAGTTGATGAATACAATCTGTTGTGTTGACTCGTGGTTCGTCGTCTTCTCAGTCAATCTAGTGTTAGGCATCGTCGGTGGCACCATTAAGTCCTTTGCCCGACGGGAAAGGCCGAGTTCAGCGGACAGGCACAGAAGAGGGAAGATTCCGAAGAGCTATCCTGGTGACCAAAGAAAAGAGATACCGGAGTTCCGCCCCCTACGGTCCAAGTTCGCCACAGTGGTACCAGAAGTGGGGTGTCAGACGATTGCAGAACGCTGATTACCGATGGGAGACGAGGACGACACACGCGTCTACCCGCTGGTTGACTTTGATGTCCTGCAGCCTGTAAGCTCTACGCCCGCGGAGAGAAGGCGACCGATGGAGATCAAGCCGGACCGGAACAGCCTGCCAGACGACTTTGGCTTCGAGGAATGGAAGCCGATGGAGCCGATCGACCGAAGGAAATCCACGGAACCTGTTAGCCGGGAAGTGAAGGACGAGTCAAAGATTCTTCCGGGGCTGCTTGAGGGCGTCGGCGGCCTGCTGAAAAACCGGCCGATGCAGATGAAACCCGGGCGTTTCGATGGGACAGGGTCACTGGAATCATTCCTGTCTCAGTTCGAGGTGTGTGCGAGGCACAACCGGTGGACCGCCTCGGACAAGGTCGATTTCCTTCGCTGCTCATTGGAGAAAGCCGCCACTCAGCTGCTCTGGGATTTCGGGGCCCAGCCGGATGCGACCTACGAACAGTTGGTGGAGCGGCTACGTCAACGCTACGGGACGGAAGGCCAAGCTGAGACCTTCCGGACGCAACTCTACTACCGCCGCCAGCGCGCCGGGGAAAGCCTATCCGACCTCCTTCATGAAATTCGTCGGTTGGTGGTACTTGCCTATCCGGTTCCTGCCAACGAAACCACGGAGATCATAGCCAAAGACGCGTTCCTGGAGGCGATGAGGGATCGGGAGCTCTCGCTCAAGATTCGCGAGCGAGAACCCAAGTCGCTGGACGAAGCCTACCGGACGGCGCTGCGTCTGGAGGCTTACCGAAGCACAATGGGCCAGGACGACCGTCGGAGACCGTCGGAACCTGATGACCGCGGAAGACCGCCAAACCGGGTGCGTAGCACTCGAGAGACTGATGTCAGCGACCAGATCCAGGCACAATTGGACCGATTCCTGACCATTCAAAAGGATGAGCAACGCCGATGGCAACGGGAGCTCGAAGGCAAGTTTGACCGACAGTTCCGGGAGCTGCGAGGCCGTACGTCTCCTCCCGATCCTGGGCCTGACCGAGACGTTCGCCCTGGAGACCGCAACCGAGGACCGGGCCGAGAGAGTCGCCCGGGAAACGCCAACGCCGACAACCAAGAAAGACCGAGGCGGGAGATGAATTGCTTCAACTGTGGCCAACCAGGCCACTTCGCCCGCAACTGCCGCCAGTCACGCCGGGCCCGCCATCGCCCGGATGCGACCGAGACAGAAACTCAAGATTCGACGCCGACAGAGCCGGTGGCCGCCAATCACACGACCCATCCAAGAGTACCCAACCGTGCAACCTTCAACGCTGTCTACGTCCGGGGGACGATCAATGGACGCTCTCAACTCTGCCTGGTCGACACCGGATCGGAGGTGAGCCTCATACCTTCCTCTACTGTCCAGGGGTTAGAGATTCGTCCCTGTAACCGGTACTTGATGGCTGCAAATGGGTCCGATATACGGGTTTTGGGTGAGATAAGGGTTCCCATTAAGATTCGGAGTGGGTTTGAGATCTCTAGTGCATTTTTGGTGTCCGATCAGATAACTGACCCCATGCTGGGTATGGATTGGTTGAGGGAACACCGATGCCGCCTAGGTTTTGGGACCGGGGCCTTGTTCATTGGTCGGAAGCGTATTTCCCTGGTAAGAGGTAATGGAGCCGGGTGGTGCCGTCGGGTAATTGTAGCTGAGGAGGTTGTAGTCTCGCCTAAATGCCAATTCGATGTCCCTGTAAGGACATTGTACGGGGATTTGTCGTCGGTAGCGCCGGCCTGGATGACAGATGCCAAGGAAATCAGTCCGGGGGTCCATCTCGCACGGGTCGTAGTAGGCGATGACGCCGGAATGACCCAGGTCCGTGTAGTAAACTTGACCGATGATCCTGTAAGGTTGGCTAAGGACCAGTTGTTGGGAGGGTTGCACCCGGTTGAAGTTGAGTGTCGGGAGACCCGTGATAAGGGTGAGGAGCCGGTTAGTGAGGCGGCTCCTTGTGAGATGTTGCTGGCCGATCTCCCCGAGGAGGTGACACCCGAGACCCGAGACCAATTGCGGGAACTGTTAATTGAATTTAAGGATGTTTTCTCGGTAAGGGAAGGTGATCTTGGCCGGACAAACGTGGCCACTCATCGGATTGATACGGGGGATGCAGGTCCTGTTAGACAGCCTCTGCGGCGCCAACCGCTTCCCCATAGGGCTGCCATAGACGAACAGCTGGATAGTATGTTGGCCGCTGGGACGATTGAACCCGCTGTTAGCGAGTGGGCGGCTAACGTGGTCTTGGCTCGTAAGAAGGATGGGACCCTCCGCTTTTGCATAGATTACCGGCAATTAAATGAGAGGACGAGGAAGGATTCGTACCCGCTCCCTAGAATTGACGAATGTTTAGATGCTCTCTCCGAAGGAGGATGGTTTAGCACCCTGGACTTAAGAAGCGGATACCACCAGGTGGCTATGGATCCTAGGGATGCGGATAAGACCGCGTTCGTTACGCGTAGAGGCATCTATCGATGGAAGGTGATGCCCTTCGGTCTCTGCAATGCGCCAGCAACCTTCCAACGGTTGATGGACATTGTCCTTTCTGGGCTTAATTTCGATGTTTGCCTAGTCTACCTCGATGATGTAATCATTTTCGGGAATACGCCCGAACAACATTTGCAGAGGCTGGGTAAGGTGTTCGAGCGATTAAGAGCGGCCAATTTAAAGTTAAAACCAAGTAAGTGTCGCTTGCTGCGTAGGGCCGTTTGCTTTTTGGGTCATGTTGTGACTCAAGACGGGGTAGCTGTGGATCAGTCCAAGATCCGCGAGGTTGTGGAGTGGCCAATCCCGCGACGACTGAAGGATGTGCGCTCTTTCCTCGGGCTATGTTCGTATTACAGGAGGTTCATTCGTAGTTTTTCGGTATTAGCTGCTCCTCTGTTCGCACTGACGAAAAAGGGTAGAGCGTTTGTATGGGATGATGCCTGCCAGGAAGTGTTCGAACTTCTAAAGCGCGCTCTGACGACCACACCCGTCCTAGCTTTGCCTAAGGATGAGGGCGGCTACGTCCTGGACTGTGATGCCTGTGACGTTGGCATAGGGGCCGTATTATCCCAGAAGATTGATGGCGAGGAGCGAGTGATTGCCTATGGAAGTCGCTTACTTTCCACGGCGGAACGTAACTATTGCGTTACTCGCAAGGAGTTGCTCGCTATAGTATATTTCACAAAGCTGTACCGTCAGTACTTGCTGGGGCGCCCGTTCACGTTAAGAACAGATCACGCCGCGTTACAGTGGCTCCAGCGAACTCCAGAGCCTATTGGCCAGCAGAGCCGCTGGTTAGAACGGTTGGCAGAGTTCGAGTTCCAGGTGTTGCATCGGCCAGGACAAAAACATGGTAATGCGGATGCCCTTTCCCGTAGGCCTTGTCGGCAATGTGATGTCGACGAGGTAAGTGCGGTCGCTGCAGTCACCGAGGCCGTGCCCGCACAGCCATTGGATATTGAACCTGACCCGCAGGAGGAGTTAGTAAAGGCGCAGAAAGAAGATCCTGATCTTCGGGTGGTACGCCCGTGGCTGGAAGTAGGTACCCAGGCCCCGGCCCTAGTAGATATCCTGCGAGAGAATGAAGCTGTGAAGGTGTACTGGCACCAGAGAGACCGCCTGTACCTGTACGAGGAGGTGATCTATCGGAAGACACCGGACGGGGTTGAACAGTTGGTGGTGCCCAGGGTTATGCGGGATCAGTACATGAGGCTCGCCCATACAGGGATGACCGGGGGTCACCTGGGCGTCCGGAGAACCCGGGCGCAGGTAAGGCGTCGGGCCTTTTGGGTCGGGTGGTCCCGGGATGTGAGGCGCTTTTGCCAGTGCTGCCCTCAGTGCAACCAATACCATCGTGGTTTGCCTCCCCGCCAGGGACCGTTGCAGCCCTTGCCCTGTGGGGCGCCCTGGGAACGTTTGAGTATAGATGTCACCGGCCCCCATCCGCGTTGTTATCTTTACGCTATTACATCAATCCAATTGCCTGTGTGATTCATTTGTGTCAGTGAGCGAGCAGAAGAAGGTGGCGTTCTTTGCCGGTCTGTCAGAGCACCGCGGCCCAGTCTGCGGGAACAGCGACTTTGTCTTCGACAGCTTAATAACGAACCTTGGTTCGGGATATTCGTACGGCTCCGGTCGATTCACTGCTCCCGTCAAGGCTACCTACCAGTTCAACGTCACTATCTCAGCACGGGAAGGGCAGAAGGTGGTAAAAATAGCCTTCCACAAAACGTTAGAAAATACTAGCATCTCCTGCACAACGGCGTGGTCTACGTTCAAAACCGCGATCACAAAACCGCGATCGTCAAAACAGCGATCACAAAATAGCGATGCACAAAACAGCGACTGCATATAATAGCGATCATCAAAACAGCGATTTCACAGATTTATTATAGAAAGTTTTAAGTATACATAATTATATTATGGAATGTTTTAAGTATACATAATTATAACAAAACATTAATGTGTAATGTTAGACTACATTTGAAGACTTAAACGATCTACGGTCGATTTCACAGATTTATTATAGAAAGTTTTAAATGTATCACGAAGTATATTATAGAAGTAGCCTAGATTTATTATAGAAAGTTTGAAATGTATCACGAAGTATACATAATTATAACAAATGTGTCATGTTACATTTGAAGACTTAAATTATGTCCAATTCCACGAAGGTAGTCCAATATATGTCGATAGTGTAATCAGCGACGATGCTTTTTATTTTGTCTGCAGTTTCTCTGTAGATTCTTCGAGATGGATTTGGTAGTTGTCCTGCGATGTACTGCTCGATCTTCATCTCGTTCAGATTCTGTTCCGTTTTCAGGGCATCGATGAATTTCCAGATGGTCGGATGATTAGCCCCGATTAGTTCGCTGAACCCTCGATGCCAGCCTTCAACTGAGTTGTTGGTTCTCGGTAGATCCTGTAGAACAGCGTCGAAGCAGTTCCAAAGTGCATGAGCGAACAATGGAGCACTTCGCCCACCTCTTCTTGCCGGTCTACCAATCCAGTTATCTTCAAAATAGATGACGAGGTCTCGAATTATATCTTCATTATCGGTGAAGAAGGATGATTCCAAGAGAGCAGCGAAGGCAGCAGCCACGTCACTTACTGGTACAAAGGCAAGCGACAGAATCTGCCTTACACACAATGCAAATTCTGGATCAGAGGTATATCTTTGTCGAAGCTCTTCCTTCGCTTGAATTTTTTTCCATATGCATTGACCCATGTGAAACAGACACCCACGTTGTTCGGCACCTGGATAGACTGTTTTGAATGTAAGAAGAGCAGCCTGTTCGAAATCTGTCATCACCGACTTCGGTTGAAGATTTGGTTTAAGTTGATTGAGTGCCGTTAGAACTCGAACATAGCTATTCGTCGATCTGTCTGTCATCAGAATGAAGACAGTTGGAATGACAGAGCTGTACTTAACAGCGTGGATGGTGTAGAGCTGATTAAATAGCGAAGGTGTACACTTGAATGTACCGTCTGCATACCAATTCGGGCATTCTGACATCAACTTCAAATTGTCTGATGTTGTGAAGATGAGTATACGATTAGGAGCAGAACCACTGTCGTACTTCAGAAAATCGTCTCCTTTCATCGTTTTCTTGTAGACATCTGGTATAACCAATTCATCTATGTTCGCCGGATTCGCCAAAGGAACGCCATCATGGCGACGCGCTCTTCTGACGGTTTGCTTGATGGAGCGAACATGAATGAGGCAGCTGACCGGCGACGGCTGTCGATGTACCTCTAAGTGTTCCTGCGACAATCTGATGAGTAGACTCTTGTGTTGTCATCGCTTGAGCTTTGACCTTCTCCATCGTCTTTCTCACTTCCACTTTTGCAGCATCAGGAACATGATTGTGATTAGACACTGTCACAATATCTTGACCCTCGGTATGGCAACGAGCGCGACATTTAAATCTATCATAATCAGTACATTTCCAGTGTTTTTTCCCCTTTATTTCTTTAAATGTATACAACTATCTACCAATCCCATAAGTGATTTCCACTCTCTCACTATTATGTATATACAAATATTGATACTATTCCTTAGATGCCGCTTAACTAAAACATTTTAAATTCAATTAATTCGCAATCAGGACCAATCAACGCTCTCAATAAAACAACTTCAAATGATTTAGTAAAATAATTAATGCTAATTAGGTTCGCAATCACGACCAATCAACGTACATTAAATAAGGCAATCTTCGAATGAAATCGCTGTTTTGATGATCGCTATTTTATGCAGTCGCTGTTTTGTGCATCGCTATTTTGTGATCGCGGTTTTGACGATCGCGGTTTTGTGATCGCGGTTTTGAACGTAAACCAACGGCGTTAGATCAGTTACTATCCCTTCGGGGTATAAAGCCGTTGTCTGCCCGCTAGTCAAAATCTTGTGCTCATTTTTCTCATATTATTTGTATTTATTCCCATATTATATCACAGACCATCGAAAATGAGAGCAGTTTCTTCGCACCCACGCCGTCAAATTGTTATGATTGTAATTCACGCCTTTGTTACGGCGTTCGAAGTATCGTTTTCTCATCTACTAAATGGACCACAGTCAATTAGTGAAGACCTACATACATTTTAACTATAATTCTTGGAGATAATATTATTTAACTGCACATTTAATTTTAATGGATGGAGATAATCGACGTTGTCCTATTTTAAGAAGTCTGACCAATTGCAAGGATATCTATAGTTACGGACCATGCATTTAACCAGAACAGATTTGTCAACTGCTGTTGTCTTCGCTTTCAAAGTCATTTGAATTGGACCCACTGCAGACATTCTTAGTCAATGAACTTGTTGATGTGTTATGCCGCTTCTTGCAATGCTGTTAAACTTCACTTGCCTAAGGACGATTCCTTTCCTACCTTTGAGAAGAGGGCGTTGATTTTTCCTAGACTGAAACGCCAAGGGCGGGATGATGCTGACATGACCATTTGTCGTCCAGTCTTTCACTTTACCCGTTCGAAGATGGTTAACAAGATTGTGTCAATGGATCTAGCATGCCTATCTGAAGGCGAATTTTCTCTTATCGAAAAAACAACAAGCCATGCAAAGCTTCAAATAGCTTCTTCTATGCATTTACATGAGCAAAGTAACCATATAAACGTGGAGTACAATACAATACAATAACACAACACATTACAATACAACTGGGCGCGGTGGTTTGGGGTATGTTCGGTGCCTTGCAGCTGGAGGGTTGCGGGTTCGAATCCACCTCAAAGTCGCCGCGTAGGGACCCTGGGCAAATCCTTCACTGCAATTGCTCACGTGCTTCGGCGTGAAACTCCGATTCAGCGTCCGCGCAGTAGTCGGGAGCGCCTCTGAAAGGGAAATCTGGTAGGGGCGCTATAACAAGTGTTCAAATACAATACAATACAATACAAGGCGTTATCATACACATGATAATGCCGTGCATGTGGGCTTACCTCTTCTTCAGGTTAAGTAGCTCATTTGGTTTGCCCGCCTAACTTGACATATTGTGATATGTATGTTATATATATATATATATATATAACTGGGCATTGGCAGCTTGTATGTATGTTCGTATGTATGCATGCATGTATGTATGACCATTCCCTTCGTTTGAATCTTCTCCAGAATTTGTTTGGGGCTCCTGGTCCTACACTGAATTGCTTTGTCCACGCACTCAATCAATATAATATATTAAACTACCTGTAGATGTTTGCCCGTTCTAAGACAAGAGAAATTCCTTCAATGCGGATTTTATATAGGCCTATTCACGAACAAAAGAAAGGTCTTAGATGGCGATAGAAAGTCGGTCAATTTAATAACAATATTGCGATCTGTGAGAAGATCGTTAAAAGCGCAATAGAAAGGAGTGATCCAATCCCAATTCACAAAGGAATAACTTTCATAACGCGTGTTTAAAAATTTCAGCTTCAGTTAATGGCAATAAATAACTGAAGAAAAGATGTAGACGTTGTAGCCCGGCTTCGAGATTGTTGCCCGTTCTAAGACTGTTGAAAAAAATTAGAAATACCGTTTATGACTTCAGGACATTTCTGTTCTTTTATTATATTAATGATAATCATTCGTCTAGTGTTTCGTTGACATGTGGATTTTACCAACGTTCCGTCCTTGGTTCTGTTTTGTTGACATTTTACATCATAACACTAGAAATACAGCTCTTCAATCTTTCACTTGGATATAATTAATAATTGTCCTTAATATTGTTCTTTAACACTGTCCTTAATGTTTTTCTTTAATATGACCCTTAATAAGCTTATTGTTCCTTAAGGCTCTCCTGAATATTGTTCTTGCTATCACTCTGAATGAACTCAAAAATAGATAGAATAAAACAGATTTGGTCATGACTCAGATGGACCATTAACATGCAGTACAGAAGCACGCAATGAGGCAGCCATAATCAGTATCACAGAAAACGAGAACACAAACAGAACGGATGCAGCGAGGAGAGAGGAGGCATCACCTGCATAAGAAAAGAACAGCTTTTCAGTTCATGGTCGACTCTTGAACGTAGGTAGTTAAAAGAGTGCCAGCAAGTATTAGCGTGGATCTGAAATTCGTAGAATTCTTAAATCTTGTTGATCCTATGCAATCGTATGCTATGCTATCTTAACCTAGCCGCTCTGCCCGATCGTTTTCTATCCTGTCACTCTCTTCTCTTCTTCTTCTTTGCTTCTCCTCCGTCAGGCCAAGGCCAACGATGAGTCCTCAACTTGTCGCCAGAATTCTCTGTCCTTGATTTGTTCCTTTGCTTCTGCAATGTTCATCTTCATTCTCTCCAGATCCTCTCGTATATTATCCATCCATGTATTTTGTTGTCTTCCTCTACTCCTAGTTCCCTCCACATATCCGTGTAAAGCAATCGATGGTAATCTGTCATTGCCCATTCTCATCACATGTCCCAGCCACTTTAACCTTTTCTTCCTTATTCTATCGACAATTGTATCCGTCTGTCCCAGCTCTCTTCTAGTCACCTCATTTCTAATCCTATCTCTTTTGCTCCTGCCTTATCAGCCAGCTCATTTCCGTCGTCAAGAGTCTCCTCTCATCCTCCCTCCTCAGGCACCAGCATTCTGAGCCATATAGTAGTACCGGTAGGCTATGACAAAGGTTTCGTATAACTTCAACTTTGTTCTCGTTGATATGCTTTTATCTTTCCAGATCTTATTTAGCTTACCGAACATTGCACACGCTAGAGTACTTCTCCATTTGATGTCTTTTGTGCATCTGGCATCTTCTGTAATAATTCTATGACTATTGCCCTTTAAATGCTAACTCCTCTCCTCCCAATCTGATGTCCAGTGCCTCCTGTCCTTTCCCCACTGTCATTGTTTTGGTCTTTTTGGCGTTGATCCTGAGCCCTAGTCTTTTGCTACTGGAATCCACTTTGTTGGTCAGCTCCTGTAGCTGTAATTTGCTCTCCGCCACAAGGTCTATATCATCCGCGAATCTAAGATATTGAGTCTTCTGCCTCCTATAATTATTCCTTCTTCAGCATTATTCAGCGCCAAATTCATTACTGCTTCCAGTATCAGATTGAAGAGATCTGGTGACAATCCACATCCCTGTCTTACCCTCACAGCCGTTCTAACCATTCTGTTAGCTCTCCGTCCACTCTCACTGCACTGATCGATTTGCTATACAGGTCCTCCAATAATCTCACCAGTTTCTCAGGCACTCCAAAGTGCCTCAACACCTGCCATAGCCCTCCTGCCAGACGCTGTCAAAGGCTTGTCTGAAGTCTATGAAGTTGTTATATAGTATCTTGTTTTTTCAAAGTATTTTTCAGATATCTGCCTTATCACGAACAGCTGGTCTATCGTACTTCTTCCACTTCTGAAACCTGCTTGTTCTTCTGCTATCACCTCCTCTACCAGTTTTCTCAGCCTTTGTTGCAGCACCTTGGTATACACCTTCCCTGGACAACTCAGCAGGCTGATACCTCTAAAGTTTCCGCTCCAACCTGTCTCCTTTCTTGTGTATCGGTATTATGATCGCCTTTCCCCAATCTGTTGGGCAGCTCCCTTCATGGTAAAATTGACCTACGTTCTGCATGAGTGCATTACTATCGACGTCTCTTTCTTTTTCTAACACACACCGTCGATCCGCGAAGAAGAGTCGACATTCAACACGGACGACACAATGAAATCATTTTGCATAGTAGGAGGTTAGTCTATGTAATAATATTTCTTTTCAAAATTAGTTCATTTATTAATGATAGGCAGCTGAAAAGGTGTAATCTCTAACCACGGAATATGTATGTAGACTACTAAATGAATTTTATGAACAAATTGCCTTCTACCTGTCTCGGGTAAACTGTGTTCATCGACTTACACCAACTGTGGAAAGACAACACCGTCATAGAGAGGACTGGACTCATACCCCTACACCACCGCGGGGCGCGGTGGTGTAGGGGTATGTTCGGTGCCTAGCAGCCGGAGGGTTGCGGGTTCGAATCCACCTCAAGGGGGTATGTTTGGTGCCTTGCAGCCGGAGGGTTGCGGGTTCGAATTCGGCCTCTCGCCGCCGCGTAGGGACCCTGGGCAAGTCCTTTCACTCGCAATTGCTCATGCGCTTCGGCGTGAAACTCCGATCCTGCGTCCGCGCTGTAGTCGGGAGCGCCTCTGAGTAGAAATCTTGAAGGGCGCTATATAAATATCCGAAATGAATGAATGAAATGAATGTCAAATGGAATCAGTAACACTTCATGTCTCTTTGTTCCTCTCAGAGTCGAGATGAATTAAGGGAATGTGTCGCGAATTCTTTTGAAAATACACAGAAACCCAGTTGACTTTTGAACCATCCAACAGCACAATTATTGCAACGGCATATCGAAGATTTGCAATTCTTCTTTCTCTATTTAGGCTCCACCGCCATAACCATCTACAGCCTCCCTAATAGCCATCTCCAACATGATGTTGAATATTTATGAAAAAATCACACAAAGGAAAATAAATAACGGAAAGAGACGCTGTATAAAGTATACAAGAAACGAAACCTTGAAGGTTATTACTGGGCAGTTTTGCACTGTGCACTTTGTGCAGGGCAATAAAAAGTTACTGTTCTGGCGAGTTTAAACAAGATAATTATGCACCTTTATCTTAGCCTTAAAACTTTCGTTGTAATGGTTTACTTGGTTTTATGAAAGAAATTAATGTTTTATTTTCTTCAGTTTTCCTTCTTCTTCTGTCTGTGTTCGAATTGGAAGCAGCGACATCTGTTTCTGAGTTCCTCTGTTCAAAACGTAATCTGTCTGTTACGGCGGATGAAAAATTGAGTCTCTACATCGATGGCGTTGAGATAACTGGCCTTCCAAAAAACATTTGGAATAAACCGGACGTTGTCGATCTTCCTTGTACTACGAGATTAATAGCGATTCATGTAAAAAATTCAGAGAGTAAGGCATCTATTCTGGCGTCAACAGGTGATGAATATGTTCTGACAAATTCCTCCTGGAAATGTTCAAACATCAGTCACATCGGTTGGGAAGGAATTGGCTTTGACGATTCCACTTGGATGTCTGCCATTGAGTTTGGTCAGAACGGAGACGATAATTGGGCGTTTATGCCCAACATTAGCTTGAAGGCTTCGCGGATCTGGTTGAGGCAATATATTTCGGATCAGGAAGAGATGGATATGGATGTGTACTGCAGAAAGAAATTAGGTAAAATCACATTTTCTTCCATTTTTATGATTCTTCGTATCATTAACCCATTTCCCAGTATGCCAATATTGAAAGATTTTGAAAATAAACTTAATTATTTGGAATTTAACTCCATAGTGAATATGATTAAGCAGCTGCCATTGTGAACAGGTTTTCCCAAAAAAATTCGGCCCCAGCAAGCAGGTAAATGAATAACCGAAATAGAACAATATTTGGCATATTATGGCAATTTTTCTGCTTTTTCTTTTAAATTGACCTTTTTGACCTTAAAATATTCTTGGATTGTGCGACCTTGTTTCTTACTTTACAGGTAGCCCTTATGAGGACAAAAAACTAAAGAAAGACTTAGCCAATTTCCAGAATCATTAGCTGAGATCTGGCCATTTTCGTTTGATTTTGCTAGATTTAGGCTCTTCTGACCTTGAAATGACCTTGAATGACCCTGAATTTAGAACCTGGACGTAGCTCTCGTCGAGACAAACACAACAACTTAAAGTTAATCCAAATCAGACTCTTCGATAATATTTTGTGATTAAAAGAGTAAATCGACGATGAACCCAAGTTCCAAGACTCAAGCTTGGGCGCCTTTAGTTCTGGGAATTTAAGTAGGGTATGTTTGGAGGCTTTCAGCGACCTCAGGATAACATTTTAAAATTCTGTAAAAAAATTTATAGACAATATATGAATAGAATAATGGGAAAAACGTGAGTATGGTTGTTTCCTACGACGTGTCATTTTTCTGAACACCCCTACAGGGAGTGCCCAGTTGCCCTTCTATACACACAAACCCGTGATGACCCTCTGAGCAGACTAAGTCGCCACATTGGCACCTATGGGGGATACACAAGGCGGAGGCCAACCGCCACCCGGACTGCCTCATTGTCGAGGGCCAGGCCGCACGCGGCAACCGGAAGTGCCACCAGCCAGTCCGCCGAATTGTGGGCTGCTTATCGCGGCGAGTCTGACCCTGTCCACCAGCCCAACAGCGCTACGGACAATGCAATTTCCTCGAAAAAACTTTATTTGTCGTAACTTTGGCCCCCTGGTGGGGGCGGAAGACATTAATTTTTTTTAAATTTTGAGCCCATGCCATTAGGAAACATTTGGTTGCTCCTACTTTTCGAATTTCTAATTTTCGTTTTTTTCACTCCATCCTATTGCCCAAGCCACTACGGCATAGAAATAAAACATATTTTACCGTTGCCGTTTAGCGATAGTCAGTAACTTCCTCACTACCTGTATTGTGAAATTTGCCAACGCTGTCATACCTACGCCTCGAATCGTTCGATTGCGCTCGATTATATTTCTACACAGTTGTTGTCAGTCAAGAATTTGTCTGTAATATCAGTTTGTTTGTAATATACAATTTCAATGTAATGCGTCTGTTCTGAGTAGTGCCACAGTGTTCAAACGGATCTTTAACATTGTGATTAAACTCATTCAAAACAATAATGGATAGTAGTCGTCAAAATTGTTTTTCTTTTTCTTCTGGACCTAGAGGCATGGTTCATGAATGTACCAATTAAGCCTCATTGGCAATGATCGTGATTCGTTCAGTTTGCATAGGGCTGCCAAAATGCTAAGGTCTGCGCTGCCCACATAGTCCTCTGAAGTATGCGCTGGGTTCGAATAAACAGAGTGTCGTCTTTCATCACTTTCTTGGGTTCCAGTTCTCATACTGAAGTATGAATTATGGAATATCTGGTTAGTTTACGGATCCATAAGGTTATCCCTAGAACAACCAACAATTTTTGTACATAACTGACTACAGTCTACCAGTTGGGTCAAAATGACCCCATACCATTTATCGTTGTGATGCATAAAGAAAATTTAATTTTAATTTTAATTATTTTGTTTCCTTTCAAGTACGAATAGCTTCTTTTCACATTTATCTTAAAACCTGCCCTGTCCTATTACTCTGTGTCCTGGAATAATGCAGGACAATGCACTTTAGCCGTTTTCGAACAGTATGAAAACAAGCGTAGCATTGTCTCAAACTGCTAACAAGGAGTACAGTTTTCGCGACCCTTGGCATCCAACTCAGGCAGAAGTTTCTTACAATTATTTATTGTATTGTATTAAAACAATTATAACGCGCCTCTAGTAAGGCGTACCTTTAAGAGACGCTCCCAGTGCGCAAGGCCAGAGAGAAAATAGGTCTTGAGAAAAGCAAAGTAGGAGAAGGGGTCACCAGCTAGAAGTTGAAAGAGGGTGAAATAGTGCCTAACAGAGTCATCTGTCTTGAGGCAACTTTTGCACCAGACCAAGTCTTGCAAGAAGTTGTCACATATAACGTTTCTACATGAACCTTGAAAGTCCTGTAGGCCTACAAGTTAAAAAAAATCGCACGTTCTCCTTGGTTTTGTTCTCTTTGGGGCCGTCCATAAAGTACGTCACGCTATTTTTGACCATTTTTACCCCCCCCCCTCCCCCTGTCACAAACTGTCACAAAACTCGGACCCCCCCCTAAAGTACGTCACACTTTCAACATAGAAATAATAATACTTCCGAAAGCAAGGCTAAACATAAACAAGGCTTCGAAACAGCATTATTACTAGCGCTCCTAGCGAGAGGAATCGTGAAAAACACATTCAGGAGATATGCATTTCATGCTATTTTGACATAAAACTAATTAAAATGTTTCAGAAAATTTTTGAAAATTATTTTTAAAGCTATGAAATTCTACTAAAAAAAAAAAAAAATAAATTATAAATAAAATAAAAATAAATAAATGTGTGACGTCACACATGGCCTGACCCCCTCCCCTGTCACAAACTGTCACACTTTCTTAAACCCCCCCCCTAGAGCGTGACGTACTTTATGGACGGCCCCTTCCTGACCTTCTTGTCTCCCAGTGTACAATTTCCAGATGATTAACATACGATGTCTTGCTGTCAGGGGCTTAATTCTTCTCAAACAGCATTTCATATTTACATATTTTGGACAATTTCAATTAGGCAAATTTAGCTTCTGTTTAACATCTTAATATTGGGATCAAAATGACCCCAGTGGTAGTCCGTGTTGCATATCGTTATGAGCGCCATCTAATGAGATAAAATGGTACAAAAATTATAGAATCTTACAAAGAATCGACGCATGAATAAAGTCAGAAAAAAATCATAACAAAAAAATGTTGAAGTGGTGAGGAACGGAAAATCGTTTGGGGTCATTTTGACTCCAGTGGTAGTTCCAGGGTTAAGTTGTTCCAAAGTTTGATACTATTTGTCGTGTCTACACTGTAACCAATTGGTCATTTTAGTTATAGAACGGCATGGTCTCGGATGAATCTCGACTGGGTCTTACGTTACATTACCTGTCAATATTGTTTTAGTGACCGACAACTGTGCCAGTTTTCCATGTTTGAATGGCGGAATTTGTCTGAACGGTATCAACTACAACGTGTGCGCATGTTCACCAGAGTGGACTGGAGTCAGATGCAACATTCGTAAGTCCGCTTCATATACCACGCGACACATTAATCTCTTAATTACTTCAAGAACTTAAGACTTAAGAAAACGTGCCTACCCATAGGCCTACATTACCCTTGCTTTAGCCGCATCGAATATAGGCCATAAAGTCATGTTGAAAATTGTTAAATGACGGGTAAAATGATGACTATGCTTTGATTATACGGTTGTTTGAGTAAATTATTTTGATAATGATAAATTGAAGAACTAACGACTTGACAACTATGACTTCTTTTGTTTTACATAAAATAAGATCACTTGACGTGATTTCTGATCCATTGCGTTCTTACCTAAAACGAGTGACTCGATCAAGCTGATAAGATTGGCGATGAAGATTTGAAAGATGCTGTAAAGTTAAAAACACATAATATACCTTACGTACATGATTTCTGTTGCAGTTATTAGCGTTTCCGACCCCAACCCTTGTCTGAACGGCGGGACTTGTAACAATCTTGACGCAGACTCGTTCGCCTGCACTTGCCCAGTATATTGGACCGGAGTGAGATGCGAATCACGTAAGTTCAGATCAGTTGACAACATAAATTACATTTAGGCAAAACTATGGACATGTTCGGTAGTGGGATTTTTTGGGTTAATCTGGCCTATCTTTACGATTTTATTTCCTTCCGAAAGACCTTCTTAACGAAGCAGCACTTATCAAGGTGAGGGGAGAGTGAATTTAATTAGTGTTCTAGTGGTGTTAGAAGGGAGAGTGAATTTAAGTAGTGTTCTAATGGTGGTAGAGGGGAGAGTGAATTTAAGTGGTGTTCTAATGGTGTTAGAGGGGAGAGTGAAATTAAGTAGTGTTCTAAGGGTGTTAGAGGGGAGAGTGAATTTAGGTAGTGTTCTAAGGGTGATAGAGGGGAGAGTGAATTTAAGCAGTGTTCTAAGGGTGTTAGACGGAAGAGTGAATTTAAGTAGTGTTCTTAGGGTGTTAGAAGGGAGAGTGAATTTAAGCAGTGTTCTAAGGGTGTTAGGGGAGAGTGAATATAAGTAGTGTTCTAAGGGTGTTAGGGGAGAGTGAATATAAGTAGTGTTCTAAGGGTGTTAGAGGGGAGAGTGAATTTAAGTAGTGTTCTTAGGGTGTTAGAGGGGAGAGTAAATTTAAGTAGTTTTCTAAGAGTGTTAGAGGGGAGATTGAATTTAAGTAGTGTTCTTAGGGTGTTAGAGGGGGGAGTGAATTTAAGTAGTGTTCTTAGGGTGCTAGAGGGGAGAGTGAATTTAAGTAGTGTTTTAAGGGTGTTAGACGGGAGAGTGAATTTAAGTAGTGCTCTAAGGGTGTTAGAGGGGAGAGTGAATTCAAGTAGTGTTCTAAGGGTGTTAGTGGGGAAAGTGGATTTTTAAAGTCTCTTAATAATTCCAATTATCTCGGCTATCTTGTTCCTAATGAAGTTGGTATGGGCACGCCAGGTTAAGTGTTCATCCATGACTATTCCTAAGAATTTAACCTGGGACACACGTTTTATAAAGATGTTTTTATCATTAGCAATAGGCTTGCTGGGATCATCAAGGACTTTAATTACAGTCTTACCTAAAGCAAATGGCTCGATCAAGGTGATAAGATTGGCGATGAAGATTTGAACGATGCTGTAAAGTTAAATACACATATATACCTTACGTACATGATTTCTTTTGCAGTTATTAGCACTTGCGATGCCAATCCTTGTCTGAACGGCGGGACTTGTATCAATCTTGCCACAGACTCGTTCGTCTGCACTTGCCCAGTATATTGGACCGGAGTGAGATGCGAATCACGTAAGTTCAGATCAGTTGATAAAATAAATTATTTAGACAAAACGATAGCTATGGGGCCGTCCATAAAAGTACGTCACGCTATTTTTGACCATTTTTACCTGGCCCCCCTGTCACAAACTGTCACAAAACTTTCCCCCCTAAAGTACGTCACACTTTCAACATAGAAATAATAATACTTCCGAAAGCAAGGCTAATACATAAACAAGGCTTCGCAACAGCATTATTACTAGCGCTCCTAGCGAGAGGAATCGTGAAAACACATTCAGGAGATATGCATTTCATGCTATTTTGACATAAAACTAATTAAAATGTTTCAGAAAATTGTTGAAAATTATTTTTAAAGCTATGAAATTCTACTAAAAAATAAAAAATAAATTATAAATAAAATACAAAATAAATAAATGTGTGACGTCACACATGGCCTGACCCCCCTCCCCTGTCACAAACTGTCACACTTTCTTAAACCCCCTTCCCCCTAGAGCGTGACGTACTTTATGGACGGCCCCTATGTTCGGTTAGAGGGATTTGGTGGGTTTATCTGGCCTATCTTTACGATTTTATTTCCTTGCCGAAAGACCTTCTTAACGAAAGAGCACTTCAAGGATAAGCCAGTTATTTACTATCAGACATACGTTTGACTCATAGCCATCGTCAGTTCCTGACGCCAGCCATTTGACGGCGATGGGTACGAATAAATTATCTCCATTTGTTCTCGCTTATAATGTCAAGTCCATTGCTCCCCTTAGTGTTGTCCAAATGATGTTATGTCTTCATTTATATAAATCTATTCAGCGTAGTCTAGGTCTGCCTTTGTTTCTTTTACCTTCAAATCTTGCATGTAGTGCCTTGTGTAGGATACGGTCAACTGGCATTCTCTCTTCATGTCTCAGCCATCTGAGTCCTCGTTGAACGACTTTGTCAAGCAGAATTGTTTGGATGCCTATTGATTGCCTTATGACATATAATTATTGGAATTACTAAGGTGTCCTAGAGGGGCAGAAAAGGACTGTGGTCACCCTAGTTCTATAGATATAAACGACTGACACCATTTAGGCTGTGTCTAGACGGCAGTTACTGCAATAAGACGGCGACGATTGTGCGCAGTTTCACTGATCTCGAAATTTAGAAGATTGCCAGTGGATCTTCTGGCACAGAGCTTCAGGGCCAAACAGACTGCCGGGTCATACACGAGCTCCACCTGAGGACAGTTCAATGACTCAAGCCCCCTTCCTCCGATGACTGGAAGAGATCACGTGATAGACGGAGAACATTGCATACCGCAACAATTGAAGAGTTCTCAAATGTCACGTTGTTGGGTACAGACAGATCTAAGACAAAAATAACTTAAAAATTTAGTAATTTAATTAAGTAGTGTTCTTAGGGTGTTAGAGGGGAGAGTGAATTTAAGTAGTGTTCTAAGGGTGTTAGAGGGGAGAGTGAATTTAAGTAGTGTTCTAAGGGTGTTAGAGGGGAGAGTGAATTTAAGTATTATTCTAAGGGTGTTATAGGTGAGAGTGGATTTGTTAAGTCTCTTAATAATTCCAATTATCTCGGCTGTCTTGTTCCTATCCAAGTTGATATGGGCGCGCCAGGTTAAGTGTTCATCCATGACTATTCCTAAGAATTTAACCTGGGATACACGTTTTCTAACGATGTTTTTATCATTAACAATAGGCTTGCTGGGATTATCAAGGACTTTAATTCTAGAGCTAGAAAAAATTATGTAGTGAGCCTTTTTAGCATTAAGGTAGATCAGCATAGAACATAATTATTGTTTAGATGATATAATTCAGAGCTCATACCAGTGATTAAATTCTGGTCATTATCACCAGTAATGAAGACAGTGGTGTAATCCGCAAATAAAATGAATGAGAGTTGGTTAGTGCAGTTGGTAATGTCATTAATGTATACAAGAAAAGAAGAGGGTGTAGGATTGATCCTTGAGGGACACCACAAAGGATAGAGGCTAAGTCTCTCCCCCCATTGTATCAGTTTTGTTTAAACTGAGCGCCTGTGAATAAGCTGGTTCCCGCGACTTCGTCTTTATGGACGCTGTAGAAATTTCAACTTTACGATTACGACTGCGATTAAGTTAGACAGGGCTTTAGTATAATTATACTTGTTGGAATCTATCAGTAAGGTAAGATTTAAATCAATCCAATGCCAGTCTTCTTATGAAATAGTGCTCCCATTTATCGAGTAAGATATTATGTTTGATCGTGTCAAACGCTTTGGAGAGATACAGGAAGAGACAGTTGTAACTTTACGATGGTCAAGGACTTCAGTTAAGTTTTCCACTGGCTCCATAATATCACAAGTTGTAGATCGGTTCTTTCTTAACACAATTTGGTCATTTAATACGATATTATTAGATCCAAGGAAATCAGAAAGTCTGCCATGCATGGCTCTTTCCAATATTTTAGAAACAAGTTCATTTAGAAATCGGTCGATAACCAATCATGTCATGGCAGTGTCCAGGACTTAAAGATGGGGGAAATGTTAGCAATTTTTGATCGCCTTGGAAAAGTACCAGCGATAAAGGATTGATTGTGTAATTTGTGTAAATGCAATAGGGTTCAGAAATACATGGGCTAATTTTTTTAAATAATAGTGATAGGTAGTTCAAAGTAGTCATAAGGTTTAGTGGTCTTGGGATTGGAAATGATGTCAAGGATTTCAATTCCAGTAACAGGTTTAATAAGCATGGACAGGATTGGGGTTTTTAAATAGGAGGAATAACAGTGATTAGTATAAGGGATATTAGCAGCCACGTTGGGTCCAATAGATGCAAAATGGTTTTTGAACTCATTAGATCATCTATCATTACATCATTCATATAAATAAGAGGTATGATATTTGACAGGATCCTTGGTGATGTAATAAGTCTTTAATCATCCTCCATGTTTCTTTAAAATTAAATATATGTTGTTCCAATAGGTTAGTGGCCCTATAATATTGGTTTTAAAATAAATTTAGGTAGGATGGAGGTCAATTTATTTCATTGACACTTCGGTAAGATACAAATTTATCTTTGGGAGCAGGATGGGAGTGTCAATAAGTCTAGTATAACAAAGATAGGCAAATGATCACTTATGACTCTCATCAATAAGTAACCCAGGTCATTTCTTGTAACTAAGGAAATTCGTGAAGATATTGTCAATAAGAGAGGAGGAATTAGTAATCCTCGTGCATGGGCACCTCGATCCGTGGGCAAAACAGGTGAGCAGACACAGTATTCAAGAAGTCATTTGGCATAATGATGAGTGTCGATGTTAAACAGGTTCAGGTTAAAATCTCCACATAAATAAAAGACTTAACCCTAGGGCTACCAAGCTTTTTTGTAACACGGACTACCAAGGGGGTGGTTACCACCCCTGGATTTCGTGTTTGGTTTTACATATCATAACTTGTAATATAGCATTGGATTCAGCATTCATTTCTGCACAGAATGGTGTATTTAGTTGTACATTATGTGAATGCACCTCGAAATTACATCACTTTTAACAATTGGACCCATTAATTAGCAATATTGTATATTATTGCGTACATTTTGTACTTTTTGGATAAACAAATATAAGATTATGTGTGTTTTGAAACTAATCTATGTATAAAAGATACACAAAATCATCCCTACACATGTTTATATAGTATAAATGTACATCCATACATATATATCCATACATATATATATCGGTTTACGTTATAACGCTGTATTCAGCCATTTTCACACAGATTACGCGTATTATTATTTATTTTGATCACTTCCGGTATTCAAAAGACAAAGATGTAGGTATGCAAATGAAGCCCTTCATTCCCTCTAAAGAATGGTGTCTTTGTTTCTCTTCCAGGAAGACAAATGAATACGCTACAGACAAAAAACTAAGGGGGAGTCCTTCCATTCAGCCATTTTCACGCATGTTACGCGTATTATAATTTATTTTGAGCACTTCCGGTTGTCTCAGGTCAACTCAGTGACCATAGAAATGTAGCCCCACATTCCCTCTATAGAATGGTATAATTTGTGTCTCTTAATATTAAATGACGGATAAGATATAGTCGAAAATCTAGGGGGTGGTATCCACCCCCTGGTACCTCGGGTATATTGGGTATAACTTTTGAACGGTGTGAGATATCATCTCACATTTTACCTCAAAACGTGTGCAAATGAACCCACTACAGCTACCTAAAAGGTCAAATTTTTATTCCATACGGAAAAAGTTTGAGATGAAAAAAACCTAGGGGGTGGCAACCACCCCCCCTTGGTAGCCCGAGGGTTAATAGTGCTGCCGAGAGAGGTAAAAATATCATCGAGGTCGTTATTAAAGTTGATGGAGTCAGTGTTAGGAGTCGACATAAGATTTGAACATAGACAGACTCAATCGGGTAATAAAAGCAATCCACCTTCAAGATGGGTTCTCGATTTGACAACAGCACTATTATCCAGGATATGCCAATAGATCTTCGTTGTCAGCTGTTGTCCACGTTTGAGTAACAGCTAGTGAGTGAAATTTATGATTAATACTCTTCAGGAAGTTCCATAAACTATATTGTTTTTATGTGTTTAAACTCTATATGCATTACAAACAGGCATTTGTTTTGTATCCAGCTAACTACCTTGAGTCTTTGACCTGTGGAACAACGTTGCAATGGGCGAATTACAGCGCGTCAAATGGCTTCACAAGGCTGTGCATGTTCTGGGCGCCTCTGTCAGACTCCGTCGGACGAGACACTGAATGTCGAAACACAATCACGGGAATTCCACTGTACAATGACCACGTTGGTCTAATGGAGGCAGGTGGAAACTTCGGCTGCATCGTCGGTCAGGATTACCCAGACGACCTACCGGCAACGAGCTACTTATCCTGTGCGGATGATTACCAGCAGGATGTCTCGCTCCGCAACTTCACCGAAAACGACCGTCTTATGGTCTGCATTCGCTATCCGTACGAGGGAGTACCAGGTAGAAAGTAACATTAATACATTCAAGAGACACCTGACATGTGGCGTCTATTGTTTAGATTTAGAAGTAACAATGAAATTACTCTAGTGCTGATTTTGTACTTTCCTCAAATACAACCAGTGAGAAGTAAATTGTATCTCATATCACACGAGAATATTTAAATAACTATAATTGTAAGCAGACGTAATTGTGAAAATGGAAATGACAAATCATTTGCCACATAAACCTGCAAAATCGAAAGAATAACGTGTGGAGTGTTTATATTGCTTTTATGACCTTCAAAGCGTTATATTAAGTTAACAGTTCTGCTCTTTAAAATTAATTAAACTTAGAACTTCATAGGAAGAAAACTCGTCGTCAACGAATTAATGGCGTGGTGACGCAGGGAGTGTCCGTAGGCCCTTCTGCAGACGAAGCCGTGATGGCCCTCGGAGCCAACTCCTTCGCTACAGTGGCAAGTGTGAGGGCCACATAGGTCTAAGCACAACCTCAGTCCTACCGCCACCCGGACCGCCTCGTTATGCAGGACGAGGCCACAAGCGGGAGCGCGGCCAGCCAGTCGGCGGAATGAGGGCTGTTGGCCGACTGGCTGGCCGCGCTCCCCCGTTTCCAGCAGCCCAATATTATTATTATTATTATTATTATTATTATTGTTATTGTTGTTGTTGTTGTTGTTGTTGTCGTCGTTCTTCGTCTATTATTATTATTATTATTATTATTATTAATATTAATATTATTATTATTATTATTATTATTATTTTTTTTATTTATTATTTTTTGCCCCGAGGTATACATGATCCCTCAGGGACTTAGAAACTATCCTAAGGTGTGCTATCAATCTGGAGTTAGTGGTCCTCGTCCCCGGTGCATTGTGCGAAAGTGCCCCTGAAGGCTACGGCATTGAATCTCTGAGTGCATATGGACAAACGCTGGAACAGGTGCACGGTCTCCAGAGGGTCGCCTGAAACGGCTGTCATTCGGCGCCCCATATTATTATTATTATTATTATTATTTTTATTATTATTATTATTATTATTATTATTATGTGTGTATTATTATTATTATTATTATTATTATTATAAGACAAATTTATTTCTTCATAAAACCAACAAGCTTATTACAGACTGGTTAAAAAGGGCTGTTTCAATAATTTTATAAGCCGTCATTCAGTCCTGGGCTACTGCTGTTGCAGTCCGAAGTGGGTAAAACAGACAGAGAGTTTCCGATCTGTAGGGCGACCGATAGGCGTTGCAGTAGATGACTTGTCTCACGCTGGTCGCCGGTCGCTGCAAAGATCCTGCCTCCTAGTTCTTGAACAAACGTCAGTGAATCTGTATGCAAACTTCCTGAAGTTTCGACTGCAACAGGGACGAAATGATGGGACTGTGAGATAGCAGCATATTTGGATTCCTTATTGCGGGCTGCTTTTTCCGCTGCCGCACCTGCGTTTAGCGATGTTAGATGCTCGTAAGATGCAGCGAAAGTGTCTGGCACCGTAACATCCCAAGCCAAGCAACGGCCTCTGTGCCAAGGTATGATGGTGACTCCGTCAGGTCTTTTGCCGTCAGATCTGGAGAGGCCATTGGGTTCTTTGATGGCCGGTATTTTGGCTCTGGTGAAGGCCCGCCAAATCACGTCGTTGATCATTCCATGCCATTGCTGTCTTCCCGCTCCTTTGATGCAAGAGAACCCATGATGGCCGTTGGATTCTACTATGGCACCACATCTGCAAGTGTGTTTTTCACACAATGCAATGCACAGCCGGATACCGGATGCGATTCTTAGCACCTCTCCTGACATCCGCAATCCTGCTGTTGTTATGGGTTGTGCATGAAGCCAGTTTCCAGAGTGTGGCGATTGCACGGCTAACAACAATTATTATTATTATTATTATTACTACTATTATTACTTTATACTCTTACATTAATATTTTCATCTGACTTTTAGATCTATGATGGTAAAAGTAACACTTGTTATTTTCAGAATCGAGCATTTGCCTAAGCAGCCCTTGTGCATTCGGAGGCATCTGCATTGAGGAACCTAACGGTGGATACCAATGCGTCTGTGCGCCTGGCTACACCGGACAGAACTGCTCAGACGGTAAATTCGCTCATCTGGAACCTTTTAGCAGAATCACTTAGGCAGAGCTACAGTTCATTGGTGATTATGTCTTCTGTCCTTTCCTCTTCCAATCAACTAATCTATGTACATGTAATCTAATCTAACTCATGTTTACATTTGTAGTCTGATCAAGTTTTATCTAATCAGATCTATTTACCTAATTGGATTTAATCTGACATGGGAACCTTAATAATTATTGTACAAAAGGGCAAAATCAAGAAAAAACGGTCATAACTCAGCCAAATATTATTCTATTTGGAGCACACATGTAACACATTAATAAAGATATAACAATACTGCGGCTGAGTCATGGTCATCTCTCCTGAGTTTCTTCTTAAATTAACCATTTTCGACGTTAAAATAGCTCTGCAGGATTGTACTAAATTTAGTAGATTTATTTCCCATATAAAGACGAGAACACAAGTAAGAATTTGCCGATTTAGCTAATTATTGGTCGAGATCTGGCCATATTCACAGATTTTTCCCGTTTTCGTTTTTTACCTTGAAATGACCTAGAATTGCCCTGAATCTAGTGCACATATGTAGCTCTCGTCGAGAACTGAAAAGATCATCTGATAAAAAAGTAAATCGATAATGGACCAATGTTCCAAGTCCACAGGCTAAGCATCAACAGTCCTGTAAATTTAAGGGTCTATGGTCACACCTAAGTCAACCACCACACACACTTGTTGGGACAATGTTGGACGAACTCATTTATTTCAGAAATTTAAATAGTGCCTCTTCCAGAACCATATCCAGAGGCGCTCCCAGCCCAGCCACGAGCAAAGAGAAAGGACTTAAGCAATTGGATGAACATAGATTACGTCGTTGGAGATATGCAATATATCTGGCTTGGTACTCGCCAACAGCTGGAGAAGCTGGACTTGGAGTCTCTCTCTGCTGAATTTCCCACCTTTGCTTTTTCAACCTCGGTCCGCAACTTAGAGGTCATCCTGGACCAGGACCTGTCTTTTATGAAGCACATTACCGCATTGACTCGTTCCTGTTACTATCAATTGCGCCAGCTGCGGGTTGTCACTCGCTCTCTGTCTTCTTCCTCTGCCTCCACTCTGGTCCACGCCTTTATTCTTAGTCGTTTATACTGCTCTTCGCTCTACTGTGGACTACCACAGATCCGCTTGCATCCTTTGGAAGGCGTGTTGCGGGCGGCTGCTCGCTTAATAATTGTGGTGTACCTAAGTTTGGCCACATCTCTGCCTTTATCCTTGATGTCCTCCACTGGCTCCCGGTCCAGCAGCGCATCAATTATAGAGTCTCATCTATAATTGTCTGGCAATGTGTTCGGGGTAGAGCACCTACCTATCTCCGGGTGCTCTACACATTGACTTCGGTCTGCTCTGGTCGTCGATCTCTGCGCTCGGCTTCTAGAGGTGACTCTATGGTACCGCATGCTCGCTCTGCCACCAGACAGCGTCGGGCATTCTCGATAGTGGGTCCTTCTCTTTGGAATAGTATCCCTTCTGACCTGCGTTCTCTTCCACGAGACTTCTCTCTCCTCTTTTTATAAATTACTTAAGACCTTCCTCTTTGACCGGGCCTGGGTCGGGAGCGCTTCTGAGTAGTAATCTTGAAGGGACGCTATATAAATCTCATAGATAGATAGATAGATAGATAGATAGATAGATAGATAGATAGATAGATAGATAGATAGATAGACAGACAGACAGAGAGACAGACAGACAGACAGACAGATATATAGATAGGAAATAAGATTTGATTTCTTAAAAGCAATTACAGAAAATATGCTTCTGTTTTTCATATGATTTGACTTACAGCAGGAATCCGCCGTACTTTGAACATTCATTATTTCCTTTTTGTCTTGCTCCGAAACGTTGACCTCCGAGAATAAACAGTCTTCCATTCACTTGCCATTTTTCCTACGCAGCCATATTACACCCGTTTTCAATATTATTGTCAGCAACTTGGAGGAGGCAGAAGATGCCGAATAATCTTTCTTAATGTAATGTTATTGACGGTCAGAAATTGCATACACTCTGAAGATTATAGTCCTTATGAGGTGGATGCAGCTTCGCATTATGTCTGCCAGCAATTATAAGAAGAATTTGTTATTTCTGCTCACAGAAATTAACTATTGCGACAGTATTCCTTGTGTGAATGGAGGATCGTGTGAGCCTATTGAGAATGGCTACGTCTGCCAATGTCCGCCTGGATACACATGCGATCGCTGCCAACACGGTAAGAATGACTTCCATATCAAATCAGACATTTGGTATAGTGATAACTGAAGTCCCTTCGCGACATTTGAAATACAAGACATATTGCCAAGCGCTGGTTTTTCCTGCTTTGTAGCCAGCCAATAAGAGCAGTCGTTGATAGTGGCTTTGACAAATGGGGAACGCGTTTCGTTTTACGCAGATCAGCTGATTCGAAAAGTTTTGAGTAGTATAATCAAACCTAAGAAGCCGCGTAATCACTATAGGCCTAAGCATTATGAAATGGGGCAGTTCGTCGGTCATAGAATAGAGAAACTGCGGTGGTTTCGGTTAGTTTACCTGGAGCCAAATCCGTATAAACTGTCACGTTGCCGGAAGAAAGTATATTAAAACCAGCTGAAGGAGAGTGGGCAGAGCTTAAAAGAAGGCCTTGCTATCACTCTAAGACAGTAACTATAGAGGCCTACAACTTACAGTGGCCTGAACATATTCTGTACAGTAAAGAATTGTTCCTAGAGTGATAAGACGATAAGGTAGCTCTATTCTAGATCGACGCAAGCAGTGGCTAACTTGCTGGCTTTGGTGTACTTGTATCGAGTGACTTTAATTAAAATCCGAAACTAGAGATTTTAATCATCGGAGATGGCTGTTCGTGAGGATTGGCAGAGAAACCGAATCATTGGCGTTTCACTGCGGAAGTTGGGAATGATCTACCGTCCTGAACAGTCATTTGTTTCTGCCCTTGACTGCATTCTTTTCGTGAGGACTCTTAGTACGATTTTGGATGCATGCGTTAGTAGGCTAATAGTTCTGTGGTCCTCACATGTTGTTGCATTTGGTTTTTTCCTTATACGGAACCATAATGGTCTGTAAGAAATCCTCTGGCCATACTCCTGTGTTGTATATGTCTTTGCATAGTTGTACTAGTTCTTTCATTGCCTTTTCTCCAAAGTTTTTAACGATTTCAATTGGGATGTTATCAATTCCTTCAGCTTTATTGTTTTTCATTTCTCCAATGGCTGCCAGGATCTCTTCTTTCAGCAAATCCGGTGTCCAAAGCATCACTCTGCGTTGCTTCTTCTTTGTAGTCATCTCTGTTATCTTCACCCTTATAATTATTATAGTTCATTCTTCATACTCCTTCCATCAACTTCGTACTTCCTCGGGATCCTGTAATAACTTTCTATTCCTATCTTTGATTGCAAGTCTGTTGTTCCACTTTGTTTCCTTGTTAGTATTTTAATCTTTTCATATACCAGGCCATGTCTTCCATTTGCTTGTAGTTTCTCAAAATCCTCACATAATTCCTCCAACGAGTTCCAGATCAGTAGCACGGCCTCTTCTTCCGGTGTTCGTGGAAAACGCGTGTCTGAGCAGCAGCTGGTCTCTTTAGAATAGGTGACAAAGTGTGACAGTCATGGCAATTTATTCTTGTCCTGTTGTTGTATGTGTAGGCCTGTACTGTTTATAGCCTTTGCTTGTAACTAGCTAGAATTATCACAGAATAAATGGAATGCGAAACCTATTGACAGATATATATGGACTGTATAAAATGCGATGATAGATAATTCATTGATTCATTCGAGATGTGGATATAGCGAAGAATGGAAGAGAGTCAGCTCAGAGGCGCTCCCAGCCCACTTGCATACCTCGATCCCCATCTTACAGCAAATTGCTTCATCTCAACGAGTTAAGAAAAACCATCGAAGTAATATATGTATATCTATTTTTAGTCAACAGTTAATTTATGCCATAATAACGTTTGATTGTCTATTTTATTGTCTATTGTTCATTTAGTAGTCTGATGATTATGCTAATTTCACGAGTTGGTGAAATTATATAGGGCTCATATTTAATTAGTCTTCTAGATCTACGAACCTGCCTAGCAAGGCAGAGAACCAAAAGAAGAAAATGACAACACAGAGCTCCTTTTTGGCACAGCGAATCTATTAGTCTTAAGTTTAGTGTACAAGCCCACACTAAGCTCGTCTTCGCGACAAAAAGCCGTAAACTGTGTCTGTCACCCATGTGTCTTTGCCATCTAGAAACCTATAAGATTTGCTGTGCAATACCTCATCAGAATCGTCTTTGCACCCTTAAAGAGTCAACATTTGACAATGAAAGCCTGCAAAGGTCTTGTCATAATGGTGTAGTTCACGGGCTGTGTTGCATTTGTGCTGGGGCATATTGTCATTATCTATGCGTTAGATTCGCTTCTGAAATGTGTGACCGCTCAAATTTCTGTAGCGCCAGCGATTGATTCACTTATGAAACGTCTGACTCTTACTTACTTACCGGCAAGTTAGGGTGAGCATACTTCTTCCATCACTAGAAAGCCTGTGATATGATGCGATTGGTTTAACCTGCATCGATTATTATGAATTTGTAAATATCACGTGACCAATGCTCTAGAAGTGACACTCCACTTACTACTGATGACGCCCCGAGTGGGTCCACAAAAGTGAGCTTTGTTGGGATAAGCGGCGGATGGACATTGGGATGCCATAAAACTAGAATTGCGTCTGCGTGTGTTTGTGTGTTGGTGCTATCCCAAAGTATGAGGTTAGGCTCCTCAAACAAGCAGTGATGGGCAAAAGTTAACTTTTAGTTTAACTAATTTTTGTATTTAAGACAGAAGTTTAACTAAAAAAAGTAGTTTAGTTAAAACCAGAGTTTAATAGTTTTTTAGAAATATACTAAACATTTAACAAAATCAGTTGCCAACTTTTTAGTTAAACATTTTATTTTAGTTGAAAAATAGTTATAGTTTAACTAAAAAACTTAGTTAGTGCCCATCACTGCAAATAAGTCGCAAATATAATTTTAATATAAAAAGCATATATTTAAAATAAGCTAGGTCTTTTTATTGGGTGCATGAAATTGCTATATTCAGAGTAGTCAAATCAAATAGGCCACACCAATAGTTAGCTAGAAAGTTTAAGTAACACAATTATCAACGATTGTCATGAATAGACTGGTTTTATTACTCAAGTCAAGTGAACTGCATTGCACGATGCATCATCGTTTGCATGGCAACTTTCTTCATGATTTTCTTGTAGAACTGTACTAGGACTCTTAGTCTAGTACACATTACACAGTTTGAAAGTGAAATTGTAATTGGATTTGATGCTGCATTATTACAGTTCACTTAACCTCTGTCATTGTGAAAATGTTGGTGAAAAGTTTGTTAAAAAGTTGGGAACAGTTTAAATAAATATTTTAGTTTAGTTACCTTATTTACAAAATCAGATGCCAACTTTCGTTAAACTTTTTATTTTAGTTGAAAAATAGTTATAGTTTATATATATATATATATGTAAGACTTGTATACGAGACATAAAACTCGAGACCGAGACCGAGACCGACACAGCCGATGGCACACCAAAACCAAGCCGTAATCTGGTCAACATCCAAAAGATCAGTCCGTAAGAGACAGAGAGACAGCCTACGGTGGATAAGCAATTTGAAAGAGGTAAGTTTTCAGCCGAGAACAAAATGACCCAAGCGGTCTGAGCACAGCGTACAGACACAGGAAGAGAGTTCCAAAAAGTAGGTCCAGATAATGAAAAAGCTCGTTTGCCAAGAACAGTTCATGATTTTGGTATGACCAGACAAAGATGATCAGATGACCTCATTAAATAATGATAAGTCTGGGGAATAAGAACTGATTTTAAATATTGTGGTTGGCCAGAGTTTACAGTTTTATATACTATGAGCCCCAGTTTGAAACGAATTCTCTGCTGAACAGGAAGCCAATGCAAAGATTTAAGCACAGGGGTTATATGTTCATATGTGGATGTATTAATTATGGCTCTAGCCAGAGAGTTCTGAACCCTTTGCAGTTTAAGCATGTTAGACTTATTGATACCAGTAAGAAGTGAATTACAATAATCTAGGCGACTGGAAACCAATGCACTTGCCAGAGATATTCTTGCAGACATTGGCACATAACGACTAATTCCGCGTATGCCACGAATGAACATATAGGATGACTTACAAAATACTGTTTACATGGCCACTGAGAGACATGGTAGAATTAAAAACAACACCTAAGTTACGTGCATCGGCCAAGTGAACAAATGAGTCACCCAGCTGCAATGACTTAAGCCCATCAAATTTTTTTAGTTGCTGCGGAGTGCCCAGTAGAAGAAATTCAGTCTTTGATGGGTTAAGGAGGAGTTTATTAGATGCCATCCAGGACTGTACCTCGTTAAAGACAGCAGACAACAGCTGTACAGATGAGTTACATGATAGACTGTCAAATGAAATGTAAATTTGAGTATCACCAGCATAGAAATGATATCCCAGCGCTCGTGAATAAGCTCAGCGCTCGTGAATAAACTCAGCGCTCGTGAATAAGCTCAGCGCTCGTGAATAAGCTGGTGCCCTGCGCTTGGCTTTCCAGTGGCGCTTTAGAAGTTTGAAGATTACGATTACGATTACGATTACGAAAGCAATGCTCCTAATGGTGCGGTGTATAATGTAAACAGAAGAGGGCCAAGCACTGATCCTTGTAGTACACCGCATGTTAACAAAGCATCACATGAATAATTACCATATTAAGTAATGATTATTAAGATAAGTACCATTTAAATACACTGACTGAGTACGTGGACTAAGATAAGTACTGAACCAATTTAGTGCATGGCCAGATATCCCAAACCAGTTCTCGAGACGATGAAGAAGAATAGAATGATCCACAATGTCAAAAGCAGCAGACAAGTCAAGAAGAACAAGTGCTGTCACCTTACCACCATCCATTGAGCAAATGATGTCATTATGAACAGTAAGAAGTGCAGATTCTGTTGAGTGAAACTTACGATAGGCAGACTGAAAAGGGGAGATTAGGGAGTTTCATGACAGGTGAGTTTGCATGCGATTCAAGACTATCCGTTCAAGGATTTTAGATATAAAATTCAACGTTGAGATAGGCCTTTAATTAATTTGATAGATCATCAGGATCAAGAGAAGGTTTCTTAAGTAGCGGATGAACTATGGCATGAGCAAAAGCAAATGGGAAGGAGCCCTCATGCAATGAGAAATTGATAATCGAAGTAATGGTGGGGCCAATGAATTCAAAGCACTCTTTCAGAAACCAAGTAGGAATTTTGTCAAGGAGACCGGTTTTGTCAGGGGAGGAGTAAGACAAGTGTTCGAACCTCTTCCAGAGTAGTTGGCAGAAACTAAATAAGTAAACTTATTTACTACAGTCGACGAATAAGGCTGTTCGCATTGTGTAGAGGAGCTTTACCACGCTTTATTACTACTATTACTACTACACCACCACCACCACCACCACCACCACCACCACCACCACCACCACCACCACCACCACCACCACCACCACCACCACCACCACCACCACCACTACTAGTATTATTTTTGTTACCCCAGGTATCAAGGATCCCTCGGGATTTATGAAATATTGCTATTAGGAGCATGAAATGTGTCTGGCGGGTCAGGCCTCGTCTTCGGGGTTTCTAGGAAAAGTTCTTTTGAATGCGACCAAGTTATAGCGATGGACACAGATAGACAGACGCTAGGAAAGAAATGATGTCTGGCGTTTGTCGCCACCAACGAATGACATATGACGGCCTAGTTCACTAATGAATTCCAGAGCCGTTGGATTTAAAGGCCCCAAGGTCTCGATGGCCACGGGCTGAAACAGATGAGATGTAGGAAGCCTCTGGTATTCTGTAACTTACGGTTGACCGCCTGCGCTGAAGCGGGCCCGACCGAGCCGGCTCCAATGTATGAGGCCGCACAGGTATGGAGGGTGGCTCCATCAGGCCTTTTGCAATCCGATCGAAACAGGCTGGTTCCTTGGTACTGGGGATATCCGCCGTGAGCAGGGCTCGTCATTATGATTTCATTAATGGCGTGGTGGCGCAGGAGGCGCAAAGTTGCCCTCCTACACACAAACCCGTGATGACCCTCTGAGCCGACTGTTTGTTTGTTTGTTTTAAATCTTGTACTGCAATGTTTTGTTATTTAGTTGTTTGGCTATGATTTAGCCCTAACAATGTTATTTAAGTTGAATTTTCTATAACTAAATGATCATAAAAATCGTCTTGCCATCAGTAAATGTAATATGGAAAAGGGGCAGCCCTGCAATAGCGGATTATTTTATCCTTTAGGGCTGTCCTGTTGACGGCATCAGCAGATTAACATTTTTTTAAATGACTGATTGTTAATTAATTGTGCTGTTGTTGATTCAATAAACGGCGGCTGATTGATTGAATAAGTCGCCACATTGGCACTAGAGGTCTGCGGGTAGACTGTTTTGCTACCCGACCCGACCCGTAACACGGAACCGTTACTCGTACCCGTACCCGACCCGTACTAAAAATTGCTACCCGATCCGACCCGTACCCGCGGGTATACCCGTACCCGTACCGTACCCTCCATTCATTAGTTCGATATATATATATATATATATATATACTATATATATATATATATATATATATATATATATTAAGGTGGTCCTTAGAAATAAAAGTGCGAATCTATTGTTCGCCAAGGTGCCATTCGGTTCCATTTCATCCAGAAGCATCACACAAAAAGTTGTATGAAAAAATATTATTATTTAGGACTCGCACAACACCATCAAAGTTTTACCCCTTATCAAATATAGGAACACTCGAAAAGTAAGCATAATAGTTGTAATCAACCATGAAAAGTGAACATTTAAACCACGAATAAATTCAACTGCCTGTAGTAGGTCTAGATTATAACACAATAACATTTATTGAATGCCTGGTTACTAGTGATTACACTGATTAGTGATAAAAATTATTTATTCGAGTTATTATTATCATTGAGGAAATGGTCAAAAGTTAATAACTTCTACAAATATGGGGAAATTCTGAAAATAACACATAATTTTATTCAGTTTTAAGAGCTCTTTCTAGCGGTATACTGAATGGCAGTTAATTAGTTTTCAATAAGAATATTTTACAAGAAAACCTAACATTTTCTCGAAAAACGCTTTGTCTCGTAACTTTGGCCCTCTGGTGGGGGCGGAAGACATTAATATTTTTTTTTAATTTTTAACCTTTTTTGAGCCATGCCATTGGGCAACGTTTGGTTGCTATTACTTTTCGAATTTCTAATTTTTTACTTTTTTCCACTGCACCCTTTTGTGTGTGCTTGTTCGAATTGATTTGTGGTTATCGGTCTCAGGAACTCACGGATCAAATACCACTAAAATGCCAATAAAAATAAATAATAAACAATTAACGAGAGTATAAACGTTGTAGAAATTATTTTTTAGTTGTGTTTAAATAAAATCATCCAGCCATTCTGTTTAAAACTAAACATAGGTCCAAAAATGCGAATCAAATACATTTACTCGAAATGACAAAAATTATTTGTAAACATCTAAATTTCGAAGACGTTGTGCGAGTCCTAGATATTGTTCGATCCTGCTAATTTTTGGGCTACAATACTTTTAAACTAATTGGCACGGAATGCCGGGTTGGCAAAAGTAAACAAATGAAGTTGAAAATTTTCCATTAGAGATGCGACCACCCTAATATATATATATATATATATATATATATATATATATATATATATATATATATATATATATTAGGGTGTCCCAGAAAAACCAAAGTCCTCAAATTTTAATGGCCAACCTCTAAAAAGTTTCTCTTTGCTATTCTGATCAAAAAAAATGCAAAGTTACAGCAAGATTGAAGATCATTTAGAACAGCTATGGCTCAGTCCCGGTCCTTTACCTCAATCGGTCCCTCTCTTTGGAATGCGCTGTCTCCATCTACTCGCTCTCGAATTCTAGCTAGTAACCTCTCTTCCACCTTTTCTTTTCTCAAAACCTTTTTTCTTCTCTTTGGCCTTGCGCACTGGGAGCGCCTCTGAATGGTTCACCCTATGAGAGGCGCTTTATAAATGTTTGAATACAATTTAGACGTGGCTCACAGCCTTTTCAAATTTCGTATACCCCCATGCGCCTGTGTGGAAATTTTACCGACATATCGGTTTTTAATGCGTAGCTTTCAAACGGGAAGAGATATTCAAAATTCCTTTGGTGAGGTTACCTGGAAATGTTTGCTCACAACATAGGTTTTGTCTCATAAGGTTACTCTTGCATGACGCCATGTGACATGACGTCAAACTTTGACGTCACAGTTGACATTGCGTTGGATCAATGGTTCCTCTTAATGTTTTGTTCTTAAAAGGTTTATTTTTAGGTATCAAGTTATGGTTTTAGGAAAGAAGGATTTCCATAAAATATTCTTGAAACCCCTTAGCAGTTTCTTCTTCCAGAACATGTGGCATAACGACACTCAACTCTTGAACTTGAACTTTTGAAGTAACCGCTCCTATCTCCACAGCCAGAAGTTTTGGAAAGGAGATCTCGGTGTCTGCAGACTAGGGTTATCGACTACAAGGAATTTGATAATAATATTATATTTCACAGACCACGTGACCTCACTCACCGTGACGTTCCCAGTGAACTTACGGTGAGTGACGTTCCACAGGGAACGTTCACTGACGTCCATAGCCACCCACAGGTCTTAGAAAGGTGATCTTGGTGTCAACTGTAAGATTTTTGGCTACAAGAAATCCTGAAGACACTTGCCTAGCCTACCACTCTGCGGTAATTACATTCCATGATCTATAATATCAAGTAACACGTATGACCTTGGAAAGTCGTAGACAGTTTCCTGTAACAATTCAATTTTCTGTGAATCACAACGTACAATAACAAATCTCATGCTTAGGAAAGTGCTTTAATGCCTTAACTGAAGATAAACCATAATCACAATTCTATTGCTTGCAGTTCCCGAGAAACGAAGAGCGACCACGCCGGGTCGTCAAGTGACCTTGCAGCTCAGATGTAGTGTAATGTAATTAGTAACTTATATAGCGCCATTCACAGCAGTGACTATGCAGTAGTGCTCCCAGTGCGAGTACCCCGAGAGAAGAAATAGTTTTTAAAGAAAGAGAGAAGTAGGAAAAGATCTATGAAAAATGGAAACACGTAAAGAGGAGGGGAGAGAATTCCACAGGGCAGGCTCAATGGTGAGAAAAACCTAGCTTGCGCCAAAGTGGTTCTAGTTCGCGGGACAAAGAGATCATGCTGGTCCAAAGAGAGGAAAGGTTGGAGAGAAGCTGCAGAATGAGGAAAGCGATCGAAACCTATAATGTTGAGTGTACAGTTTTTTTGGCGGCCTTTAAAATCATAAAAATAATTAGACATAAAGAAAACTATTCTAGCACTTGTAGTTTCGGAGAACCAAAGGTTAAACATTGCAGGTCAATGGACCCTGAACTACAGTCATGCACTCAGCATATGATGTTCATCATGACTCTGTTGAGTATACTTCTTTGGAATCCAAGACTCTGAAAAACATCATAATTATGCGCCAGGAATTTTTTTTACATAACTTGTAGTTCCAGTGAGGCCAAAGGTTAACCATAACAGGTCGAGTGACCTTGAACTACAAAGTCATGCGATGGTCATACGATGGTCATACCAGGTTGTTTATAACTCTATTTTATTCCCTTGAGCCCAGTAGGCCTATCTTGGACTGACACCTTCTTTTTAGCCTTCACCGATAACGAAATATTATGACAATGGATGTCAAATGACCTTGAAAATGAAGGTCATCCGATTGTCGTACAATGTTAGAAATAGCATATTTTACTTCTCCCCGGAAAACCCTGTCATAGGCACAAAAATCACTTCTCGATTGCTTTTAATTCCTGAGATACTCTGGGATGAAATTTCTCAATGGTAAATTAATGTGTATGACTCAGCTATACAATGCTTAACTTAGGGTCGCTTGAGCCACGCCTAAATGTTAATCTAATTAGCTGTAACTTCGTACAATATAATAACTAGTTCTATAGAAACTTTCTAGAGGTTGGCCATCAAGATATATAAACTTTTGAAACGTCTCTGTCTTTTTGGGACACCCTAATATATACCCAGTGCCTACCAGGTAGGCCAACCCTCTCAATTGTTATCATATAGTAGTAACAATAGGCTGATGATGATGATGATGATGATGATGATGATGATGATTTTCACCAACTCTTTTCTTTCTTAGTTGTGACCTACCTCAAGAACTTTCCTTATCTCTACATATAATTGTTCAACGTCTTCTAACTGTTTAAGAATTAAATTGACACAGTTCTTTGAATGTTTCTCCTTTAAACACAGTTATTCTTCAAACACAGTTATTCATCACACACAACTCGACTGTAACTTCTAACATACAGCTCTCTACTGCATTAAAACAACTACTACACTGTATATGTTCAAATTCACTGTCATCAGCAGTTTCTAAGTTGGGCGCGCTAACTACACGTGCAAAAAACAATCTACCGTCAGCTAATGTTTATGCTACTTTAGGCCAAACGCCGGCCAGCCGACCGCGCAACTAAGGCCTAAGACCTAAACCGCTTAACAATCGATACACATTATATACACCGTGAGGCATAAAAAAGGAAGCCCCTACAAAATCGTTATTATTTTTAACAATATTCAAACAATGTCAATGAAATTCACGAAATTTATAGCTAAGTAGCAGGCAATGTAAAAAAAATTACAATTTGTACTCTAACTGTCCGCCTTCAGCTTCTACGCATGCGCGAAGTCGCTTGCACCATTCACGCACCGCAGTCGCCTTTTGTTGCGTCGCTACCCAGCTAGCCTAGTGCATTTCATCTGGTTTACTGACGAAAAATTATTCACAGTTGCTTCTCCTAGCAATGCTCAAAATTATCGTCTCTATGTAGCAGTTGGAACTCGAAAGAGTGATATTGCAGCCGACCGCCTTTTACGCACACGTCCGACGTTTAGCAAATCCCTGATGGTGTCAGTCGGTGTTTCTTCTCTGGGGCGCACGTCAATTCACTTCGTTGAACCGGGGTTAAAAATCAACGGCCTATACTACAGAGATGTTTTACTCATGGAAGACCTTCTACCTGAAATTCGATAATCCTCTGAATTTTACATTTTCCAGCAAGATGGTGCTCCAGCGCACAGAGCTCGAGAAACGATTGCACTTCTGACGAATGAAACTCCTGACTTCATAATTCCGACACTATGGCCCCCCTAACAGCCGAGATCTGAATCCCGTATAGATTATCAAATATGGGGATGCATGTAAGAAATGGTGTACAAAGCAAAGGTCCGTGATGTTGAAGATCTGCGTAAGCGAATCATGCAAGCTAGGAACGATCTTGACCAACGAATTATTGACTCGGCGGCGCGTGAATGGCGCAAGCGACTTCGCGCATGCGTAGAAGCTGAAGGCGGACAGTTAGAGTACAAATTGTAAATTTTTTACATTGCCTGCTACTTAGCTATAAATTTCATGAATTTCATTGACATTGTTTGAATATTGTTAAAAATAATAACGATTTTGTAGGGGCTTCCTTTTTTATGCCTCACGGTGTATATATATATCAACCTAAGGAACACCTGTGCTCATTATATATGCAAAACATTTGTTCACAATGATGACGATGATGACGACGACGACGACGACGACGATGATGATGATGATGATGATAGAAAATATAATAATAATAATAATAATAATAATGTCAGTGAAGCTACTGTATGAACCATCGCGCTGCTCAACTCAATTTTCTACTTTTAAGCTCATCACGTTTTTAGATTCTAGGGGAATCTAGGCTCACAATTAAACGATTTACCAATATTATTACTTTCGGGACTGAACCTGAGAAGAGATATATGTAAAATACCACGAATGTTTTGATGGAAACAAGCCACTTTTTAACTGTAATTTGAATATCAGATTCTATTAATGAATGCCAAGTTCACTAAGACGCACGGACATAGGTCAATACAAACATATGGTACTTAGACAGGATACTGCCAGTTATAGTAGGCTAAGTAATCTTTGAAGGTACAAGACCCACTATTACATGTGACCTCAAAATTTCCCCGCCGGTACGGGTAAAACCGGGTATACCCGTACCCGTAATGCTTCTACCCGTACCCGACCCGACACGTGAAATGCCTACCCGATCCGTACCCGACCCGCGGGTACGGGTCGGGTACGGATCGGGTATACCCGTACCCGCGGGTAAACTTGCGGGTACGGGTATACCCGCAGACCCCTAATATTTTTGAACCTATGGGGGGTACAGAAGACCAAGCCAAAGCGGAGGCCAACCGCCACCTGGACTGCCTCAATGTCGATGATCAGGTCGCACGCGGCAACCGGGAGCGCCATCATCCAGTCCTCCGAATGTGGGCTGCTTAATGCTTATCGCAGCGAGTCTCGAAAAGACGCTATTTTTCGTAACGTTGGCTCCCTGGTGGATGCGGAAGACATTAATATTTTTACAAATGTTTACAGTTTTTGAGCCTATGCCATTAGGCAATTTTGGTTGCTATTACTTTTCGAATTTGTAATTTTCGTTCTTTTTTCATTGCACCCTATTGCCCAAGCCCATACGGCATTGAAATAAAATATATTTGACCGTTGCCATTTAGCGATAACTTAGTTAGTAACTTCCTCACAACTTGTATTGTGCAATTTGCCAATGCTGGTATGCCTACGACTAGAATAGTTCGATTTCGCACGATTATATTTCTACACATTTGTTGTCATTCAAGAATTTGTCTGTAATATACAGATTGTAATGTCTTTGTAATATACAATTTCAGCTTGTTTGTAAAATATTATACAATTTCAATGTAATGCGTCTGTTCTGAGTTGTGCCACAGTGTTCAAACGGATCTATAGTATTGTGATTAAACTCATTCAAAACAATAATGAATATTAGTCGTCAAACATGTTTTTCTTATTCGTCTGGACATAGATAACACAAGATGCATGATTTTTGAGTGTAACACGTTGAGCTTCAATCGGCATTGATCGTGATTCGTATATAATATACATATTCGTTTATTTGAAAAAGAGACAAATCTGGGTGGCACACCGCACCCAGTTACATGTCGAAGCATAAACCAAACAAATAAAATAATAAATGACAAAGTTAACAGAACTCTGTCAGTGGTCACGGGCAAAGAGGACTCTAGGTATAAAGTTTGTCACGTCCTTTTCTGGTAGCACAAATGGATGTTGCCTAGGACGCAGGTTGTAACGGGTTTTGGCGAGAGGTGGAAAGAGACTCCTCAGAACGTGATTGTCATTCCGTATCAAGTTACTTAGGAGCCTAGCATCGGCTCCAGCCGTTAACTCCAACATATTCGTGGTGGTCACAGTCCGACAAATTATTTTCACTTTGCATAGGGTCGCCAAAATCATAAGGTCTGCGCTGCCCATATAGTCCTCTGAAGTATACAGTATTAGTGTGGTCCAAATTTACATGGGGAAAATATTTTTTCAAAATATGCAGCTCCACATGGCTCCCCCTGTTACACTTGACTAGAAGACTCTGTATTGAAAAAATTGAAGAGATCTGAGCATGTTTAGAGGTCGCTAGGTTTTGACACTTTTTGTAGAAATTGCAAAAATTGTGCATCTGACGCGTTAATAGCTGCATTATGAATTAAAATTAGCACCCATGAACACCAAGCACCATCTTTCTAAATCACGATCAATATGCCAACTGTATTTAAGTAAATAAAAGAATAATAGGCTTATTTACAAATAAAACACTTGTGTCAAGTTCTTTCTGATAGATAAACGGTTGCTGGCTTAGGCTATAGCTAATTTTTAAATTTTGCATGCCAACTTTTCATTACAATTCGTTTCATATACAATAATTATTGGATTGTTCAATATTGCTCTATATGCTGCTAATTTACAGTGTAGCATGAATTGAGTATTTTTTTAATCTGTGAAGCCAGCCTTGAATATGAAATAAGCTTACAGCACAATGTTTTTTCACTTTCTGCAATTAAAGCTCATACGTGACAAAACGGCAGCTATCATGGCACTGGCATCAACCAGGAGTTTCCCACAATGTCGGTTGTTAGGGGTGCCTGACAAACACATCCTTGTGTCTGGACTCCCAAAAAAATGAGACAATCCTGAGGAATTTCATGTTGCATTACCAGAATAGACTAACAGTTGGTGAGGCCACGCAAGCAACAAAAGTCGCTGCGTTGGTAATTCGGTAGATAGCTAGAATCCCGCATAGCGTGCTGATTCGGGTGTTCGCAAGCACTGGAAGTTATACAACTTGCCTTCGTTGGAGCCAAGATTTCTGCTGATTCAAGGAGTTACAGTTTGAGGTCGATTTAAATTGACTCTTTCAGTCGTCATCTCTTATATTTCTTCGAAATAGCCATGCGCTTTATTTGATGAGCGTGTCACTGAAGACATCGAGGCTGCTCTGGTAATACAATCTTACTCATCCACCTAATCAGGGATCCTGAGTGGCCGAGTGGGTTGGTAGCCCGCTCGCAACGGCGGCGCCCCGGGTTCGCTTTCCGGTCGGTCGGTTTATCAGAGATTAATTTCTCGGATCTTTACTGCGGGTGGCTCGGTCGCAATATAAACGTGGAGTACAATACAATACAATACAATACAGTACAACTCTGTGCGGTGGTTTGGGGGTATGTTCGGTGCCTTGCAGCTGGAGGGTTGCGGGTTCGAATCCATCTCAAAGTTCGCCGCGTAGGGACCCTGGGCAAGTCCTTCACTCGCAATTGCTCATGCGCTTCGGTGTGAAACTCCGATTCAGCGTCCGCGCAGTAGTCGGGAGCGCCTCTGAATGGGAAATCTGGTAGGGGCGCTATAACAAGTGTTCAAATACAATACAATACAATACAATCCGTTATCCATGTAGCGTCTGGACAGGAAATCTTTCGACCACCAGACTCCACTGGAAGCATATGTCACAAGGAGATTTTTAAAACTGCTTGATCTTCTTACCATCCAGGGTCAAGAACAACCCACAGCCTTCCTATCAAAGGCTTCTACTCCCTGACCACTGGACTCTACTTTCCAGTCGATGAAGGCATATGTCAAACTGTTGATGGTCGTCAATGACTGCGCAGAACGTGGAGTGGCTCTGATCCATTCTTACAGTGATGTAATAAGGATGAGTCACAGAAACAATACTTGCTGCAACTAAGTCTTGTCTCCAGTCATCGGACAAAATTTTCTGTTCCAACGAAGGCAAAATGAAATAATAGCGGGTTGCGGATTTTCAAGCAATTCAATGATGGGATCTATGCAGACTGGATAACTTCTTTAATTACCCAAACTATATTTCATTACAAACTTAATGCAGCTTGACTAAGCACTGTAAGCAGTAACACTGCAGTATATATTTCTACTTGGGGCTGTTTATTGTTCAAAATAAAAACCGACATGAAAAAAATTATAACTGATTTGAAAAAAAATCAAAATTATACATGTTTTTTGACAAGTTCATATTATAGCAAAAAGTCGAAAAACATAGCGACCTCTAAATATATATAATCCAATCTTTCAAAATTTTGCATACAGACTCATGTTTTCATGTGTAACAAGGGCAGCTTTGTGGAGCAATGCATTTCCGACTTTTAATGTTTGGGACCACAGTAATACAGTATACACTGAGTTCGAATAAACAGAGGGTCGTCTTTCATCACTTTCTTGGGTTCGAGTTCTTAACTAAGTTAACTTATACTGAAATATTAATTATGGAATATCTGGTTCGTTTAGGATCCATAAGGAAAAGTTGTTAGAAAGTTTGATACTATCTGTCGTGTCTACACTGTAACCAATTGGTCATTTTAGCAACAGAACGGCATACGGGTCTTAGGTCACATTACCTGTGAATATTCTTTCAGTGACCAACAACTGTGCCAGTTTTCCATGTCTGAATGACGCAACTTGTCTGAACGGCATCAACTACTACGTGTGCATATGTCTACCAGAATGGACTGGAGTAAGATGCAACATTCGTAAGTCCGCTTCAAATAACACGCGACACATTTATCACTCAATAACTTCAAGACATTGAGAGTTGAGAAAATGTGCCTATCCATGCAATACCCTTGCTTTAGCCACATCGAATATAGGCCACAAAGTCATGTTGAAAATGCTTGAATGACGGGTGAAGTGACAATGCTTTGACTATTCGGTTGTTTAATTAAATTAGCCTATATCTTTAATGACAAATTGAAGAACTAAATTCTTGACAACTATGAATCCTTTTGTTTCACATAAAAAAGATCACTTGGCATGATTTCTGTTGCAGTTATTAGCGCTTGCGATTCCAACCCTTGTCTGAACGGCGGGACTTGTTTCAATCAAGACAGCGACTCGTATACCTGCACTTGCCTGATATATTGGACCGGAGTGAACTGCGAATCACGTAAGTTCAGATCAGTTGATAAAATAAATTACACGTATCTACAAAACTATGGACATGTTTGGTAGTGGGATTTGGTGGGTTTATCTTACCTATCTTTACTATTTTATTTCCTTCCGAAAGACCTTCTTAACGAAAGAGCACTTATCAAGGTGAAGCCAGTTATTTTATTATCAGACGTACATTTGACTCGTAGTCATCATCAGTTCCTGACGCCAGCCATTTGACGGCGATGGGTACGAATAAATTATCTCCGTTTGTTCTCGCTAATATGTCAAGTTCATTGCTCCCCTTAGTGTTGTCCAACTGATGTTATGTCTTCATTTATATAATCTATTCAGCGTTTTTGGTCTGCCTTTGTTTCTTTTACCTTCACATCTTGCATGTGGTGCTTTGTGTAGGATACCGTCAACTGACATTCTCTCTACATGTCCAAACCATCGGAGTCCTCGATGAACGACTTTGTCTAGCAGAGTTGTTTGAATGCCTATTGATTGTCTTGTGCCATCGCTTCTTATTTTCCGTAGTCTTGATATCTCTGTGATCTTCGTCTCCAACTCATTTCTTACCGTAAGAATTCCTTTCTCGTCTAGCTTTGGCATTGTCCCACATTCCGATCCGTAAAGGATATCGGTTGCGTCATGTTTATAATTTGTAAATCGTACCAATGCCAAAAATAACAGTACTGTACATGGCCGAGACCATAACCAGTCACTTTATCAAGTTTTTGCTATCTAGGCTTGTATATTTTTGTCTCGTTTTCTTTCTAATTAAAAAAACAACAAATAGAATGCTTATTTTTTGTCTAAAATCTTACAAATATATTTCGATTTAGGCAATGCATATGTATAGCGTTCTTCCAAGTGAGCCCTGCAGCTCCTAGTTGAATGTGACATTTTATTGGAAGTACTATGGCGTCCTAGAGGGGCAGAAAGATATTTGGTCACCCTAGTTCTATTGGTATAATCGACTGACACCATTTAGGTTGTGTCTAGACGACAGTTGATGCAATACGACGGCGACGATTGTATGCAGTTTCACTGATCTCGACATCCAGAAGATTTTCTGGCACAGAGCTTCAGGGCCAAACAGGCTGCTAGGTCATACACGAGTTCCAACTGAGGACATCCCAATGACTCTCCCCTCCGATGACTGGAAGAGATCACGTGTTAGACGGAGAACATTGCATACCGGAACAATTGCAAAGTTCTCAAATGTCACGATTTTGGGTACAGAAAGGTCTATATCCAATATAACTTGGGTTACTGAATGAGAGAAGACAGAGATAAAGAGAAAGAGAGAGAGAGAGAGAGAGGTGGAGGGAGAGAAAGAGAGGGGAAGAGATATTGGGAGTTAGAGAGAGAGAGACAGAGACAGAGACAGAGAGACAGACAGACAGACAGAGACAGAGAGAGACAGAGACAGAAGGAGACAGACAGAGACAGACAGAGACAGACAGAGACAGTCAGAGAGACAGAAACAGACAGACAGACAGAGACAGAGAGACAGAGACAGACATACAAAGACAGACAGACAGAGACAGACAGATAGAGCCAGACAGACAGAGACAGACAGACAGAGACAAACAGACAGAGACAGACAGACAGAGACAGACACAGACAGACAGACAGACAGATACAGAGACAGACAGACAAGAGACCGACAGACACAGACAGACAGACACAGACAGACAGACAGACACAGACAGACAGACACAGACAGACAGACAGACAAGAGACAGACAGACACAGACAGACAGACAGAGACACAGAGACAGAGACACAGAGACAGAGACACAGAGACAGACAGATAGAGCCAGACAGAAAGAGACAAACAGACAGAGACAAACAGACAGAGACAGACAGACACAGACAGACACAGACAGACAGACAGACAGACAGAGACAGAGACAGACCGACAGAGACCGACAGACACAGACAGACAGACACAGACAGACAGACACAGACAGACAGGCACAGACAGACAGACAGAGACAGACAGAGACACAGAGACAGAGACACAGAGACAGAGACACAGAGACAGAGACACAGAGACACAGAGACAGAGACACAGAGACACAGAGACAGAGACACATAGACAGAGACACAGAGACACAGACACAGACACAGAGACACAGAGACAGAGACAGAGACACAGAGACACAGAGACAGAGAGAGGTGATGCATCGTGTGAACCATCACATGGACAAATCCGTGCACACAGAAAACATCATTTAATTTTAGCTATATTAACTTGTTGACTTGGCTTTGTGTTGACCTCTGTGTTGATCTAGTGCTAAGGGAAGGTATTCCCAAGTTACTACTACTGTAACCATTTATTTGTAACAATTTAGAACACAAATATACATGTAAATAGTATAATATACTATTATAGATAGGTAGGCTAAACATAATTTTTTTCCATTCACACAATAAGCACTTAACATAGAAATAAACCGGTGAAACCGTAAGAGAACCTTCATAAGGTAGGCTACTTCAATCGTGCTACATTAAGGATTTCAGATATATATGTACGCATAATTTTTAATATACTTAATTCACTCTTATTCATATATGAAGGAATATAAGTAAATTATTCACTAGCCTAAGTACACTGATTTGTGAACACGGAACATACAATACGGTACTGTATTGTATTAAGAATTTCACAAAGCAGATCAGACCTCAAGCCAATGAGAAAATGCAGCAATGGAATTTTGTTTTAAACTGATGGTGCTCGAGAGAAGGTGATCCGTTCTCTCAACCTCATCTTGCAACCAGAAGGGTCCAGTCATTGTCCTTAGTGTGCAATGGGTGCCTATGGAACACATTTCGTATCTATGTAACCTGGAGTGGATTAAAATAAATGACTTAGTAACTTATATAATATTTCATCGTTATCTAATGCTCAAGGCATCAACCGATGGCACATCATCAAAACCAACGCATAATCATGTCGATATCCAGATGGCCAGTCCAATAGACAGAAAGGCAGCCTATCATGGTGGATATGCAATTTGAAGGAGGTAAATCTTACGTTGAAATCGAAATGACGACCTTTATTTAAATACCCAATATCAAGGTTGACAGCATAGTATGACAGCCATTGACTATTCAAGCCTCCATTCAGGCGATCACTGTTTAAAGACATCGAGCAAGTCCTTCGCTTAATTGCTCCGAGCCAGCAACGTTCTGTTTTATGGCCATGAGTGCACTTGTGAACTTTGAGAGGAGGGTAATATCAAATAGCTTATCTGGCTTGGCACCCGTCAGCAGCTTGCTAAGATAGACCTTGCTTCCATTACCTCAAAATATCCGCACCTCACCTTCTCATCCTCAGTCCGAGACCTGGGAGTAACCCTAGACCAGGAGCTTACGTTTGTCCAACACATTAATCTCCTTTGCCGTAGCTGTTACTACCAGCTCCGGCAACTCAGGGTGATATCCCGGTCCCTCTCCCCAGATGCTGCTTCTACGCTGGTTCATTCCTTCGTAGTCTCCCGTCTGGACTACTGTAGTGCCATATATGATGGGCTCCCAGCTTGCCGGCTTAAATGCCTTAACAGAGTCCTGCGCACGGCTGCCCGCCTTGTGGGCCGCATCCCTAAGTTCTCTCGAGTCTCCTGGTACGTTCGGGATGTCCTCCATTGGCTCCCCTATCCGCAGCGCATTGCCTACCGGGTCTCTGCATTGGTCCGGCGCTGCACTGAGGGCCTGGCTCCTCCATATCTGCGGGAACTCTGCTGCCCTACTGTGACTGTTCCGCGTCGTGGCTCGTTACGCTCAGCGGTGCAAGCAGAGTTCCTTGTCCTCCGTGCTCGGACTGCTATCCGACAGCGCCGCGCCTTCTCTGTGGCTGGCCCGGTTACCTGGAATGGGCTTCCGGTGGCACTGCGTCTGACCTCAATAGGACACTCTGCTCAGTTCTTCTCTAGCCTTAAGACTGTCCTGTTTGACCGAGGTTGGGCTGGGAGCGCTCCTGAGTAGACTGTCTTGAAGGGGCGCTATATAAAACTACCGTAATAATAATAATAATAAAATACATGTATTGCACTGAGCTTATTGATTATTTTGACAGATCCGAGTTATACCACTTACGCTCTCGCTGAACGCCGCGGCTGTGCTAATACACTCTTTTGTTCTCACACGTCTTGACTACTGTAATGGAGTCCTCCTGGGCCTCCCTGAGTTCCGCATTCGTCAACTTCAGCTCGTTCAGAATGCAGCAGCCAGACTTCTGGCTGACCTGCCGAAATATTCACACATATCCGACTGCATGCGGCGTGAGGTACACTGGCTTCCAGTTGCTGATCGTGTTAATTTCAAGATCGCTATGCTGGTTTGGAAGGCTACGACTGGCACTGCTCCGGACTACATTGCTGAACTGTGCCTTCCAGTTGGCACTCAAACTGGTCGGCGGGCTCTCCGGTCTGCCTTGCGAAATGACTTGATTGTACCTTCGTTTCGAACCACCACACTGCTATTATTTTACAAGTAATGGCACACAAAAACCAAGTCTTACGTAATCAGGTCGAAATGCCAGGATCTTTGCTGAGAGAGACAGTCTATGGTGGATAAACAATTTAAACAACTGAAGTTTTATATGAAAATGACAAGAGACTGAGGCAGAGCGAGCAGACACAGGCAAGTATATGTCTTATGCAAACGTGATAAGACTGAGGTAAAAGGAACGGATTGTGAATAATGTGAATGGCTTTAGTTCACTGTTCCGTCACCCTGATACCCAATTTCAGAAAGCTTCTTTCTAGAGCAAGAAGCCAAACCAACAATATAAGTACACAGACCGTATCATGCTGGACTAGAAAATATATTTACATTCAAATGCCTACTCCAGACAACAGCAGAAAGTTTCATCTAAAAAATCATTCGCCATTGCATGGGTTGCAGCGGTGGTTAGATACACGTTGGAGTGACGAAAATAATTCTTCCTAAGTAGAAGTCGGATTGATGAAAATAATTCCTGCTTACATAGTAGTTGGACTGATAAAAAATAGGAATGCTACAACAGGCGAATAATTAAATACACTAAAGTACACTTCTACCAAAGTTTCAAATAAGAAAAAATGCGCATGTTGCACGTTCCATTCCAGTAGAAATGCAGGACCACAAAATGGTAATCAGTCATTTTATGATATCCAATATTGTCTTCTGCAAATGCCTTCAACCTCGACTCGACAGAAAGCTTCCCTGCAACATACAACAGAAAAAGTATGATATGCATTGCTTAAACTTGTTTACGTATGTCCGTCTGCATGTATGTAGGCTGATCGATATGATCGATATTGTATATATAATTCACGTCAGTATGTGTGCCTGTCTGTAGATATTCATATAGACACTTCATACATGCCCTTTTAAGCACTTCTCAATAGAATCAAAGGTGGTCTTTAGGCCCTAGGAAGGGCATTCACATACCTAGACGATAAGTGTGTAATAACAGCATTATTTGCAATAGATTTTCTAGTGTAGTGCTATTTGGGCTTGACAATAATGTTTCAGTTGAAGGGTGAGCACTAAGTAATTGAAAAAGGTGGTTGATTGTGGTTTTGGTGAACATAGAGGTTTGTCTTCGGGCCCTAGAGAGTGCATTCTCATACCTAGACGATAAGTATTTAATTTGAAGGATTCAGTAACAACATCATTTACAATGGATTTCTACAGTGTATTTTGGCTTGACAACAATGTTTAAGTGGAAGGGTGAGTACTTAGACACTGTTGATTGAAAAAGGTGGGTGATTGTGGTATTGGTGAGCAGAAAGGTTCTCTTCAGGCCCTAGAGAGTGCATTCTCATACCTGGACGATAAGTATTTAATGAGAAGGGTTCAGTTACAGCATAATTTGCAATGGATTTCACAGTGTATTTTGCCTTGACAGCACTTAGAGAAGAGTGATTGAAAAAGGTGGGTGATTGTGGTTTTGGTTAGCACAGTGGCTTCTCTTCAGGCCCTAGAGAGTGCATTCTACCTGGATGATAAGTATTTAATTGGAAGGGTTCAGTAACAGCATTATTTGCAATGGATTTTACAGTGTATTTTGGCTTGACAACAATGTTTCAGGTGAAGGGTGAGCACTTAGACACTGTTGATTGAAAAAGGTGGGTGATTGTGGTATTGGTGAACATAAAGGTTTCTCTACAGGCCCTAGAAAGTGCATTCACATACCTAAGGGCTAAGTATTTCATTTCAAGGGTCAAATAACAGCCTATATCTTGCTATGCATTTGTACAATGGGTTTTGCTTTGGCAACAGTGGTATTCTTGAAGGTCTACCACATAGACAGTGGTGATTGAAAGAGGTGGGTGATTGAGGTTTTCTATAGCAATAAGGGTATAGGGCTTTCACATACTTAGGCGCTAAGTATTTTATTTCAAGAGTCAAGTAACAGTATATCTTGCAATGCAATTGTACAATGGATCTTGCATTGGAAATAGTGGTACTTAGACAGTGGTGACTGAAAGTGGTGGGTGATTGACGTTTTGGATAGCACCAAGGGTGCTCTTTAGTCCCTTTCACATACTTAGGGTCTAAGTATTCGTTTTCAAGGGTCAAGTAACAGTATGTCTTGCAATGCAATTGTACAATGGATCTTGCATTGGTAATAGTGGTATTCTTGAAGGGCTACCACTTAGAGAATGGTGATTGAAATAGATGGGTGATTGGCGATCTCCATGGCACTAAGGGTGCTCTTTAGTCCCTATATACGGCTTTTACATACCGAGGGTCTAAGTATTTTATTTCAAGAGTCAAGTAACAGTATATCTTGCAATGCATTTGAACAATGGATCTTGCATTGATAAATAGTGGTATCCTTGAAATGCTACCACTTAGACAATGGTGATTGAAAGTGATGGGTGATTGGCGTTTTGGATAGCACTAAGGGTGCTATTTAGTCCCTAGATACGGCTTTCACATACCGAGGGTCTAAGTATTTTATTTCAAGAGTCAAGTAACAGTATATCTTGCAATGCATTTGAACAATGGATATTGCACTGGAAATAGTGGTATTCTTGAAGGTCAACCACTTAGAGAATGGTGATTGAAATAGATGGGTGATTGGCGATCTCCATAGCACTAAGGGTGCTCTTTAGTCCCTAGATACGGCTTTCACATACCTAGGGTCTAAGTATTTTATTTCAAGAGTCAAGTAACAGTATATCTTGCAATGCATTTGTACAATGGATTTTGCATTGGAAATAGGGGTATACTTGAAGGGCAACCACTTAGAGAATGGTGATTGAAATAGATGGGTGATTGGCGGTTTCCATGGCACTAAGGGTGCTCTTTAGTCCCTAGATACGGCTTTCACATACCTCGGGTCTAAGTATTTTATTTCATGAGTCAAGTAACAGTATATCTTGCAATGCATTTGAACAATGGATCTTGCATTGGAAATAGTGGTATTCTTGAAATGCTACCACTTAGACAATGGTGATTGAAAGTGGATGGGTGATTGGCGGTTTCTATAGCACTAAGGGTGCTCTTTAGTCCCTAGATACGGCTTTCACATACTTAGGGTCTAAGTATTGTATTGGTGATTAGTAGTTTTCAGTCCTTAGTCCCTAGATACGGCTTTCACATTTCTAGGGTATTTTATTTCAAGAGTCAAGTAACAGTATATCTTGCAATGCATTTGTACAATGGATTTTGCATTGGAAATAGGGGTATACTTGAAGGGCAACCACTTAGAGAATGTTGATTGAAATAGATGGGTGATTGGCGGTTTCCATGGCAGTAAGGGTGCTCTTTAGTCCCTAGATACGGCTTTCACATATTTAGTGTCTAAGTATTTTATTTCAAGAGTCAAGTAACAGTATATCTTGCAATGTATTTGTACAATGGATTTTGCATTGGAAATAGGGGTATACTTGAAGGGCAACCACTTAGAGAATAGTGATTGAAATAGAGGGGTGATTGGCGGGGTCTATAGCACTAAGGGTGCTCTTTAGTTCCTAGAGACGGTTTCCACTTACTTAGTGTCTAAGTATTTATTTAAAGGGTCACATTTCAGCATTTCCACCTTGCAATCTGTGCAGTGCATTTGGTTTTGCAATGATGACCGAAAACTGAAGGGCTTCCACTGATTGAAGAGTGATTGCAAGCGATGATTGATTGTCATTTTGAATAGCCTTATGAGTGCCTACCAGACCCTCCCAAAAAAGGGATTTCAGAAATGCAGAGCTAAGTTTCTTAGATGAAGGGCCAAATTGCAGCTTTTCTTGGTATCTAGTGCAAAGGAATTTGAGGAATTTCAAGGGCTAGTGTGTAGATGCAGCGTGAAAGGGCTTAGTGATTGATATTTTGAATAGCTGCATTATTCCGGCGTTTCGTGTTTGAGAAACATTTTATATGCTGCAAGGAAACGATTTGGAACTCGAATTGCTCCAAGCGTGGACCTTGAATATGCATATTGCTGACCACTTGACGCACACCGACTTCCGGAATGGGTTGTAGTTCAATTATAGTTTCCAGCGGACATTTGTTATGAGAAATATTGTATATTTAAAACCATTTTTCAATCCATTTCCTTCTGTTTAACCAATTATGACTATTAGTGCATCACTTTGGAATGGCACGTTATTTGAAACAATTTAAGGCGCTATTTGTTTCACTCAATGGATGGAGAAAAGGACCAACGATTGGGTGCGCATGAGTATCGGAATTGAGAAGGAAGAGAGATTACAACAAACAGTGCTAAGAGCAAAGTTGAGGTTCTTTGGACATGTCATGTGATCAGATGGAATGGAAAAGCAAATGATGTTAGCATATGGAGAGGGAAGGAGAAAACAAGGACGACCAAGGAAAAAGTGGATGGACGAGATACATGAAACAATTGGAATGAATTTGGCATAACTGAGAGATGCGACGGCGGACAGAAGGAAATGGAGAGGCTTGATCATGGCGGTCGCTAGAGTTCAAGGAACTGACAGCACAAGGTAACAAGGTGATTTGTTTCACTAAAAGTCAGAAAATAATTTACGACGCTAAACTACACGTTTACCAGATTTTTAATTTGAATATTATTATTAGTGCACCCTTGTAGCGTCATGAAGTTGAATATGAATATTACTGAACACTTGACGCACTCGCACTTGCACCTTCGGGCAATAGTGGTTGGTCTCGAGCGGCCATGCGTTATAAATTTGGCTATGAGAAATATTTCATATTTAAGTGAACTCTTTACTCCATTTCCTTCTTTTTAACAAATTCTAAGTATACTAGTACATCAATTGGGCAATTGGCTCGTTATTGTTTTTAATTTGCGATAGCGGTGTGTTATAACAAATAAATAATAAGCGACGGAAAGCGGTGAATTACATAGACCTATTCACGAAACAGATCGACAAATTTTCCTAAAGTTTAGAATTTTTAGTGAACCTTTTGTCGTGAACTTGTTGTCGTGAACCTTTTTTCGTGAACCTTTTGTCGTGAACCTATTTTCGTGAACCTTTTGTCGTGAACCTCTTGTCGTCAACCTTTTGTCCGTGAACCATTTGTCGGTGAACCATTTGCGGTGAACCATTTGTCGTGATCCCATTCGGGATACCCTTCACTGGCTCCCTATCCAACAGCGGGTACCGTTCAAAATCCTTTCCCTCTAGCGTAACTGCCTACCTGTTCGCTGACGCAGGCACTAACCTGAGGTCCTTTTGCACCTTGTCTCCTCCTTACCTGCGAGGGCCTCTTTGCGATCTTCGACTCGTGGCATTATGGTTGTCCCTCGCATGCGCTCTGCTACGGCCCACTCTAGGTGCTTTGCCCGTGTTGGCCCATCAGCTTGGAACACTCTCCCCCGTCTCTTCGCCTTGAGTTACCAGCCATCTCACCATCCCAGTTCCGTAGACGTCTTAAGACTTTCCTGTTCGCTGACGCAGGCACTGAAGCAGGTCGAGATCGCTGCTGATTTTGAGCGGCGCTATATAAATGATCGATTACAATTACAATTACTCTTTTTGCCGAAATAACTGCCGTTAAACTACAGTGAGACTTTTAAAACAACATAATTTTTTGTTCTTTTACCAGAAACTTTGTGTCTGGGGACAATTTGTCTGGGGACATTTTGTCCTGGGACATTTTGTCCAGGGACATTTTGTCCAGGGACATTTTGTCCAGGGACATTTTGTCCAGGGACATTTTGTCCAGGGACATTTTGTCCTGGGACATTTTGTCCTGGGACATTTTGTCTGGGGACTTTTTATCCTGGGACTTTTTGTCTAGGGACTTTTTGTCTAGGGACTTTCTGTCCGGGACATTATGTCCGGGACAATTTGTCTGGGGACATTTTATTCAACAAAATATACTGTCGTATGTCCTGTTTTCAGACAGATTTTATCGTATCTCCACACAGCATTCGTGGTGTAGCAGTGTATGTTGTTGTATGTCCAGAGAAAGCTCGTCGTTGATTGGACGAGCAGGAGATACAACAGTATAAACCTGTGCGCTTAGCTCGATTAAAGTGTCGCATATCCAGACAATTAAAAGTGTTTAATTTAAAAATCCGGACTATATCCATGAATATTTTAACGAAAACACTCTCTAATAATTGGTCGTTGCTTGATTTAATCATTTCATGTCTTTGTTTTCCGTAGGATGGTTCGTAATATTTGTAAATCCATTTTATACAAAATTTTCACAAATTTCTGAAAAACAGCTCTAATCGTTAATTTTTTAAATGCAGAGTCTTTATGCAATGTTGATGTTTTAATATGACGTCTGTGTGGGAACTGTAATTTGATAATGCCCTCCTTATTTCATCAAATTTCTTATTTTTCCGCAAAATGCGGCCCAAACTTCAACCTCGATTATCTCGGAATTTTGGAAAATGGAGATACGCGAGGTTAATTCTCAGGCGACGAGATAGAGAAAATTACGTAGTGAACTTTTTAGCATTAAGGGACAGAAGATTAGCATAAAACATATTACTTAGATGAGATAATTCAGAGTTCGTACCAGTTATTAAATTCTGGTCATTATCACCGGTAATGAAGACAGTGGTGTAATCCGCAATGAGTTTGTTAGTGCAGTTGGTAATGTGATTAATGTATACAAGAAAAAGAAGAGGACGTACGATTGATCCCTGAGAGACACCACAAAGGATAGAGGCTAAGTCCGCTCATCCTATCGATTCTGGTTTGATTGAGCGCCTGTGAATAAGCTGGATCCCGCGACTTCGCTTTTGTGGGCGCTGTAGAAATTTCAAGTTTGCGATAACGACTACGATACAGTTAAACAGGGCTTTAGTATAATTATACTTGTTGGAATCTATCAGTAAGGTAAGATTTAAATCAATCCAATGCCAGTCCTCTTATAAAATAGTGCTCCCATTTATCGAGTAAGATTATCGTGTTTGTTGTGTCAAACGCTTCGGAGAGATCCAGGAAGACACAGTACTAACTTTACACGATGGTCAAGGACTTCAGTTAATTTTTTCACTACCTCCATAATAGCGTAAGTGGTAGAGCGGTTCTTTCTGAACCCAGTTTGGTCATTTTATAGGCTATTATTTGATGCAAGCAAATCAGAAAGTCTGCCATGCATGGCTCTTTCCAATATTTTAGAAAACAAGTTCATTTAGATATCGGTAGATAATTAATCATGTCATGGCAGTCTCCAGACTTAAAGATGGGGGAAATGTTAACAATTTTTGATCGCCTTGGGAAAGTGCCAGCGATAAAGGATTGATTGTGTAAATGCATTCGGGGTTCATAAATACAGGGGGCAATTTTTTTAAATAATAGTGAAAGGTAGTTCAAAGCAGTCATAAGGTTTAGTGGTCTTAAGATTGGAAATAATGTCAAGGATTTCACTTTCAGTAACAGGTTTAATAAGCATGGAATTAGGACTGCGGTTTTTACATAGGAGGAATAACAGTGGTTAGTATAAGGGATATCGGCAGCCACGTTGGGTCCAAAGGATGCAAAACAGTTGTTGAACTCATTAGCAATATTAGAAGGATCATCTATCATTACATCATCAATATAAATAAGAGGTATGCTATTTGACAGAATCCTTGGTGATATAATACGTCTTTAATGATTCTTCAAGTTTCTTTAAAATTAAATTTATGTTGTTCCAATAGGTTAGTAGCCCTATAATATTGGTTTTAAAATAAATTTAGGTGGGATGGAGGCCAATTTTTTATTTCATTGACACTTCGGTAAGATACAAATTTAGCTTTGGTAGCAGGATGGGAGTGCCAATAAGTCTAGTATAACAAAGATAGGCAAATGATCACTTATGACTCTCATCAATAAGTAACCCAGGTCATTTCTTGTAACTAAGGAAATTCGTGAAGATATTGTCAATAATTATAGAAGAGGTATTAGTAATCCTCGTGGGCACCTCGATCCGTGGGCGAAACAGGTGAGGAGACGCAGTATTCAAGAATTCATTGGCATAATGATGATTGTCGATGTTAAGCAGGTTCAGGTTAAGATCTCCACATAAATAAAAAGACTTATTAGTGCTGCCGAGAATGGTCAAAATATTCTCGAGATCGTTATTAAAGTTGATGGAGTCAGTGTTAGGGTCTATATATAGAGCCTATCTCTAAGGATGGCCTAAGGCAGAAGAGATTTGAACAAAGACAGACTCGATCGGGCTGTGAATACAACTAGAGGAGACCGGGGCTCATTGGGACACGGGGCACAATGGGACATCGATAATTGCTTCACTTGTATTCACTCTTGGGAAATATAATCTATGGCAGATCATGGCTTCTTTCCTGTTTAATATCCTCATGTAAAGAAAGCTTTAGTTTTTACCATATGACAAGGTAGGTAAGAAAAAATAATTTCAGGCTAGTGCGAGTAAATTTCATGCTTTGCATTTCGAAGCTTGCTGTACATACACTATTCTAGCGACATTGAAGATGTCAATTACTTTCAATCTGCCACTAAATAACCTGCAATCAAATCCAGTTAAACGTTTCTATTACCTTGTTATCACCACCATTTATGGATTCAAACAATCCAGTACCCATTGGGGTTCATTGGGACAGCATGCACGGGGTACATTGGGACAACGTCCCAATGTACCCCGTCTTAGTGATCCAATGTACCACTACAGTAAACCTTAACTATAGCTATAGGCGTAGTAAGAAATAAACAATATTTTGATTGGTTTATATTACATTTATAGCTTTACATTTCAATTACGGTAAGAAATAAAGTAAGAAAGACAGAGACATGGCTTGACTGATCCATCGACAATGAAGGCAGCGATAGAACTGGGAGAGGATGGTCATATCGTCCGTCAGGCAGCTCTCTTGTTAGACGTACCAAAATCAACTCTTCATGGTTATATATTTTGGATGAAAGTAGGCAGAGGCATTTTTCAGTTGATGAACTGACTTCTAGAATATACACAGTAGTTAAGTACACAATGAAGAATCGAGTTGATCATTATACGAAATTATACGATATGAAACATCAACTGAATAGGAATATATTGTTGTCAAACGTATGGTAGGCCTACGTCAACCGTCGAGGTTAAAAATGTTGTCGTTTGTCTTTTCTGACAAAGAGCAGACCGACGACATTAGCCTTGAAAATGTCGTGTCGCAGGCATATTTGTTATGCCAGAGCCAACGTCAGCTGGAAAGACATCACGAACATCCTCAATATAGGCCTACACTTTCAGTGGTGTTGATTTAAGTCATTAATTTCAAATCTGGAACATGCAGGACCTGTAGACCAATTATTAATGTTAGAGGCCTACAGCAGTGTTTCTTGTAGTTAAGAGTTTTAAATAAATCAGTTGTCACTGGTTTCCAAGATAGGAGCCTACCCACGTCAGCAGGCCTAGGCCAATTTTTAGCTTGTTGAGTAGGCTTAGGATTAATCCAATACAGAAACTTTTCAAATATAGCCTAATCGTTCTAGGTTTAAGCTATAGGCCTGTTCAAAGTCATAATATTGGTATTTTATGAGACTTTATGTGTGGAAATATAGTCTATTTCCTGTAGGCTATTATTAAAGTCATAACTTTTTGCAGTCATTTTTGTGTTTTTATAGACAGGCCTAACTTGTTTTTGCAAATATAATGAATAGGCTATCCTATTTATAATTCAATAATCCTAGTTAGCCTACTTAAATCACTAATAAATTACTCAATAAAGCAAAGCATATGCTATTACCAGATAGAAGCAAATCAGTGTCCCAATGTAGCCCAGACAGTGTCCCAATGTGCCCCAACAATGGGGCACATTGGGACACGTTGGGGCCTCTCAGAAATTGAAAACTGTGAGTTTATTAATCATCACACACTGTTCATTTTTATACAACAGAAGAGATTTGAACAAAGACAGACTCGATCGGGCTGTGAATACAACTACTAAAACCAATTGTAGTGGCCCGGAAAGAGTCGTCAACAAGCAGGGCCACTCCTCCGCCTTCAATATTTGACAAAAGCACTATATCCAGTATATGCCAATAGATCTTCTTGGTCAGCCTATAGTAGGCTGTTTCAGTAAGAGAAGAGCTATTATGTGAAATTTATGATTAATACTCTTCAGGAAGTTCCAGAAACTTTTATTGGTTTTTTATGTGTATAAACTGTATATGCATTACAAGCGGGCATTTGTTTTATATCCAGCTAACTACATTGAGTTTTTGGCCTGTGGTACAACGTTGCAATGGGCGAATTACAGCGCGGTGAATGGCTTCACAAGGCTGTGCTACTTCTCTGCGCCTCCGGAAGACACCGAAGGACGAAACACTCAATGTCGTTACACAATTAACGGAATTCCACTGTACGACGACTACATCGGTCTGTTGAGTGCCGGCGGAAACTTCGGATGCCTCGTCAGCCAGAACTACCCAGACGACTTACCGGCAACGAGCGTCATATCGTGTGATGATAATTATCAGCATGATGTCACGCTTGGTAACTACAACGACACCGCCCGTCTAATGGTCTGCATTCGCTATCCGTACCAGGGAGTACCAGGTAGAAAGTAACACTAATACATTCAAGAGACATCTGACATGTGGCGTCTATAGTTTATATATAGAAGTTAAAATGAAATTGCTCTAGTGCTGATTTTGTACTTTCCTCAAATACAACCAGTGAGAAGTAAATTGTATCTCATATCACACGAGAATATTTAAATAACTATAATTATAAGCAGACGTAATTGTGAAAATGGAAATGACAAATCATTTGCCACATAAAACTGCAAAATCGAAAGAATAACGTGCGGTGTGTTTATATTGCTTTTATAACCTTCAAAGCGTTATATTAACTGTCCTGCTCTTTAAAATTAATTAAACTTAGAACTTCATAGGAAGAAAACTCGTCGTCAACGAATTTCTCAGCTTTAACGATTTTCAGTTTTATTAAGCGTCATGAACCACTAGAATTCACAAGACATAATATTAGTAAACTTCAATAAACGAAGACGCGCTTGCAGGTGTCTAATCATGGTTTCATACAGTATAAACCATTTCCCACTTCACAAAATTGCTCTGTCTAGGAAGTCGCCGTGAAATGATGACGAATAGATCCACAATAATAAAACGCATACCACAAAAGTTTTTCATACATACATCTGCATTCACCTCCGTCAGTTCTCGTACTCTGACAGTGCCAGTCCTAGACCGGGAGGAGAGCGACGCTAATCATCCTAGTCATTAAACAACAAATAACCAACGAATTATCTAGCATCTATCTTTTCTTCTACCTAGTTGTTGTAAGTCGTATAGGGTTTCATCCTCTGTCTTTGCGTGTCTCCTGATATTTCTCTTTGCTGTAGCCTATCTCTGCGGAAGCGAATGACTGAGGAGCACTCAGACCGATCCTCATTATGCAGAAATTAGTTAAAAGTCTTTGATTACTATGACGAGCATCTAGCGCACATTGTTAGCCAGCGTTTTATTTGTGTTTGCTCAATCTGTTGTCTGCGTTAATTATAATCATATTTTAGACACGATGCATTTCAACGTCGACAAAACTCAACCCCCGATAGAGCAGAAATGCTAACTCAAACGAATAGACTACTAATAACTGACTCTCAGACTGGACTCCCACACTCTGCTCTCTCTCTCTCTCTCTCTCTCTCTCTCTCTGCCTTATATACTCACAAAGGGGCAAGGAGTGGAAGGGAGAGCATGGGAGGGAACCAGAGGCGATGGCGATGGTATCCGTGGAGAGCCAGAGGCGGTCGGCAATAATGTTGAGGGGCGTAATAGATGAGATGCGATTGTCGATTTCGTTGATGAAATCAGAGGCTGAAGGATTGAACGGGCCAGGGTCTCTATGGCCACGGGTTGAAAAATATAATATTTCTGAATGTTGGGGTTGGCCGCATGCACGGATGCAGGTCAGACCAAAGCGACATGTTGGGTTATGTACGAGGCGGCACAAGTATAGACAATCGTGGCATCCCACGCCAAGTACTTACCCCCTGACCAGGGTTCAAGCGTTTTCCCGTCAGGCCTTTTGCCATCGGATCTGACAGGCATGCCGGTTCCTTAATACTTGGAATATCTGCTCTGAGGAGGGCGACCCAGATGATGTCGTTTATGGCGTGGTGACGCAGGGAGCGACCATAGGCCCTCCTACAGACGAAGCAACAGTGGCAAGTGTGAGGGTCACATAGGTCCAAGCCCATTCTCAGTCCCTCCGCCACCCGGACCGCCTCGTTTTCCAGGACGAGGCCACACGCGGCAACCGGGAGCGCGGCCAGCCAGTCGGCGGAATGAGGGCTGCTGGCCGCATCCAGAGGCACTCTATTGTTATTATTTTAGTTATTATTGCTATTGTTGTTATTATTATTATTATTATTATTATTATTATTATTTTATTCTCGTACATTAATATTTTCATCTGACTTTTAGATCTATGATGGTAACAGTAACACTTGTTATTTTCAGATTCGAGCCTTTGCCTAAGCAGCCCTTGTGCATTTGGAGGCATCTGCATTGAGGAACCTAACGGAGGATACCAATGCATCTGTGCGCCTGGCTACACCGGACAGAACTGCTCATACGGTAAATTCGCTGACATGAAACCTTTACACAGAATCCCATGGGCAGAGCTACAGTTCTTTGGTGATTATGTCTGATGACGTTTCCTCGTCCAATGGTCTTTTGTCAACTAATCTATGTAATCTAATCTAACTCATGTTTACATTTGTAGTCTGATATAGTTTTATCTATTCAGATCTATTTACCTAATCGGATTTAATCTGACATGGGAGCCTTAATTGTACAAAAGAGAAAACCAAGGGAAAACGGTCATAACTCAGCCAAATAGTATTGTATATGGAGCACACATGTATCAAAATAATAAAAAAATATAACAATACTGCGGCTGAGCCATGGTCATCTCCCCAATGTAACAAAATAAAAAAATATATAACAATACTACGAATGAGTTTCTTCTGAAATTAACCATTTTCGACGTTAAATAACTCTGCAGGATTGTACTAAATTTAGTAGATTTACTTCCAATATCAAGATGAGAAACACGAATCTAGTGACTCTTTTACCCCATAAATAAACGGAACAGAAAAGATCATCCGATAAAATAGTAAATCGACAATGGACCCTAGTTCCAAGTCCCGAGGCTGAGCATCAACCTTCCTGTAAATTTAAGGGTCTGTGGTCACACCTACGTCAGCCACCACACACACTTGTTGGGACAATGTTTGACCGACTCATTTATTCCGGAAATTTAAATAGCGCCTCTTTAAGAACCCTATACAGAGGCATTCCCAGCCCAGCCACGAGCAAAGAGAAAACAATTAAGCATAAATCAATTGGATGAACATCGATTACATCGTTAGGGATATGCAATGTAGGTAATAAGATTTTATTTAGAAAAATCAATTACAGAAAATATGCTTCAGTTTTTCATATGATTTGACTTACAGCAGCAATCGGCCATACTTTGAACATTCATTATTTCCTAAACAGTCTTCCCTTCACTTGCCATTTTTTCCTACGCAGCCATATTCCACCTGTTTTCAACTGTCAGTAACTTGGAGCAGGCAGAAGATGCCGAATAATCTTTCTGAATGTAATGTTATCGACGTTCAGAAAATGCATGTCTGGCAGCAATAACTAAAAGGAGTTGTTATTTCTGCTCACAGAAATCAACTACTGCGATAGTGATCCTTGCGCGAATGGAGGATCTTGTGAGCCTACTGTGACTGGCTACGTCTGCCAATGTCCGCCTGGATACACAGGCGACCACTGCCAACACGGTAAGAATGACCTACATATCAAACCAGACATATTATGGCCTAGTGATAGCTGAAGTCTTCCCGCAACATTTGAAATACGAGATTTGAAGGTTTGTTCGTAATGAACAGTATATGCCAAAACTCGAGGGTACGTACCCTACGTATTCTATTTTTTGAAAAGTATGTACGTTTTCTAACGTACCCTATGTTAGGGTACGTAAACAATAGAAAAATATATACGTTAACCACGTCATTGCTCATTATAAGAATGTTCAATTTAATTTAAGCAAACAATCACAACCCAGTATACAGCGTAGTAAATTGCTGCAATGCTATATTGTAGGTCTATGTTTATCCAGCATACATTGCACTTAATGCACTAATGTCAGATTACACGTAGGCTATGGGTCGCCGAGTAAACCATAAATAAAATTTTTTTGGTGATACGTACCATACGCGTATTCTATTTTTTGAAAGGTACGTACGTATTTTAACGTATTCTATTTTAGGGTACGCGTAGCCTCGAGCTCTGGTATATGCAACACAAATACACAAGTAGTACAGGTACTGTGGATATAAATGTACCCGAAAAAACAGACTGTGGGTATAAACTCACCCGATAAAACAGACTACCATTATGAGCTCACATCGATAAAACCGACTATCATTATGAGCTCACCCAATAAGACAGACTTTATATATAGGCCTAAGATCAATTTTTACTCGCTACAGCTATGAGCGCAAAGTAAGTGTCACAGCAACCACCTGACAGTAAAAGTGAGTGTTCTGATCTAAATCATGGACGGGCAGACAAACACAGACACGCAGGCATACAAAGCCAGACAATAGAAAGCCATGTGCCGCCAATGCCATAGAAGTTATAAGGGGAGCCTATATGACAACCGGTGTCACGACAACTCGTCGAACAACATTTCGCCTACGACACTTCGTCTACAGACATTTCGTCGAACGACATTTCGTCTACAAAGTTATTTGATATTGTCACTTTAAAATGGAAGCTGGATTGATGAAAAACTGTTTCCCGAAATGGAAGTGGGATTGATGAAAACATTCCTGTGTTGAAATAGAAGCTGAATTGATCGAAATAATTTCGAAGCTGGAAAGCAACCTGGATGCATGGATGAAAATAGGTTTCCATTCAATAGACACTGGATTGATGAAAATAATCTTGTCAGTAATTAGAAGCTGGATTCCTGAGAATATATAGCACGTTTTAGCGAAACTATATGAAAGCGGCCTCTGTTGATTAGCCGTAATGGATACAGATACACTTGTAGAGAAATGTCGTTAGACGAAGTGTCGTAGACGAAATGTCGTTAGACGAAATGTCGGTATACGAGTTGTCGCGGAACCATGACAACCATAGCTCCTTTTAGGCACAGCGAATCTAAGGGTCTTAAGTTTAGTGGACAACATCTCACTTGACGCGTCTTCGCAACATAAAAGGCGTAAGTTTCTGTTATCCATGTGTCTTTGCTGTCTATAAACCTACAAGTTTGCTGTAGGCTACAATATCTCATCCTAAGCACCCTTAAAAAGTAAACATTTTACAATGAAAGCCTAAAACGGCTTTGGCATAATGGTGTAGTTCACTGTCAGTTTTTTTGTGTCTATTCTGCAATGCAGATGATTACTAACATATTTTGTTGTCTTCCATTAATATAGGCAATACGTCGCCCAGTGCCTCTCAGTCGTTCGCCGATGTAGCCATAGCAATGACTGCTCTTTTCGGCGTCTCTCTCGCAGTTAACATAACAATTCTGATCACATGGCTTTGCAATAATTTCCGAGCCAAAAAAGGTTGGTCATGTTTTCTTTAATTTCCGTTTTTTTATGCGCAACCAAGTCAAAACCACCTGATAATCTGTGAAATTTAAAGTTATTTTTATTTGTCAAAATTTAGGACATTTCTTAAGACATATTAGGCTAATAGCGCCAAGTCGTGCACTATTTTTTAACATAATAAATTAAAGCCTATATCAAATATCCCTTTATCTTAAAAGCCAGCACATTTAAAGATACAACTGTTATTGCTGTTTGAGTGACAATTTTTTAATATGATACTTTGTTTTCCATTCACCATAGCGAATTCAGATCCTTTTGCAAATCCAGAGAACGTTCTTCCAACTGAAATAGCGGATCTTTCGAATGTAAGCTCAGAGCCATCACCATACGAAGAACTCAGACGACCTGATGAAAGTCAACTGCATCAGAACAACTACGAAAAACTTACATCAACTATATCGCACGAGAACGATCAACAATCCACAAATCAGAATTAGATATCATCCGTAACTTTATGCAAACATTGGCTGTGCTAATGTGAATTAAACAAAACGAGCCTACAATGACAAATATTAATGTTATAATTGTTGGTGCGTATTCATGCAATAATCAAACTATTAATACAGTCTCATGTGAGATCTATTCAATTCGTCGTGCTATCGATATTTGATGGTAGAATCTTTTATATTGATTTCATCAATGAAAACTTAGGCCTATAGCCCTATATAGAGACAGTAAAAGTAATTAAATGAATAAACAGAAAGATCATCATCATTGTGCCTTTCGTAAATTTATGTTGGTTGAATAACTGCATAGTTGAGTTGGGGCAAAAGGTAACCAGTTGTTACAGGAAGATGGCCATACTACGTAAATGATTAATTTAAAACAGGAAGTAACTTGTTCTTCAATAGCCGTCTCTTTGAGAAAGAGGAAGGAAAATTGTCATAAACCGACCAACAATGGCGGAGTTGTTGAAAGCCCTGCATCTGGATATCAGTCGGATCAAAGTCTGCCTTGCACAATCTCGACCAATATTGCCAACAAACGCATATCGTGAGTCTGATTTTGACAAAGTACAAGTAACGGTACTTGAATATAGTCAGGTTATATTAATCCAGATAAATTTATGACGTACACCAATGGTTTTTGCCTTCACTGAATATATAAAGTGTGTACTGTCACTGTCTGTTTCATCGTGGCCTTGTCGTAGGATTAGCAGCCAACTCTCATATGCATAGTACTGTCCTTTCTCTTTCTTCTGCTTCCCTTGCACTACACTACGCCGTACACATTGTGTTTAATTATAGGGCCACTACACGGCAAGGAACCCATATATAACATTGCATTGAAAAAAATTGAAATTCTTTTCCCAGTTGCACTCTTATCCAAAGATGTCGCCCGCTTTAATTTTTGTTTATGGTTTTAAATATGATGTTTAAATCTTCACAGGGAATTTTTAATTTGGCAAACATAGTTGTATTTCGCTTGGCCTTCATAAATTTTATTAGCAGAATGTATTTGTTATGCAATCAAGATGCGATTTTTTCCGAGCCCTTTATGACCCGCAAATTAGGCACAAGACGTTACATAAGCAGTTTTCAGTCCTGTTTATCAATCCTTGTCTACAAGGATTGATTATCATTCCTCGAGTAAGCAAGAAAGAAGAAAAGTAAGTAAGGTATTAGGCAAGTATGCATGCAGGTAAAATTATGTAAACATTTGCATATGTAATAATAATATTATATGAATTTATTTGGACGAAGAACAACTCTTAAAGCCAAACCCTTCAGGAATCGACCGACAATAGCGGAGTTGTTGAAAGCCCTGCACCTGGATATCAGTCTGATCAAAGTCTCCGTGTACCATAGAACGAGAATTCGTGACTACAGGCCTTAATATTCGTAAATATTCGTGAATATTAGGTTATTTTTAATATTCGTAAATATTCGTAAATATTCGTTGATGACGTCACTGTTTTCCTTTAGGTTACGAACTTATTTAAGACTACAAATTAAGAACATGTGCAGTGGCTATGCGGCGCTATACTAAGTGCTGTGGTCCGTAAGCAGGTATGCTTAGACAAATATTACCCTACCCTTGAGGTACTCTGTAGAAAAAGCCGACCATGACCAGAGGCCCGGGAATCTATAGTATAGAGCCAAAGACGACGAATCTCACACAAGTTTTGCCTTTGTGGTAACATTAATAAAATAAAAATTATCATTTGCGCGCTAAACTGTTTCATGCATAACAATATAGCCTTTGTGAGACAGAACCAAGGGAATGAGACACCTTGTGTATAATGGTCCAAGCCAAGCTGAGGGCAAATGATCTGACCCGAATCAGAATTTTTTTCTCTCTCTCTGTCTCTCTCTCTCTCTCTCTGTCTGTCTCTGTCTGTCTCTGTCTCTCTGTCTCTGTCTCTGTCTCTGTCTCTGTCTCTGTCTCTGTCTCTGTCTCTGTCTCTGTCTCTGTCTCTCTCTCTCTCTCTCTCTCTCTCTCTCTCTCTCTCTCTCTCTCTCTCTCTCTCTCTCTCTCTCTCACACACACACACACGCACTCACTCACTCTCACTCGCTCTCAGTCTTTGTCCGTCTGTCTGTTTCTGTATCTCTCTGCAGTCTCTTCTCTCTCCAATCTCCGAAAACCCCTCACTCAGTATTGGTAATGCCAGTATTATGAAGAAGATTCACGTTTCAATTGACTGATAAGGAATGAGGCTGACGCACAATGTCGCTGTATGTTGTTTAATATTGATGTCACTCGTCTAGGGCTCTAGGCCCAAATACCAAATAACTACGATGCTCAATGCCAGCCTTAGGAGATATAGGCGGCTGCTTAAGGAGGCATTTTTAAGTGGCGGGCAAATTCCGGCAAAATACACGATGGTCACTTCCGTCAAAAGATGTCATTTATGAGTAAGGATTTCGAAGAATTAAGAATTAAAGGAACTTGAAATTTTAAATATTCGTTGGCCATTTTAATATTCGTCAATATTCGTAAATTTCTAAAAATCTTAATATTCGTAATATGCGCATACTCGTTCTATGCCGTGTACCTTGCACAATCTCGACCAATAAGTTATTGCCAACAAAAGCATATTGTGAGTCTGATGTCGACTAAAGTACAAGTAACTGCACTTGAAAATGGCCACTTGGCCAGGTTATATTAATTCAGTTTTATGACGTTGAGTCGTAGACCAATGATTTTTGCCTTCGCTGATATATTTTTTCAGCCTGAATATATCAGTACAACTGTGTACTTTCTCTGTGTCTGTTTCATCGTGGCGTTGTCTAAGGATTAGCAGGCAACTCTCATATGCATAGAACTGTTCTGTTTCTTTCTTCTGATTGTTGTTGTCTGTGGGCCAAGGCCATATTTATATATACGGCATATTTGACGTAGGCCTACTGCTGAGGAAAGAGAAATGGGAGGAAAAGATATTATTTGTATGGGAAAAGGCAATCGCATATTTTTGTTCAATCACATAATTATCAAGTTACATCTAGTTTATATATTATCATAGCCGTTGTATTGCAAGCTGTCTGTTCTGTTAGTAGTTAACTAGTTAAGATTGTTTCAATTGCATAACATGTAAATGTACAGCGCAGTGCGTTTGTCAGGCGCTTAATTAACCCTCAGGCTACCAAGCTTTTTTTGTAACACTGACTACCAAAGGGGGGGTGGTTACCACCCCTGGATTTCGTGTTTGGTTTTACATATCATAACTTGTGATATAGCATTGGATTCAGCATTCATTTCTGCACAGAATGGTATATTTAGTTGTACATTATGTGAATGCACCTCGAAATTACAGCATTTTTAACAAAGGAACCGATAATTAGCGATATTTTATATTATTTCGTACATTTTTTACACTTTTTGGACAAAAAAATAAGATTATGTGTGTTTTGAAACTGATCTATGTATCCAAGATACACAAATACATCCCTACACATGTTTATATACGTGTAAATATACATCCATACATATATATCCATACATATATATCGGTTTTACATTGTGAAGCTGTATTCAGCCATTTTCACACAGATTACGCGTATTATTATTTATTTTGATCACTTCCTGTTTTCAAAAGACAAACATGTAAGTATGCAAATGAAGCCCTACATTCCCTCTGAAGAATGGTATATTTGTTTCTCTTCTGGGAAGAAAACTGAATACGCTACAGACAAAAACTAAGGGGAGTCCTTCCATTCAGCCATTTTTCACGCATACTACGGGTATTATTATTTATTTTGATCACTTCCGGTTTTTAAAAGACAAACATTTAAGTATGCAAATGAAGCCCTACATTCCCTCTAAAGAATGGTATATTTGGTTCTCTTATAGGAAGAATAGCCAATAAGTTACAGTCGAAAAACTAGGGGGTGGTATCCACCCCCCTGGTGCCTCGGGTATATCAGGTATAACTTTTGAATGGCGTGCGCTACCACCATGATGTTTACCTCAAAATGTGCGCCAATGAATCTGCTACAGCTACTTAAATTGCAAAAATTATATTCCATATGAAAAATTTTTTATGCATAAAAACATAGGGGGTGGCAACCACCCCCCCTTGGTAGCCTGAGGGTTAAGATTTGTCTTTTGTCATTTGTGTTCTTGTGAATTGTTTCAATTGCATAACTGTACACTGTAGCCGGTTGCAGTTTGTCAACCGAATTGTTTCAATAAAGAATATTATATAACTTCGACATTTTCACGTGGAGCATATTTAAAACATTCTCCTATACGGCAAATTAAAATTTAATCGGTAGATGGCAAATGACTATCATTGGCGCTTGCTGATAAAGCCAGTTCCGCTTTGCATCAGTTAAGGTTTGAGTCGTTCGCCATTTTGCCCATTTTGCAGTAACACTCGGACGTGAAACATTTTGTTTATTCCTTTAGGCGGATATGGTAAGAATTTGCGATTTTAGTCCACTTTTAGGTGTTGTTTTTGTCGCTGTATTTTAGTAAGACTACATGTTTGGTAAATTGTTGAGCACTTCTCAATGTAACACGAAATTTTAAATCTAGGTCGCGTTGGATTCATATTTCGTAATCTATCGTTTTATTGTCCATTATTAGTTTCCTTGCTTATTATATAGCTAGATGCAGAATTAATGATAAATGCAGATTGCAGATGATCCCTAATTCGGACTTCAAAGAGTCCTTCATGGGATATGTTATTCAAAATCCCTGTTGGGTCATTCCATCTCAATTCAACAAATGCTTCCCACTCGACCATCTCAGATTTTGATGAAATTTGCACAGAATGTGCATTGATGTATTGGAACATGGTGTGCAAAAATTTACAGCAGTATTCCTAGTATTTTATTTTTTACTGAATTTTAAGGACGACTGGGGTGACCCTGTTTTTCGCGATTTGAAAATCGTGTCTTAATTTGCTGCCATATTCAGTAGGCCGTAAGTCCATTATTATTGCAGATAAATTGATGAAATTTGCAGGACACCTAGCTTATGTGGTGCTAATCAAAGGCTGTTGAAGAACTAGATATCTGATGGATAGTTTTTATCTAGCTGCAGATTGAAAATTGGAAAAAAAACAACGACCCTGTCTGGCGCCAGTACTTTACTGCTCCACTAAGACCAAATGGGTTGATTAACAGAGAAATTGTGAACCACTTGCAGTAATAGTCCACATTGTGTGCACAAATAAGCAATTAGGTTGGCTTTATCATGTGTACCTTTTACATTATGGCCATCTGAAATTGACAAAAACCTAATTTTTGTGTTTTGACAACCATTTTCAAGGCCTTATATGGGCATGTTTGATAGGTGATACAGCTGTGAAATTAGCACCATTGGAAAGAGCAGCTCAAATACTATATAGAACAACAAAAATTGTTTTTGAGACTCTTGTAGTTCAATTGATGTAGTTGGTTCCATTATAGTAGTGTTTTAAGCATTCGCGAGCTGATTCCAGGTGTCGGTACTTTACTGCTCCACTATGACCTAAAAGGGCTGATTAACAGAGAAATTGTGAACCACTTGCAGTAATAGTCCATATTGTATGCACAAATAAGCAATTAGGTTGGCTTTACCATGTGTACCTTTTACATTATGGCCATCTGAAATTGACAAAAACCTAATTTTTGTGTTTTGACGACCATTTTCATGGCCTTATATGGGCATGTTTGATAGGTTATACAGCTGTGAAAATAGCACCATTGGAAAGAGCAGCTCAAATACAGTATACAACAACAAAAATTGTTTTTGAGACTCTTGTAGTTCAATTGATGTAGTTATCTCCATTATAGTAGTGTTTTAAGCATTCGTGAGCTGATACCAGGCATGGTCTGCATTATTTCATGATTATTTCAGCCTTGTATCAGCTCACAAATGCTTAAAACACTACTATAATGTAACAACTACATCAATTGAACTACAAATCTCAAACACAATTTTTGTTGTTGTACATGTATTTGAGCTGCTCTTTCCAGTGGTGCTAATTTCACAGCTGTATCACCTATCAAACATGCCACTATTAAGGCCTTGAAAATGGTCGTCAAAACACAAATATCAGGTTTTTGTCAATTTCAGACAACCCATAATGCAAAAGATACACATGATAAAGCCAACCTAATTGCTTACGGCACACTATGTGGACTATTACTGCAAGTGGTTCACAAATTCTCTGTTAATCAACCCTTTTAGGTCATAGTGGAGCAGATAATACTGACACCTGGAATCAGCTCTCGCGAATGCTTAAAGCTGCTACTATAATGGAACCAACTACATCAATTGAACAACAAAGTCTCAAAAACAATTCTATATAGTATTTGAGCTGCTGCAATGGTGCTAATTTCACAGCTGTATCACCTATCAAGCAATGCCAATATAGAGCTTGAAAATGATCGTCAAGCCACAAAAAGTAGGGTTTTGTCAATTTCAGATGGCCATAATGCAAAAGGTACACATGATAAAGCCAACTAATTGACTGTGCACACAATAATGGACTATTACTGCAAGTGTATTCTGTTAATCAACCCATTTGGTCATAGTGGAGCAGATAGTACTGGCGCCAGACGAGATTTTTTTCCAATTTTCAATCTGCAGCTAGAAAAAAATTATCCATCAGATATCTAGTTCTTCAACAGCTGCTGATTAGCACCACATAAGCTAGGTGTCCTGCAAATTTCATCAATTTACCTGCAATAATAATGGACTTACGGCCTACTGAATATGGCAGCAAATTAAGACACGATTTTCAAATCGCGAAAAACAGGGTCAGCAGTCGTCCTTAAAATTCCGTAAATAAAATACTAGGAATATTGCTGTAAACTTTAGCACACCATGTTCTAATACATCAATGCACATTCTGTGCAAATTTCATCAAAATCTGAGATGGTCGAAGTGGGAAACTTGCCAAAAATTTGTTGATTTGAGACGGAATGACCCTGTTGCATTTTATATAAAGCAATCAGCTCAAGACGTGCCTTGTGGGGCCTCATGAAAATTCAGCCAAGTGAACAAATACCTTCTACAGGTCCTCAAGTCACTGGCACACACAGCAGCTTTTCAAGCACTGGTAGAAAATTGGTCTGTGCCAATTAACTTACACGTAACCTTGATAAAACGAATTATATCTTATTCAGGTCTCTCTAAGCATTAATGGATCTACCCTCTCCAGAGTTGAGTCCACAAAATTTCTGGGAGTCTATGTAGACCAGCATCTAACATGGAAGGACCACATAAAATGTATCTCCTCAAAAATTGCTAAAAATACTGGGATCATAGCACGTACTGCATACCTCCTACCACCCTCTGTTCACATAAAGTTATACTATGCACACAGTTTGTGTATCCATACTTAGCATACTGTAATCTGATATGGGCATCTACCTACACCACTACATTGCATAAACTGATAATACTGCAAAAAAGGGTGATTCGCATAGTGGCTGGTACTGCATACTGATCACATACTGTCCTACTATTCTACAATCTTACCTTACTAAAATTTGAACAAATCAAGCTTTATCAATCTGGTGAAATCATGTACCGTTACGACCGTAGCTTGCTTCCTTCTGTTTACAAGGTTTTTAATCTTGCTTCCGAAATCCATTCCCATTCAGCAAGAAACTCAAGTAATAATAGATGCATCTTTGCTGTCTGATCTCCTGTCTGTTCTCAATTAGAGCTACTGGACCTTCAATCTGGAATAAAATTTCTCAAGGAATTAGGCAATCTCCTTCATTAGTATTGTTTAAAAAACTTTGAACTTATTTGGTTGGTTATAATAACAATGTACCTGGATAAATCTAAATGTCTGTGCATAATTTTACCTCCCATGCATATGTTCTTCTCCAGTGATTCATTTGATTTTCCTAATTTAGTTAAGATTTTGATTTACCTAATTTAATTAAGATTCTATCATACTTAGTAAGCATCTTTTTGTTTAACGTGTACATAGGTGTCCCTACTTAGCAGGATCAATGATCCCTTCAGGGCCTTTCCTTGTAGCCATCTCCTATTGTCTGTGTGCAACTTTGTAACTGTAAAATGATTCCTTGGTTACAAAATAATTGATTGATTGATTGAAATCGTGAGGCTTTTTAAAAATCCTCCCATGGTTTATCAGACCGCCTGGCTTCTGAAACAAGTCTTGGCAGGGCTTCCAGATACAGCATAACTCTTCCTGATCAACAAGAATCATATTTGTTTTTGTGGTGATTATTTACTAGTTTTAACTGCTCCATCTCTGAAGCAATGCCAGAATTGACAGTCAAGTCTTTGTTTTGGTATTGCAAAACCACCAAGACCAAGACTTTGAACCTCAAGACCAAGATCAATACCAAGAGTCTGAACTTCAAGAACAAACGGTCCAACCCCTTTGGGTTCAAGACCAAGCCTTTTGAAAACGAATTTGAGTGCACTCGAGACCAAAGCCTTGATCTCGTGCGCAACAAGACTGTATCAGAATAATTATAATTCGAATTATAATAATAAAGATTTATGACGATGGTAGTTATATTAATAGCAATACGTGTAGTTCTTACAATGTTCCACTAAGAATTCATTGCTATCTTTTATCCTACCTTGATGCAGCTGCACAAGCCCCGGTTCTTTTGGACCATAAGTGTAAAATAGGTTTTTTTCGGTTTTTTTTCTCAAAAAACGTCGTTTTTTCCTTTTTTATTTTTCGTCACGTTTTTTCTCGTTTTTTACTTTTGTATGTAACTTTATTTATTTATTTACCGTCTGTTATTACTTGTTTAATTTAATTTTTTTCTGATATCCCTTACATTGTTTGCATCCTTTCAAGGATTCATCTAATTTACGTCACTATTTAATTTCATCAGTTGTGAAATAAATATCACAGTACAGGAAATAAAATTTATAAAAGTTATTTGAATTTCTAAGTTATCCAAAATGCGAAATGATGTCTTTGTACACAGTAATCTTCGACTGACTGATAAACTGACTGATATTACTCCATTATGAAGTTCTTATATAAGTCAAAATTGTAAATACAGTTAAGTACACTCTATACTTACAAAGTTTAGTTTTTATTGTTTATGTTAGCATGTAGGCTACTAATGTTTAATTTCTTATTAAACCAAACTTATGAAGAAGAAAATAATTGTTGTAGATTAATGTTAATTGGTGCTTACTAATAAAGTTGTGTTATTTGCTGATTAAAATTAAATTGTGTAAACAAGGTTGTAATTTTCAAATGCAGTACAAGATGTAACAAAGTCAAATTATTTTCTTTTCCGTTTTTTATCGTTTGTTTTTCCGTTTTTTTTAAACCGACGTTTTTTCGTTTTTTATTTTGCTTTTACCGTTTTTTAACAACTATGTTTTGGACTATGCTTTCACAAACTTTCTGTCGAGTCATGTATCTGTTAACTTTATTAATTATTTAATCATTTTAGAATTTAGCATTGGATTATTAAAATAAGGCACTTCATGAAGTCAGTTACAGTTGAGATAATAGTTTATAAGTTTATGTGAAAAGCAGCAGAATAGATTGGTTCCTGCGCTTGTGGACATGAGAATTCATGGATAGGTGCTGGCCATTCCACATCGATAGTGAATTTATACAGTGCTACAAAAATTCTAAAAGATAGTAATGTAAGTCGATATTATAGACACGGAAGAACTCCAGTAAACTGTTAACATGGTATATTTATTCTTTTATAGGTTCATAAATGAGGAAGCCAATAACCGACAAGAAATAATTGTTCGTTTTATGAATATATGCGTATAACACTACGTCACTGTATTCAACTGAGTTACTGGGACAATGATGAGATCTAAAACTGTAGAGCAGAGACACAAGTGCAAATTCTGTGACAAGTTGTTTAAAAGGGTTGCCGATCTCGTAGCCCACTTGAGGATTCATACTGGAGAGAAACCATACAAATGCAATTTATGTGAGATCTCATTTACACAGAGCAGTTACCTGAAGAGACACATGAGAACTCACACAACGGAAAAGACTTACAACTGTGAGTTATGTCTGAATTCATTTAAGCATTATGGTACTCTAAAGTCACACATGAGAACCCATACTGGGGAAAAGCCATACAAATGCCATTTATGTGAGATCTCATTTACACAACATGGTAACCTGAGGAGACACGTGACAAGGCATGCAGAGGAGAAGCCTTACAAATGTGACTTATGTCTGAAGTCATTTACACAGAATAGTACTCTAAAATCACACATGAGAATCCATACTGGAGAGAAACCGTACAAATGCCATTTATGCCAGAAATCATTTGCCCATGGTGGTATTCTGAGGAAGCACTTGAGAACCCATACTGGAGAGAAACCGTACAAATGCCAGTTTTGCGGGAAATCATTTACCTCTGGTGGTATTCTGCAGAGTCACATGAGAACCCATACAGGAGAGAAACCATACAAATGCCACTTGTGCCAGAAATCATATGGCCAGGGTTGGAATCTGAAGAGTCACATGAGAACTCATACTGGAGAGAAACCATACAAATGTCAGTTATGCCAGAAAGCATTTAAGGATAGTTCACATCTAAGAAACCACATGAAAATACACACAGGAGAAAAACCCTATAAATGCCCGTTATGCCAGAGATCATTTGCCTTTGATGGAAGTCTGAAGAGTCACTTGAAAACCCACACTGGAGAGAAACCATACAAATGCCAGCTATGTCGGAAGTCATTCGCAAGTGCTGGTAATCTAACAGGACATATGAAGACTCATACGGAAGAAAAACCTTACATTTGCAAGCTATGTGAGAAATCATTTGCCCGCGGCAGTTATCTGAAATGTCACATAAAGAGACACACTGGAGAGAAACCATACAAATGCCAGCTATGTCGGAAGTCATTCACAGATTCTAGTAATCTTAAAAGACACATGAAAGCCCATACTGGGCTAAAACTCTACACATGTGAGTTATGCCATAAATCATTTACCACTAGTAGCGGCAAGAAGATTCACTTGAGAATCCACACAGGAGAGAAACCATATATATGCCAGTTATGTAAGAAAGTGTTTGCCTGTGGTGGTAGTCTGAAAAGTCATATGAGAACCCATACTGGAGAGAAACCATACAAATGCCAGGTGTGTCTAAAATCATTCAGACAACAAAGTGGTATAACCAGACATATGACGACTCATACAGGAGATAAACCTTACATTTGCCCGCTGTGTCAGAAATCATTTTCAATTATTTCTAATCTGAAGAGGCATGTGAGATTACATACAGGAGAAAAACCGTATCTACACCATCTATGTCATAGGTCATTTAGAGGTAATAGTCATAGAAAGAGTCACATGAAGTTCCTTACAGAAGAAAAACCATACATATGCTATTTATGCAGTAAAGCTTTTAGGAAGAGAAGAACACTCACCATGCACATAAGATGGCATGATGGAGTAACACTGTCTGACGCAGAGAGGCGTGTAATGAGCAACCTTAATGGCAAATCTGTCTCATTAAGTGGTGCACGCATTACTTCTGGGAAATTTTCGGTCTTTACTGAATATGAATGTCTACAGAGTTCTTGTGCTAGTAGTGTTTCTGACCTGTCAAAGAAGGTTGAGGCTGATAAATGCATTTCTATCAACAAATTGAATTCATTGGGAGACAAGGGAGCGTTAGTGGTAAGACCCTATGGATGTGGAATATGCAACGAATTGTTTCAAATGGAGCAGGGATTTCAAGAGCACTGTTCTAAGCATGGCAATACTCCACCAGATGAATTATTTTCCGACCAATGCTGAACTGTATTTCTTGTCAGAATTAAAAAGAACAAAGGCATGTTACAAATTAGCTTTAGTGTCATTTGGTTCGAAAGTGTGAATGGGGAAGGCCTGGAAAGCTTGTACTATCTTCTCCATCAAAAACGTTCTTTTATCATGAATTTGTTTACGAGTTGCTGCATTTTTGTGCAGCAACTCGGACTTAATCTTTGGGCGAAGGTGTTTTACCAGCATGTCGAAAGTGCGCAATCGTTTTGTCTTCGTTGAAGAAGCCGCAGCTGGATACGGACAATATATGCAAGTTCTGGTCAATCTCGAACATTACAGCGGGCTGGAACTCTACGCCCTCCTAGTGCTTTGGTCCGTACGCTGGTACACCAAGGCTTCCTACCTGAAACATTCTCTACACTTGAAGAATGTTTAAAATATGTTTAAACCGACTAAGACCTTTTAAGAAATATCCTATATAATCCTAGACACACCCTCCATGACCTTTTGTCCGTTAGGGTGTTCCTAAAAAATGAAAGTGTCCAAAAGTTATTCTCCAACCGATTATTCCGTTCTACATGCTCCTGCAAAACTCCAGTAAAAATATGAAGAGATTATTTTAATATTTAGAACTTGCTCAAACCAATCAAAGTTTTTGTAAATATCGCTTTATTATGAAAATCTATACCGGAAAACTCAGACAGGGTTGTATACTATCACCGTACCTGTTCATTCTATACGCAGAAAGGATAATGAGAGAGGCAGGATTTGATGATGAGGCAGAAGGAGTGAGGATAGCAGGAAAGGTTGTGAACAACTTAAGGTATGCGGATGACACAACATTGTTGGCTGGAAAAAAAAGAAACACTGAAAAACAACATCAGGAAATTAAGGCTTGAAAGTGAGAAAGCAGGATTGTATTTCAACATAAAAAAGACTAAAGTCATGACCACAGAGAGCTGGAGAAGCTTCGAAGTGGATGGAGAAGAGATTGAGGTGGTGTCGAGCTTCTGTTTTTTGGGAGCTACGATAGATAAGGAGGGGGGATGCGAGAGAGAGATACGACGAAGAATTACTCTGGGAAAAGGAGCAATGCAGGGACTGGAAAAGATATGGAAGGATAAAGCGGTGAGCCTAGAAACGAAAACAAGAATTGTAAAAGCAATGATAATACCAGTGGTGCTGTACGGGTGCGAGACATGGACAAAAACCAAAGCACTAGAGAAGAAAATCGATGCATGTGAAATGTGGATTTGGAGGAGAATGCTGAGGGTCTCCTGGACTGAGAAGATAACAAATGAACATATACTGGAAGAAATAGGACACCTAAGAGGACAAATGACACTGAGGCAAAGAGCGGCGAGACAGAAAATGATGTACTTTGGCCATGTGATGCGTGCGGACGGCATGGAAAAAGGAGATGATGCTGGCGTGTGGGGAGGGAAGACGAGGAAGAGACGACCAAGAAAGAGATGGATGGAGGAGAAACACGAGACAATGAGGATGAACCTTCCGGAACTGAGAGAGGCTACGAGAGATCGGAACGCATGGAGAAGGCTGACTATGGCAGTCGCCAGGATTCAGCGAATCGACGGCACAAGGTGACAACAAGGTGATACCGGAAAACTTTTTATCAATAAATATACCAGGTACTATTGAATAGTATAGTGTATACTATATAACTATTCAGTTCTGTTAGCATTACACTAGTGAGTCTAGTGTATACTGTATATTAATACTGTATAATGTATTGTATGTCTAGTTGTCTACAGTACTAGTATATACTATATACTAATAGTCTATTACTAATAGTTACTAGTTCAGTCAAACAACATTAACTGGCCTGATTCGTTCTAAAACACTAGTCTTCGTTGGTTCTGAAAACTTATTTCTGTGGTCTTCTACCACTTGCAGCAAGAATTGCTTTTGTTCTTCATTACGTGTTAGTGAAGAGTTAAATTCTTGAATAAGAGCAACTCCTCGTTCTGCCAGGTCATTAACTACTTTGATCGATTGAACAATATCCTGGTCTCTTCTGTATGTTTCATTGAGTTCCCATTGGCTTGGATCACACTGCATGAAATCTTCAGACAAGCCAAGGATCTTAAAAAATCTCACAGTAGATTTTGTGACCAAATCATGTAATCCTGTAAGTGCTGGTTCAGGCAAGGGTATAATGCGATTGGGTGGTACCTCAGATCCTTCACTTTCATTGAGGGCCTTGACCATTAATCTCTTTTCTTCAACTGTAACTTCGTTGTCAAAAAAACTAAATCCAACCAAGACTTCAGAGAGATACCACAAATGGCGATTGAATGCTGTTATAGCAGCCATTGCCACTTTCTTGTTATGATATGACGACAGTGCGCAGAGCAAGGCAAGATCGTTTCTTGGAGCTGCAGTTGATAGGGGACTTTGGAACCAGTATTTTATATAAATCGCAGTAACAAAAAGGCATACATCTTTCAGATGTTTCCATAGTTTGTCACTGTAAGAGATTCCACGAGTTTTTCTTGATCCAGTTGACTCTGCTTGCAAAGATTCATATTGATTACGGAATAGCCACATTTTCAAAGAATAAATGGCCCTAGCCATCCAGCGAGCACGATGCATAGCTCCGGGATATCTAAAATGTACTCCACGCGGAGGAAGACCACCTAAGAAAATAATCGACAGTTCCAGCAATTCACCATAATCGTCTCTTCATTCATTCATTCATTCATTCATTCCGGATATTTATATAGCGTCTCTTCAAGAAACCTACTCAGAGGCGCTCCCAGCCCAGCCACGGCCAAACAGAAAGGACTTTAGAAGTTGGTAGAAAGCAGGCAAATCATTCCGGGGCAGTAAGCGTAACGCAAGCGATAGCCCATTCCAAGTGGAGGGGCCAACAACCGAAAAGGCTCGACGCTGTCTGACCGAGGAGCGGGCCCGAGGGACCAATAGCTCCCCCTTAGTCGAAGAGCGCAGAGCTCGACGAGAGGCTAAGTCGGAAACCGGGCGACAGAGATCATATAAGTAGGACGGAGCACTACCAGTGAGACACCGCCAGACAAGTGCTGCTATCCTATAGGATATGCGTTGCGAGGCAGGAAGCCAGTGCAATACATCACGCATGTAGGCAGAAACTGGGGCATATTTGGGAATATGACCAATAAGCCGAACAGCAGAACGAAGGACCCGGTCAAGACGTCCTATTAAGCCAGATGGGTGACCAGCTAGAACCGAGCAACAATGATCAATTCTGCTGGTGACGAAGGCGTGGACAAGTACCACAGCAGCATCATGGGAGAGGGACCTCAGGACAACACGCAACTGACGGAGCTGGTAGTAACAGCTTCGTGTGATCAGGTTGACGTGCTGCGACAGACTAAGTTCTTGATCAAGTGTCACCCCAAGGTCACGAACAGTAAGCGAAAAGGCAATATGTGGGAAGGTCTCGGCCAACAGGTGTAGGTCAACACCAGCCAACTGTCTGCGACCACCAAGCCAAATGAACTGGGTTTTAGATGGATTCAAAAGCAAGCGATTTGAGGCCATCCAATCAGAAAGGGCATCAATGGCACGGCACATCAGCCCAACAGAGGCCACTGCATCAACTGCACGGCAGTGGACGTATGCTTGTATGTCATCAGCATATAGCTGGTGCAAGAGTCCAAAAGACAGTAATAGGGAGCTAACGTCAGATGTGTAAAGTATGTAAAGCAAAGGGCCCAACACTGATCCCTGAGGTACACCAAAAAGGGCAGGGACCCAGCGGGACCTAGAGGAGCCAGCAATTACACAGTTAGTACGATCTGTAAGGAAAGAACGAAGCCATTCTAATGGTTTACCAGTCAGTCCAAAAGAAATAGAGAGGCGTTGAAGGAGGATAGAATGGTCAACAGAGTCAAAAGCAGCGCTAACATCAAATAGAGCTAGCAGGGTTATCTGGCCACTATCCATGGCGCCATAGAAGTCTGATAATAGGCGGACCAGTAGAGTTTCGGTAGAATGGTTCTTCCGAAAACCCGACTGCAAGGGAGGAAGCAACCCATTCAAGTCTAAGTAAGCAGTTAGTTGATTAGCAACAATTCGTTCTAATATTTTGGAGAGGAATGTTACATTTGCAATAGGGCGGTAGTTTGCAGGATCACTCGAGTCAAGTCCATCTCTCTTCAAGTCTGGAAGGAGGATAGACCGCTTCTGCGAAACAGGTAGATGGGCCTCCTGGATCGAACGGTTGCAGAGCAGGGTGAGAAATGGTAGGAGGTCATCGACGAGCTCCTGGACGAGGAACGTAGGCACAGGGTCCAGCTCACACGTCTTCGGAGCAGCAGCTAGGATGAGACCACGCAATTCCAGACTCGTGATCTCATTGAGGACGGAAAGACGAGCATCAGTGACCGAGAATTCTTGGCTGGTATTTCTGAAGTTGGTTTACAGCAAACTCAATAACACCGTCTTTCCATGGGGCAATTATACTCGACATACTCTCGTCTTTCATTGCTGTTGAGAATGAAGTTTTGTCTATCCTTGGCCAGATGTCTTTAAAATGAATGAACAGCTCTAGTTTGGGAGATTGCGAAACATCATGGAGGCTAAAAACTTTTTCTAGCATAATCTCTGACACATGATGACGACAAGCTAAGTTCAGAAGTTCTTGGCCAAACTCAGTCTCTAAACGAACACAAACTCCACCCTTAAGTCCAGTATTCGAAGCAGTGGTATCGAAACAGTGTCCTTTAATGCGATTCCGCAATCCCCACTCATCCATGATTTCCACAACTGCTCTTGACATGGTAACCGCCGTTCCATCGTGAAGTTTTGGGACAGCAAGTAACTTTACCACATTCTTTCCTGATACCAAAACTGGAAGTCGATCAATCCGTTCTCGTCCAGGACCAGTGAAATCATCCATTATTTTTCCATCCCAATGCAAGACAAGTGGCACAACTGGATCAAAGGAAGCCTTGATTTCTGAAGTGAACAGTTCACGATGTTTTATTCGTGCTCTGCGGATAGCACTTGGACTTATGATGAGCTCCTCAACATCTTGATGGAGTTGCCCTGTTGAAGCTATTGCTGAAAATTATGTAAGCAGCTTTTCTATGGCTAGTATTTGTCCGATCAAGTGCAGCTGCCACTTCAGGTGTAACTACATCCACCGTTCCTCGAAACTTTAGTTTTGAAAGTTTTGACGTTGTAGGCCCGACCTCAGATTCTGATGATATATCGGATGTGTTGCTGTCATTGTTATCCAGAACATCAGTTCCTGCAAATAGTGATGCTGCTGCTGCAGATTTGACTTTTTTCGCGTAATTTTCCACAGCAATTTTCCGTTTCATAACACGTTCTTCTTTGAGTGCGAGAGATCGATCTATACCTCCCATTGTTCCTCTGCGACCCTTTTCTCTCTGTGCTTCTAGAAACAGACGATCTTCCTCAATTCTGATAAGGGCCATCGCATCACGGTGGGCGACATCAAAGATATAATCGAGACTGTCTTGAAACGTCTAACTGATTCTTTAAAAAAATGCACCTAACAGTACAAAATTTAAATCATAACTAGTACAAAATCATACAAATAATACCCTTCAATGTTACTTTTTCTCAAACTTAAATTTTTGTAAAAAATATATTTTTTAAATTATAATATGTAATAATCTAATGCAGTGGTTCTTAACCTTTTCAAGGGAGCTGAACCCCAAGAGAAATCCATGACCACTCACCGAACCCCTCAAGTTTGAACAATAATTTTTTAACTAATGGGAACCAAAGGAAATAAAAAAATTGTACCAAAATGCATAGAACGAGTATGCGCATATTACGAATATTGAGATTTTTACAAATTTACGAATATTGACGAATATTAAACTGGCCAACGAATATTAAATTTTTTGTTTTTTTAATTCTTCAAAATCCGGATAGGCCCTATAGTAGTAACAAATTCAGTGCCAAAAACTAGGTATTAGAGCTAGAACAAGAGCAGTTACATATTACAGTTAGTCATCTTATATCAGTAACTTCACTTAGTTTATTGTTTGAAGTCTCAATAGGCTACATTCCTATATAGATCATGCATGCTGAATTCACTCAGCCTGAGTGGCGTATAATTAATCAAAGTTGCCCACACGCATTAAACGCATCGTTGGAATTTCGATACTGGAACATCATTCATCCACACATAGTCTGCTTAAAATCATATAGAATTACCGCAGAGAGAGAAACAGAGACAGACGGATAGAGAGGGAGAGCAATCGTAGAGAGACAGACAGAGACAGACCGACAGAGAGGGAGAGAGTCGTACGATTTCTTCCCTCTCTGTAAATAAGGAACGATGACATTAGACAAGCATCAAAACATCAAAACAACCCTGCTAGACAAAGTCGAGCAACAAAGACTCCGATGGTTTGGACATGTAGAAAGAATGCCAGTTGACCGAATTCCACACAGCGCACTACACGCAAGATTTGAAGGAAAAAGACACAAAGGCAGACCAAGACAACGCTTGATAGACAATATAAATGAAGACTTAACATCACTTGGACTGACAAATAAGGGAGCAGTGGACTTGACAAGAGACCGAGTACAATGGAGATCATTTATTCGTACCCATCGCCGCCAATTGGCTGGCGTCAGGAACTGATGATGATGATGATGATGATGTCCGACAGGGAGAGAGAGAGAGAGAGAGAGAGAGAGAGAGAGAGAGAGAGAGAGAGAGAGAGAGAGAGAGAGAGAGAGAGTGAGAGAGAGTGAGAGTGAGAGTGAGAGTGAGAGAGAGTGAGAGTGAGAGAGAGAGAGAGAGAGAGAGAGAGCTATCTTTAAGCTCGAATCTACCACGCGCTAGAGGTGTACTCGAAAGGTTTTCCGTTAGAATCCGTGGTAGGTGCCGTGTTGCTATCAGCATTCGAGGTAGGAGCCGCTTTCTTCGCTCGTTTATACCCCTTCAGACCGTTCCTACCTCGTCGAATCTACCTCTTGCCGTCTTGGCAATAGGCAAATGAGATCACGTGACACACGCATGTGACACCATCGTGGCCCGCCCATATGAACTTGTCGAAAACAGTTTCTCGATTCGATTCGATTCGATTAGAAGAGGTATTTTCATTTTCAGTATTCTTTTATTGCTAATGTTAATATAATGATGGAATTTGTCTTAATGAAAGTATTACAGATATATATTTGTTGCATTATTTAGTTTCACTTAAGATACTTGCGTAAATTTTATAGTAACTCGTAGATCTATTGGCATATACTGGATATAGTGCTTTTGTCAAATATTGAAGGCGGAGGAGTGGCCCTGCTTGTTGACGACTCTTTCCGGGCCACTACAATTGGTTTTAGTAGTTGTATTCACAGCCCGATCGAGTCTGTCTTTGTTCAAATCTCTTCTGCCTTAGGCCATCCTTAGAGATAGGCTCTATATATAGACCCTAACACTGACTCCATCAACTTTAATAACGATCTCGAGAATATTTTGACCTCTCTCGGCAGCACTAATAAGTCTTTTTATTTATGTGGAGATCTTAACCTGAACTGCTTAACATCGACAATCATCATTATGCTAATGAATTCTTGAATACTGCGTCTCTGCCCACCTGTTTCGCCCACGGATCGAGGTGCCCACAAGGATTACTAATACCTCCTCTCTTATTGACAATATCTTCACGAATTTCCTTAGTTACAATAAATGTTCTGGGCTACTTATTGATGACATTTGCCTATCGTTGTTATACTAGACTTTTTGGCACTCCCATCCTGCCACCAAAGCTAAATTTGTATTTTACCGAAGTATCAATGAAATAAATTGACCTCCATCCTACCTAAATGTGAAAAGAATATTATAGGCCTACTAACCTGTTGGAACTACATAAATCTAATCTTAAAGAAACATGGAGGATCATTACAGACTTATTACATCACCAAGGATTCTGTCAAATAGCATGCCTCATATAATTAATGATGTAATGATAGATGTGCCTTCTAATATTGCTAATGAGTTCAACAACTATTTTGCATCTATTGGACCCAACGTGGCTCCCAATATCCCTTATACTAACCACAGTTATTCCTCCTATTTAAAAACCCAAATCCTAATTCCATGCTTATTAAACTTGTTACTGAAAGTGAAATCCTTGACATCATTTCCAATCTTAAGACCACTAAACCTTGTGACTGCTTTGAAATAACTATCACTATTATTTAAAAAATTGCCCTTTGTATTTCTGAAACCCTAATGCTTTTACACAATCAATCCTTGATCACTGGCATTTTCCCAACGCGACAAAAAATTGCTAACATTTCCCTTATCTTTAAGTCTGGAGACTGCCATGACGTGATTAATTACACTGGACAACAAATTTTAACTTTTTTGCTTCCTAAAGAACTTCAGCTGCTTTACATAGATTTTGGAACACTGAATCCACTGATGTTCTCAGAATTTTTGTATCACGTAAGGTTTTTGACAAAAATGGTTTGCAAGATTTTAAAAGAAATGCCCAGAAATTTGCTTAGTGCATACATTTACAATGTACTGTTGTTTATTTTTTGGACATTTACAAAACTTAACAGCCGCTGATTTGCGTTTGTATTCAATATCAGAAGCCTCTCTGATCAATGTCAAACAGTCATCAGCCAGCATTCTAATGCTCCACACACCCTGGCGTCGTTTCTCCATTGTTACAATGTCCCGATGTTCGTCATGTTAATCGCTGACATCACAAAGATTTGCTGGAAAAAATCCAGACGGGAATTAAAAAATAATTGTATTTTAGTAACAACCATCAGATGCAATGCGTGAAGTATCTTTTCAACCAACTGAATATAATTTGCTGATCTGTTATTGCCGAGAAAGTTGGCGTCCTTCAAAGACTGCAACGCAGTTAACTCAATTTTATTCAGGAGTTCTTCAAAGCGTCTGTCATTCATCAGTTCCCTAATCTGTGGACCAGGAAATATGCCTTCTCATGTCTTGGCTTCACTTATGCGAGGAAACTTGTTTCTTAAGATTTTTGAACCCCTCTTTGTTCAATGCCTTGACAAAGTTCTTCACTAGTCCAAGCTTGATGTGACGAGGTGGCAAGAAAATCTTACTGGGTTCAACAAGTGGTTCGTGATAAACTTTACTTTGGCGTGGCAGTGGAATTGAAATATTTCAAAACTCTGCATCTTTAAACCTCACATTTGTCCGGGATGCAAAAGGCATACCCAAAGGAACAGAAGTTCCGCTTAACCTTCGCAGGGCCAAGCGGGGTAAATAATTACCCCAGCGGTATTTGGATGTTGATTGCGGAGCAACTGTGGGAAGTTATAATTTGACGTTTCATATGTTTACAAATTAATACCACAGACACATGTTGACAGCATGACCAACATGATGTCATATTGTGGAGAAAAGATTTTTGAGTCCAAAATCTCAAGGGGTAAAAATTTACCCTTTTCGTCCTCGATGTCGTTATTTTTTCGTAAAGGCGCTACATAGGGAAATATATTTTTAAAATATATCTGAGCTCAGAAGTAACCTAAAATCATAAATGAAGTGTTGAATCTACCAAAGAATTAAGTTTTAATAGTTGCATAATTGTGAAAAGTTTACAAAAATATGCATATCCCAGCTCATAGGCAAACCAGAATAACAAACGAAGTGTCGAATGTAATATTTTCAAGATCAGGAATTCGATCTGTCGTAGCGGCAATAGTATGGGAATGTTACATTCGAAGAAGGCGGACAATATGGCCGCCAAAACACAAAACCGTGTGCATCTCAGTTCACAGGTTAGATACCTTAACAAATGAAGTGTCAAATTTAATATATTCAAATTCAAGGAATTGATTTATCATAGTGGCAATAGTGTGTAAGTGCTACTTTCCCAGGTGGCGGTCAATATGGCGCCAAATCACAGAAAATTTCTATATCTCAGCTCATACTTTGCCTTTGGCGGCCATAATGGGCGCCATCTTGGATAGTAACGTTCCCATGCTATTGCCACGATATGTTGATCTCGAATGTATTAAATTTGACACTTATTTTATTATTTTAGCTAAACTTAGAGCTAAAATATATGTATTTTGTTTTTGAGGTCACATTGGTCGCCATCTTAAATAGTATCATTCCGACATTATTGCTACTGCGAAAAAAACATTGTTTGACCTTAAAATTATAAAATTTGACACCGTTTGCTATTCTAGCTTACCTGTCAGCTAAGATATATATATTTGTGTTTTGGCGGACACTTTGGCCGCCATCTTGGAAAGTAACACTCGCACACTATTGGTACTACAGGAAATCGATTCGCTGACTTTGTTTGAATCTATTTAAGTAGACACTATTTCTTATGGTAACTTAACTATGAGCTGAGATATACAATTATTTGTGTTTTGGTGGCCATATTGGAGGCCATCTTGGAAATTAACACTTACACACTATTGGCACTACAAGAAATGGATTTCTTGACCTTGAAACTATTAAATTCGATACTTTATTTGATACGGTAGTTTACCTGTGAGATGAGATATTACAAATTTTGATGGAGTAAAACTTTACCCCTTTTGAACCTCGTCGTATCGTAGAATGTTTTGGTCCTGCGAAGGTTTATTAGGGGCACCTATCAACTCTGAACGATAAAGTAGCAACTTATAATATTCCTTATTCTTTATTGAAACAATCCGGTTGAAAAAACCGGTTACAGTGTACAGTTATGCAATTGAAACAATTCACAAGAACACAACTGACAGAAGACATAAACCTTAACTACTAACAAAACAGACAGCCTGGAAAACACGGCGCTAATAGCAGCCATCAAATGCTTTGTCCGCCTACGGAACTGGATCTCGGTACCTCTCGCTCTCTATGCCAGTGTGTTATCCAATGCGCTATCGGGCATAACATTCAATAGATTGCAGTAGATTAATCGTCATTATATTCGTTTATTGTGTTAACAACAGACATGAAGGTGCACATGAAAAAAACTAGATAGTATACTATGAAGTAATAGGCTATAGTAGCTTAGTAAGAGTTCAGGAATAACATACGAGATATACAATTTCGTGAGTCTTTGTCAGGAAGGTTAAAGTCATGTGGTCTGACCCTAAGAAAATAATATTTCCTTAGGGGTCAGACTTATGGCGTAAAATGTTGGTTGGGGAAAGGCATCCAGAGCGAATGATTCTCATTTGAGAGAATGGCTTTGAATAGTGAAGTGTCTGCTTTGTTAACAAGAACATTCGTAGAAGGAGAATCTGTTTGAATAAATCCAGAGCGTTTAAGCCTGTTCGTAACTCCGCCACTGTTCTGCTTTATTATAGTGCCAGTCCCAAGCCTGGATAAAGGAGGAGGGCGTCGCTAATGGTCTTTGTTACCACACAGATAGTCGTTCAACAGAAAAACCTGTTCGTAAGGCGTTCTATGCGGGATTTGTCTTTTTCGCTCGCCAGACCCTTTCAACCGGGGGATTGGGGGTGGGGGAGGGAGGCATACATTGTTCTTGCTATGATGGTTGCACGAGTGATCAGTTGTAGAGAATCTGCAGATGCACCATGGCTTTGAGTTTTAAAAGCAAAGATTGAAGCAGAGCCACTTTTGACGACTTGGTCGATGTGTTCTGTGAGACTGTGACTGATAGTTTTCCATCAATGGTGACGCCAAGAGCTTAGCGAGGAATACCGGTGATTGAGGGTTTGTTAGCTGTGAAACAGTTCAAAATATTTTCTGCAATTGACGTCAACGGCCTTTGTTGCCATAAGATTTCGTTAACCTGTTGAAGCGAATCCATTTGCTGATGTACAATGTCTTCCTGCTTAATGTAGAAGGTAGGCCTACGGTCGACGTTAACCACTTTTACAACTTCGCACTACTGCCAGTCTCAAGCCCGGATGAAAGAGGAGGGCTAATTATGCCGCAGAATCCTTAAACAACACGTGACTAACCCACCAACCGATTCGGCAGCTACAAGGTGTCGTCAAACGCTCGATAATGCAAACAATGTTACAATTCACTTAGACACTTTTAAATCGTAATTAAACGACGCTATATAAACTGGACTTTGCTAAACACAGCGTTCTGATTTCACCTTATTTTTTCTATACTCTGTAAAGCAAAGGAAAGTCGATGCAAGAAACTCAATAATATGTTTATCGACGGTAACCAGTTCTGTTCACGGACCTTCTGTTCATCCTCTACATTACCCCACTCAGCTCATTCGTCAAAGCATTCTCAGTTGACCGTCATCTGTATGTCGACAACACACAATTATTCATCTCTTTCTCCCCAAAACAGCTTCTCCGATTCCATAGATCATCTTTTCCATGTCGTTACCCAAATCCTATCCTAGATTACATCAAATCTCCTGTGCCTTATCTCTTTAAGAATGAATCCATACTAATAGTCCTTGCGTGATCAACTCAAGAAATTTCCATATCCCTCTATTTCCCTCAACCTTGAAACTGCATCCACCAAAACGTTCACGGCAAATTCTGCTGTCCGTAACCTAGATATGATTTTTGATCAAAACCTTAGCTTATCCGATGACATTACCCATTTTCCCGCTGCTGCTTCATACATATCCGCTACTTTCGCAGAAATCGTCCTATGCTCGACCTCAAAACTGCATCTACAATCGGTAATCTATTTTTCACTCTAAATTAGACTGCTGCTATTCGTCTACTATATTTATCCGGTGTCAAAGTTATATATAAGGTAGAGATATCCCGAGCGAAGAGGGGTAGCAACGCGTAGTAGAATACAAAGTCATATCACTCACATACGACACTCTTCAATCCTCCCAGCTCTCCTACCTTCGCCAGTTGTTCACGGTCCAACCACGTCATCCCATTCCTCTTTCAGCCGTAACATTTCTCCCTTCCGTCACCTGATCACTGAAATTTGCAAGTCGCTCTATAGCCATAGCTGTTCCACCTCTCTGGAACAAACTCCCGCCAGCAATACGACAAATATCTGATTCATCCTACGAACTCACCAAAACCTCCCCTCTTGCTCTCTGTCCACAGGTCTTTCACTCAAAACTAAAAACACTGCTTTTTCACAAATCTAATCCCGATTCCTCCTCTTCCCTTCACCTCTGTCGTCGTTCAACTCTAAGTGCCACCCACCATAGCCGTCTGACTGTCTTCCTGCCTGACCCTTTGGATCATGAACCTCCGCCTATCGATTACGTTTTGATAAAGCGCCTGCGATTAAGGTGGTTTGCGCGTCTTCGCCTTTTGGGCTATGTAGAAATTGTAACATTACGATTACGTTTCGAGGATTGGCGATAGTCCAACCACGGTGATACAAATAAGTTACGTGGATGAATCACTTCTAGGTAACAGGCGTAACTCTTCCGGGAGACCGTTCCAAACAGAAGGACCTGGCCGGTTGATAACCTAGCGCGAGAAACCATGCAGAGTTCCCCGCTAGAGGCAGAGCAAAGGGCTTGGCGGCCTACTGCACTAGAGATCGGGAGACAGAGCTCACATAGATAGGCCGGGGGCAAGGTCAAGGAGGCATCGCCAGACCAAAGCAGCAATTCAATACCTGATGACCTCCGAAACAAGGTGTCAGCGCAGAGTGGCATCCACGTAAGGTGGGACTGGGGCAAACTTAGGGATTCGCCCAATTAGCCGGGCAGCCCGAACGAAAAACCTGGTTTAGATGGTAAATGCACGAGGCAGTCGAAGCAGTACAGAGCAACATTGGTCCAAACGGCTGGTAACAAAAATGCTTGCAAAAGGGTGGAAGCACCTCCTGGTTTTCTCGCTTCCTAGCGAGAGATGACTCGTAGCTGACGAAACTGATAGTAACACCCACGAGTAAGCTGATTGATATGCATTGAAAAACCAAGTTCTTAGCGTCTTAGCTGTATTTAAACTTGTCTGCTTTCCATACAATGCATGTAAGTTCCTCAAATCACACTTTTTAGCTGTGGCTGGGCTTGGAGCGCCTCTGATTAGGTCTTTTGAAGAGGCGATATATTAATTCTCAGAATGAATAAATAGGGAAAGGCTTGCGCTACCGCACCACGGAACACAGCCGCAAATCGCCTACGACCACCCAGCCAAATAATTTGGGTTTTAGCTGTATTAAGTATGATGCGATTTGAGGCTAAACAGCCAGCCAAAGTATTCAGAGCATGACACATTTGCCAGACAGTCGACAGAGCGCTGACCGGGAGGAAGTTGGTGTACGCTAGAACATCATCAGTGTGCGGCTAATGAAGAAGACATCAAGATGTCAGCAATTATGGTCCTATGCCAGACTTGTAGATAATATAGAGTAGGCCTAATGGCAAAAATGGAGCCCTGAGGGACTCAAAAAGGGGCAGGAATCAAGGCAGATCTGGAGGTGCCAAATGCAACACTATTGGAGTGCTCTGACAAGTAGGGAATGCAAACCCGAGGCATTTTTCAAACCCGGGTTTCGGGTTTGGCGGCCGTAAAAACCCGGGTTACCCGGGTAACCCGGGTTTGAACGGGATTACAAATTTTACATGTATGTAAATATTAAATATTAAATATTATTACTGCACTATTTCTTGCGATAAGAACAACGTCGACGTATGCAGGTAAAAATGTAAAATTCTCCAACAGTCAAGAATTTGCATAAAAAGAAAACTTTGGGGAAATCGTGATAGAAGTGGTTTCATATAAGCAGTGTTTTTTTCCTAGAAAACAGGTTTTGAAACTGAACAATTAAGAACAATTATGGAAGACATTGCAAGGGTTCCGAAGCCTGAGCCTCTTAATTTATAACATCCTAAATATCAATAAACACTGAAAACGCTGGAATTAAATTAAAGTAACTAAATAATTTTTTATTAAAAATTTAAGTGATTTAAATTATTTTTAACAGCTTTAAAAAGTTCACGGAACTACGTTCCAGAGCGTTCCGTCTGAAAGAAACATTTGCATAGGCCTATAAGAAAAATTGTCAAATGGCACCTTAAAATAATCTACATCGCAGCTTCAAGCCCTGCCAGTACCAGCCAATTTTTTCAGAAGATAATTAGTCATCAATTATACTCTGCAACCCAATTTGGCAGAACTAGAACTTGTATAGGCTACTGAAGTAGATGCTGCATGAGAGCCATCGCTGCCTGCGAGTGTGCTTGGACAAGCCAGATTTACATGTAAGGTAGAAGGCCTACCATCTTTGGCTTCGTCAGAACGACAAGGGTCACCAACGTCCTTGTGTTTGAGCAGGTTTATCTTATGCTTGGACTGGAGATGAATGGCTTCATGCTTCATGTATGACTTGTTGCACCGTCGACAATTCTCAGCTGCGATTTACATAACTGGCATTGAGAGACGTCTGGCCCACAGAATCGCGAACGAAATGTTCCCAGACACCACTCATATTAATTTTGTGATTTGCTGATTTAGATATTGTTTGAATTTGTGTCTTAAGTCACTAAATTTAAATAAAAACAGTTTACCGCTATTATTTACGAATTCGATGCTACGATAAACTCAGCATTAGTCACTGGTGTGTGAATGTGAAGACACACTCATACAAAGTCACCAATAAAGATATGAAATGAGCCGATAAATAAGTAGTTAGAAGCAGTATTACGCAACCCGTTATCAACCAATGTTATCGTTATATTTCCATTACTCTTCATTTGTGAGTTTCACTGTGTGAACGACGGTGAAAGTGACGATTTTTGAAACCCGTCGAACCCGGGTTTCAATCGCGTTCAAACCCGGGTTTCGGGTTTGGAAAAAAGACGGGTAACCGGGTAACCCGGGTACCAAAAACCCGGGTTTGCATTCCCTACTGACAAGGTTTATCCGCCAGACAAATAAAGCAAAAAGGAGCTGGAGGAGTATGTCATGGTCGACACAGTCAGAAGTGGAGCTGTCATCAAGAAGGTCTAGAATGGAGATAACTATAATTTTATTTAGCGCCCCTCCGAGACTATCTCAGAAGCGCCTTCAGCCCAACCTCGGTCGAACAATACAGCCAGAGAAGAACAGGGTAGAGCGAGCTAATGGTGCTAGACGAAGTGTCGGCGGAAGCAAATTCCAGGTCGTAGTACTAGCCACAGAGAACACCTAGATTAATAGCACGCCTACCACGCTCTCGAATTCTAGCTAGTAACCTCTCTTGCACCTTTGCTTTTCTCAAAACCGTTTTCTTCTCTTGTTGCCTTGCGCACTGGGAGCGCCTCTGAATGGTTCACCCTATGAGAGGCGTTTTTTAAATTTTTGAATACAATACAGTAAAATATAATAACACAAGTTCGTTGCGATCTTCTTAGTTATCGACATGGCGCTATATATGCGTATTGCATGTAATATGATTTCTCTAAAGTGGAGGTTTAAAATATTATTTTAGAAAAACAGTGTCAAACTGTTTTTTCGCAGATTTTTATGTCTGTTTAATAGCATCACAAATTATTCAAATATATGTTAATAGAATCAGTAGTTTTATCTCACAATTCGGATGAGTTTCAAAAGGATTTTATATTTTGTTTGTCAAAATCTGTTGATGAAAAGTGAGTTTAATTTCGACTAAAAGTATAAACACTAACAAAATATGCTCTGTCTCCTCCGACGATCAGTTGTTTCTGTTCGTCGTCGTAATATAGTCTACATGGCCGTATAGGTGACCTCGGGTATCGGATCGTCATGTCTTCTTCTTCTTCTTTTGATGGACAAAAAATTCGATTCCACATAAGATCGGAATCCAAGAGAACCACTCTACGATTCCCTGTGTCAGCCACAAAAACTCGATCGTCTGAATCGATGGAGAGATAAAAAGGACAATTCAGTCTTTGTGTTTCATTTGAAGGAATAAAACGACGGATGACCATCTGTCCATCTCTGGTCACTTCACTTATGCCCCATCGAATCTCCCTGTTTCTTTCACTTGACCCACTCTCTGTCTTATCCTCTTTTTTCTCCCACATGCGAAGGATGATGAAATTCCCGATGGATGTTTCCACTGCATGAAGTGGAAATTTAATGTCTCTTGGTAACTGAATGGATCGAATAAGTTCTGCGTCTGATCCGTAGATCATCAGAATGGACGATGAATAACTGACCACCAGCAACTGACCATCCCGGGACACTGACAGAGTAGTTGGCTCATAATCAGTGATAAGCCATTTGATGATTTTGTGCTGGTCACCTTTTTCTGCTGTAATCTTCCAGACGCATTTCTCTCTTTGGTCGGCGATGTAGAGACAATTTTCCTTCTCACTGGTTCCAATGTCAACGGGATATTTAATCTCCTTTATTTCGATTTTCTTCTGAAGACGAAATGGATTTTGATCCTCAAAGACAAGAACAATATAAGTAGAAAAAATTTGAGCACAACAGAGGACGTATATTTCATTTCGCACTTTAGTCAATCCGCACACCAATTCAGTGCTTCTTAGATGGATTCCTTGTGTGAAGTTAATGGAAATCGGAAACACGACTAAGATAATAAACAAGATAATCATTAATACGACAATAATTGACTTTTAACAATGTCTTTCTTTTGTAATTTTGTAATTATTGTATTATATTGGACTGCTGACATTTAGTTTGTTTTCAATTACTAATTTTTTTGTTTAAGTATTACTTATTTTTATTTTTATTACCGGTATGCATTTAGATTTACCGGTAAGATGATTCAAAATCCTTCACTCACAACTAAAATGAAACAGAATTCGTAATATATTAGCAACTAACAATATTATGCATTCATTAGGCTATGTTTCCATTTTTATTAGAATTAGAATTGAGTGCTGCTGTCAGATTTATAATTGCTGTATGTTTCTTTTTATTTTTGTAATAATTTTTATTAATATAATTATGTACTTTATTTCACACAAAGCACAACAGAGAAACTAAACGAAAACTAGAACAAAAAGGCAAAAAGGCAAAAATACAAAACTCCTTAACAAACAGACTGGAAGACAACTCAAACTATATCTAGTAACTTTAACTGGCTGCTCATTTTCTCTTTCGTTGTCTGTCTAACGTTCTGAGTTTGTCTGCAGCTGGTTTTTACTGCTCCAATTTCTTGCTACCCATCGTTTAACTTCATACAATTCCACTTCTAAGTACCTGATTTTTACTGCTCATTATCAATGCCTTAATTACTTTCTCTTTGAGTCTTGAATCCCCGTTTTTAATGTCTGCGTATAATAGGGTGGAGTGAAAAAAGCAAATATTCTAGAATCAAAACGGAATAGTGATAAAATCTCTTCTTAAAATCTCTCATGTGGTACCCTCCCATTTTGTTGTCTATCATGAGAGAAGTTCATGATAATTTTTTTAGAATTGTTGATGCATATTTAGAGGTCGCTCAACACCTTAAAGTTAACAAAATTATTATCCGACAGTATGTTATTCTCACTTATTTCTCAGTTATTTATAACTGAAGTCTTTCTGATAAAATGTCAACAAAGTACTGTCAAATGTTTATCAGGACTATACTTTTAACAAAATATATAACAAAGTTGATGCAGCATTCTTTTTGAGAAGCCAATTACTAGTCATCAGTCTTTTTGACCGCAATTTTATCCCCAGAATCCTATATCGACAATCAGTAAAATCTGGCCCGCAACCTTTAAGTAAAAAATGACGCTTTAAAGACTTTTTCAGTTCAGTTGTAGTCCCCTTTACTGTTCCCAGTCGCGGTGTGTCAACTGGTTTTTTCTATTAAACGAATATAAATATATATGCATCAGTGACCTTAGTTGTCCTACCCTAATAGGCCCTACTGTGGAAGCAGCAACTTCTGGCTTCTGGGTAGCCTACTTGGCTCTGTGGCTTGAGACAACCAGCAGCAGATATTGTTTCTGTTCTTCACTTATTGTAATGGAGTTCTTGTAGTCCTTCATCGGTTTCACAGTTCTCTCTGCTCGGTCATTTACCACTGTCAAACTGTTGGCATATTTCTTGTTTATCTGGAAATCTTCAAGGGCCTGCAACTTGTGTGGATTTTCTTATGCGAGGAAGTCAGCATTCAACACAAGTGTGTGTAAGGATGACATGGTACTGTTAGCTACAAAGTCGTCAAGTTCCCCTTCAGGAGTGGTACATGTACTTGGCTCCATCTGGATTCGTTTGGGTGGTTCATCAGTGTCTTGTTTCTTTAAAGTGCTGGTCATCTTTCTTTTGGCGTTCGATTTTGCTTGAGAGACCCATATGGTAGACCAAAACAGTGTTTGAACACATCTCTGACCACAATTTCGTGGACGTGGTGTCGACTTGTCAGATACAAGAGATTCTTGCCAAGCCTGGTCTATATCACACCACATCTCCACTTCGTATGCCAGTATTGGAAGCTGCAGTGTCGAAGAACATGGCCTTGACCTGACTATCCCCCATTCTTGCACCATTGTAACAACAGCATTGCTTTAGCTGCTTCACCCATACCATTTGGAAGCTTTGGCACACCGAGAAGCTGCTACACATGCAAACCTGATACCAAGACTGGTAACTGGTCAACCTGCTCACTACCTGCAATATCCGGCAACATCTTGTCGTCCCACTGCACAACTACAGGTAAGGACGGATCAAAAGTGACTTTTCCAGCTTAGGTCTATGTTAACGAAACTGTAGTCTCGCTTTTCCGATTGATTCAGGATTGACAGTGAAGCTAGAAATGCTGTGTCCATGGCTTCTTGCAGTCTCAGCCAGAATAAAAGTTGCAGTATGGTGGCTGACATTGGCTCGATCAAGTGCAGAACTTAACTCTTTTGTAACAATAGGCACAGACCCCGTTTGGTAATTCTTGGAGAGCAGCGTTGTTCTAAATTAGACTCAACATCAGCTGCCATACTGGTTAATTCTTCTTCTGAAGTCAATTCATCACCTGCCGAACTGCGACATTCTCACTTTTTCTTTGTTTTTCTTTACTTCTGAGATATTCCTCACGCTTCAGTCTCTTTACCTTTCTGCCCTCCGTTCTAGCTAATGTTGTGTCCACGCTACCCACATAGCCTATGCATGGCCCGCAATGGTCATCTAAGAAAAACCTGTGTTCAGCAATGGTAATCATTGAAATGGCATCTGCAAGTGCTACATCAAACAGTTTTTGAATTAATCAGACCAAATAAATTAATAAATCAGTATGTCACAAGTTTAATGGTCAAACAAATGCAGTAGACAACAAAACTCGAACTGCTACGAAAGATCGCAGTATAGCAGAAACTTTATTCGTGTTGAGCTACCAGTAAACATTAACATAAAATTCTGAAATTTTACCCTGTTGTTTTACTTAAGAGGTGTAACAACTTCAGGGGGTACCACATAAAAAATTATGAACTTAAAATTTTTGCATTGGTCTAACGGGCACCCTAATATATATATATATATATATACATACATAGCCAACATATATATATAGATATATATATATATATATATATATATACGCCAATTGAGAAGAACAATCTGACAAAACCGCAGAAATGCTTACATGAGTGATAATGGATAATTAAAGTCAATTAGATAATTTTAGAATAAACTAGTAAATATTTTTATATAATGATCTGGGAATAAATTGAGAGTTGTCTTTGGGTGGGAGAGTATGGTTGAGTGCTCTAGGTCTTAATTGGTGAGAGGAGAGGGGTCGGAGTGGAGGTAGAAGTTGGTGAAGTATATGCTTGGGGTTGTGTAATATGGAGAAAAGGAGTTTCGCATCGGCTACATTGGCAAGTTCAGAGACTGTTGGAAAGGATTGTTCTAGGTAACCTCGGCGTTTCGCTCTTTTTCGGAGTTTTCCAGGCGTTCTTTATCGGAAACCAGGGTTAGACCCCACCAGATGGGGAGGCATAAAGAAGTTTAGCAATGTTAGTGGCTTTACTTACATTATCATTATTATGGATGGATGAGGAAGAAAGGCCATGAGTTTTGAGTTTTATGATAGTCTAAAAAGAGGAGGAGCAAGTTGCTGTGAGGTGGTCTATATTGGCTGTGAGTTTGAGATTATCTCGAAGGATGACACCCAGTATCTTCAAAGTTTTAACTCGGGTAATACTAGGTAATGGAGGAGGAGGGTCAAATTGAGGTCGAGGGCGGAAAATGATCATTTCTTTAGATTTAGATTTATTTAAGGTAAGGTTATTGGCAGAAGCTCAGGTAGAGATTAAATGCAGTTCAGATGGAATAGTCGGAGCTTGTGAGGATCCAGTAAGGAGGTAAGTGTCATCTGCAAATTTGAACATAAGATTAAAAGGCTGAGCAGGGTGCAGGTCTGAACCAGTAATGGAGAAGTTGGTAGGTCCTAAGAGGCTAAGACTGAGCCTTGAACTACACGAGCATTGATTGGGAGGAAAGATGAAGAGTGACCTTTGAATATAGTGAGGTGTGAGCGTTCAAGATGGTATTCAACTAGCCAGTTATAGATTTAGTCTGGGATATCAAGAGTGGAGATTTTGTCAAATCGGGCAGAGTGCTTAACTGAGTCAAATGCTTTGGAGAAGTCAAGGGAGATTATTGAGACATATTCATTGGTTTTTAGGAGGATTTGTGTATGATGTATGATAGATATTATGGCTGCAGAGGTGGACCAGTGGGTCTGAAAGCAAATTGATCTGAAACCAGGGATTCAAGGGGGGCTTGAGTAAGGGTAGGGTATATAAATCTCTGAACTATTTGCTTTTCGACTATTCTGGAGAGAACAGGGAGAATGGAAATTGGGCGAAGGTCAGCATTTTGAGAGGGGGAGTTGGTTTTAGCTTTTGGCCGGATGATGGGTATTTTCCATTGGGGAGGTATGAAATGGGATAGGAATGAGAGATTGATAAGGTGAGACAGAGGTAATGAAAAGAATGGGGCGGTGAGTCTAAGAAACCAAGCAGGTAGGTTGTCATATCCAGTGGCAGTAGTATGCAAATGGTCGAGAAGATAAAATAGAGGGTATTCTTCAATGAAGGGGTATTTGGGAGGGCTGTGAGTCGGAAATTGGGAGCGGAGTAGTTTTAATCGGTGGTGATAGAGGAATAAAGGAGGTCAAGGTCGTCTGCAGAGATGTGTATAGAGTAGTTGTATTTGAACACTTGTTATAGCGCCCCTTCCAGATTCCTACTCAGAGGCGCTCCCGACTACTGCGCGGACGCTGAATCGGAGTTTCACGCCGAAGCGCATGAGCAATTGCGAGTGAAGGACTTGCCCAGGGTCCCTACGCGGCGGCTTGAGGTGGATTCGAACCCGCAACCCTTCGGCTGCAAGGCACCGAACATACCCCTACACCAGCGCGCCCCAGTTGTATTGTATTGTATTGTATTGTATTGGATTGTACTCCACGTTTATATTGCGACCGAGCCACCCGAAGTAAAGATCCGAGAAATTAATCTCTGATAAACCGACCGACCGGGGATCGAACCCGAGCCGCCGGCGTGACGAGCAGGCTACCAACCCACTCGGCCACTCAAGATCTCAGTTGCTTTCAGGATCTTTGTTAGTAAGGGATTTTACTTTATCCCAAATAGGTTTAAGACCTTTACCAGGGTCAACGTTTTTGAAGTCACAGGAGATTTCTTTAGAAATAGCATGGTTAATTTTGAAGGACAGAGAGGAGTCTTTTCAATTTTGTTTTGTCTCATTAAATGGTTTTTATGGCGTCATCATCATCAGGATCCATGGGCCGAAGGCCCGTAGGTGTCCAACGCTTGCATCGGATCCATGGGCCGGAGGCCCGTTTGGAGTCCAATGCTTGCATTGGATTTCATTCGTATTTTTTCTTTACGAACGGAGTATCTGCACCCATCCGTTCGACCCTCGCACTTCTCCCTTAAAGAGAGTTCCAGGCTTAGGACTGGCTCTGATATCCACTATCTTGTGGTATCAAAGGCGGCGATGCCGCCCACGTTTGCCAGCTGTTTCAGGGTTCCTGCTGAGCCTGTCCACCTCGCGTAGCGCCCTAAGGTGGTACTTCAGCCAAGACCTTCACCACTGATGGCATAGCCTCAGCAAGCACTCCCCTACTGACTGTTGAAACCACCTCACCACGTTGAGGTGTGATTCGGACTTTGAGGGCGTAACATCGGTTTAATTTCTGGCGTTGTGTACGGTGGGACATTGGAGTTAATAGTAGTTGTTCTTTCCGGATAGAATTTGTCCAGCCAACTGAGGGATTCGTGGTAGAATTGTTCCCAGGCTTCTTTAGGGTTGCTAAGGCGGAATAGATGCTGGGGGTCGTAATCCTCAAGGTTGATGAGCATATTGGCATGTTGATTCTTCTTCTTCTTCTTCTTTAAGTTCTCTGCCCTTCGGCAGGTTCCAACCTCCAATGACGCCACTCCTCTCCGTGCCGCGCCCCCTCCCCAACTCGCCCCATCCGTCGGCCATACACCCCAGCACCATCCGCCCCGGTCCTCTCCTCCCTCCCCTCCACTCTTCCCCACGATCCCCCAGAAGGGAGTCTCCTCCCAACACGTGCCCCACCCATCTCCTCCGTCCCTCTCTCACTGCCGCCACCAGCGATCACCCCCCATCAACCACCTGCAGCACCCCGCCACCCGCTACGTCGTCATTGCAAGTGTTTCTTGGGAAAATAGAGAGGTGGTTTCCCGTTGCCTTCCTCTCGGTGTTTTTAGCGAGACACCATCTCCGAGCGTCGATGTCCTTCATCGTCCGTCCTTCCGACTCCTTGTCTCTGGGCTCGCATATATCGGCGAGGGCTCGGTCGTCCACCACGCACTTTGTTTCCAACAGGGGTACCACGTGAAGGTGGCGTGGTGGGCATTTGGGTGGTAAGGCTTTTAGAGACGCTTACCACGCCCATTTCATGTTGATTAGGAGTTCGTTTTCTGAAAGTTTTCTTGATTGTAGACTTGTTTAGGTTTATGATGTTCGATGATGTGGAGGCTATGATGGCTTTGTGATCGGTTATAATCACAGAGCTGACGACTTTAATGTTGCTGTAGATTGGCAGAAAGGTGAGAAGGCGGTCGAAAAAGTTTTCTCCTCTTGTTGGCTGCATGACAATTGAAGTTACTCCGGTTATTCGGATAGTTTATTAATATCCAGTATATTGAGGTCTCCAGCAAGAATTATGTAAGCATTATTGTTTATGAGCATTAGTTCATCAATATTGTTGCCGATTTGTAGGAGGAGAGAAGTCGTTTGATATTTCGGGGTTGGTGGGTGGTATAAAGCTCCAACAAAGTAATTTTGGCCTGATTTTTCAGCAGCTATCCACAGAAAATGTTTCACTTACATGTATAGGAAGTAAGAATTGCACTTTGCAACTAACAAGAGTTCTAAAGTAGTGTCTTAAAGCCTAGTTCTTGTTCGCTTGTGATAAATCCTGCAACACCAAACACCTGCTCAAAATAATATCAATGGTTCTTATCCAATGTTTAAACATTTCTGCTTATTACTGCATGGCTCAGACCGAGCAGTACCGATGCCTACCTATACGTATACATATTCAAACATCGTATCGTTAAGCATTTGTAAAGCGCCTCTCATGGGGTGAACCGTTTAGAAGCGCTCCCAGTGTGCTAAGCCCCGCGAAAATAAACAGGTTTTGAGAAAAGCGAAGGAAGAAGAGAGACTGCCAGAGAGAATTTTAGAGCGAGCAGAAGGAGAAAGAGCATTCCAAAGAGAGGGACCAATTGAAGCAAAGGAACGAGCCTGAGCCATAGCAGTTCTACTACGGGGAACGAAGAGGTCAAGTCTATTGCAGGAACGAAGTGGACGGTGGGAGGAAGCTGAATGATTCCGACGTATTTCGCCAACCAGATACTGCGGGGCAAGACCCCTCTGAGCCTTGAAGATCAGAGAGCGGATTTTAAATTGTATGCGAGCATGCAGAGGGAGCCAATGAAGTTCATTAAACACAAAGGTAGAGATGTGAGAGTACCGGGGAAGGCGGGCTATCAGTCTAGCAGCTGTGTTGAGGACCGACTGAAGAGGAGAGAGACGAACCTTAGGAAGACCAACAAGAAGTGAATTGCAGTAGTCAATCCGAGAAAATACAAAAGCATGAAGTAAAGTTGTGAAGCTGGAGGAGTAGACAGAACGACGAATGACCCTGAGACGCCATAAGTGAAAATGGGAGGAGCGTGTGAGATTAGAGACGTGCTCGGTAAAGGTAAGAAAACTATCAAGGGTAACACCCAGATCCCGAACACTTGACGAGAAAGAGAAGAGTGGGAACTTTTCAGAGAGGAGAGCAAAATCAAGTTTATGGAGCTGCTGATGGGTAACAAACCAGATGAATTGAGTCTTAGAATAATAATAATAATAATAATAATAATAATAATAATAATAATAATAATAATAATAATAATAATAATATAAATAATAATAATAATGATAATAATAATAATAATAATAATAATAATAATAATAATAATAATAATAATAATAATAATAATAATAAGACGATAATCTATAGCGCCGTAGCACAGCCGAGGCCGAAGGAAAGGGCGCTGTACATGAATATAGACAGTTGATATTAAATGTTACTGTCGTTGGATCAGGAAAAGCCCAAAACGGCCCGTCAGCTATTAGCAGCTACTATGAGCGCTTCTGACGCTCGCTTCAAGATGGTAAACAGTTCGAAGAATGGCAAGTTCATTGGTAGCCGATGCTACAAAGTCTACATATAATCAACAAGGCTGCATCCGTGATTTTCTTGGCAACAGATGTTGTGTTGCTGGAATCTATCTTTATAGTCCACCTCTAAAGGCTCGCAGGAGAAGCGCGTGGAAATTCGGATCCGGACTCTCCGTTCTTAGTTGTTACCTAACACGTGGCGGCTGCCATGAGGAGATGATTGATGAATGATGATGTTGTTAAAGTAGTCCAAAACAAGAATACTCCATGCGGTTGACCTGACAGGCGTCCATTTCTGAAGGCTTACAGGAGAAGTGCGTGGAAATTCGGATCCGGACTCTCCGTTCTTAGTTGTTACCAAACACGTGGCGGCTGCCATGAGGAGATGATTGTAGATGTCGTGTAAATCGTCCAAACCATGAATATTCCACGCGGTTGACTTGACTGGCATCACAGAAGTGGACTCGGACGCAATATACCCACTAATAGATGAGCCATTTGCAATCATACGGCTTAAAGACCAATAAAAGTGAACATTCTTTCCGAGCGAAATTTGGCGGCGACCGGATGTTCCGCCAGCGAGATCCCGCATTAAGAAGCATTAAGGAGAGTCGATTTGATGACATCAAAGAGTGGAGATGATTAGAGAGAGATTGAATACTCCCGACCAAAAGCAACTGCGATGACGGGGGACCATGGACAAAATTTAATGCTTGCACATCATCAGCGAAGAGATGACCAGCAGCACCACAAATCGGAAAAAGAGAGGATATATCAGCCGTATAATTATAAAATAAATAAGAGAGGCCCGAGAACGGAGCCTTGAGGCACACCCAGTTTAACGTGGACCCATTGGGTTCTGCATGGAGTCACCAGTAACAATCATTTGGGTTCGTACAGATAGGTATGACGTATGACCGAAACCAACAAAGGGGGAGGCACTTAAGCCCATAAGAGGTCTCGAGACCCTGTAGAAGAATCTCATGATCAACCATATCGAAAGCTTCTGAGACATCATAGAGAGCCAGAAGAGTCAGTTCAGACCTATCAACAGCAGAATAGATTTCAGAAAGTAGTGAAAGGAGGGCAGTCTCGGTGGAATGGTTAGCCCTAAAGCCAGACTGGTTAGTAGGAAGTAGACCAGATTGCTCAAGATAGGGGAGAAACTGGAGAGAGACAAGACGTTCTAGAGTCTTAGAAAGAAAGGATAGATTTGAGATAGGCCGATAGTTATTGCAAAGGTTGGTGTCAAGGTTAGGCTTTTTGAGCGAAGGAAAGACAAGGGCCCGCTTCTGCGAGGGAGGAATGCAGCCCTCAGAGAGCGACCTATTAAACAGATATACCAAGAAAGGGCCAAGATCATCCAAAATGTCATTAATAATAAAAGGGGGTAGTGGATCTAGTTCACATGATTTTAAGTTAACAGACGATAAAACTGAACGACCACGAGTAACTGTTCTATGGTATTGTCTTCAAGCCGACTTCCATATATTTTTAAATTTGTCAAAAAGCGTGTCATAATTAAAGGTAAATCTTCGAAAGACATTTTAAAAACAAGCAAACCTAACACCGAATGTGGGACAACAAAGCAGTTGCCTCCACCATAATAATAATAATAATAATAATAATAATAATAATAATATTAATAATAATAATAATAATAATAATAATAATAATAATAATAATAATAATAATAATAATAATAATAATAATAATAAGACCGAATAATAATAGTGGCTCTCTATTACTGTCCAGCGGTACAACTCGGTGGCTTTCCGCGGCACTTTAGCGGAGCCACACCTAACGGAGATCAATCAATCAATCAATCAATTTTCGTTTATTCCGAACACCAGGCTGACAGAACGCAGCTTGTTACATTAGTTAGTCATATATTTATATATGTGTTCATTTGTATGTCACCTTGTCCTTTTTGGTTATCGTTTAATTTAATTTTAAGTGATTTATTAGAATATGTCTTTATATAATACTCTAGGAATGAAGTTACGATTATCTTTGTCTGGAAGAGAGAAGCCATGGGCCCGAGGGCGGAGCACATGTCCACAAGAGGGGCGAGGCGGGGGAAGAGCCGATGGAGTACGTGGTGTTCGTTGTTACGCACAGATCTAAACAAGCGTTCATCAGCTTCCTCCGCCATCTCCGTCGCGCTGGGTGATTGAGGTGGTAGATATAGTCTGCGTCTCAGGGTCCTCATCAGCTGCTCGATGCGGTCCCGCTCCCCTGCACTAGTGTAGCCCCACCAGGCCGGGGAGGCATACATTAGATGCGCGATGGTAGTCATTCTTGTAACTTCATGCAATCCGCTTGGTGGAAGGCCGTGGGATCGGAGCACGCGCAGGGCGTACATGGAGGATGCGCATGATGTCAAGACGTTGTCCACGTGGGTGGTCATCCGTAGATCTGATCTTATGGTCACCCCCAAGACACGCATCGTTTCTACTCGGGCCGCCTCAGGTAGAATGGGTGGGATGACTGTACGAGGTTTTCTCTTTCCGAAGATGATCATTTCTCGGGTTTTAGATGTATTCAGTCGCAGATTGTTCTTTTTAGCCCAGTCAGATATAGCCTCGAATTCCTCTCTCACGGTACCAAGGTGGCTCGATCCAACCAACAGATACGTGTCATCGGCAAATTTTACCAGAATATTGAATTTATGCCTAGGGTGGAGGTCGGACGCACCCACGACGTAGGATACCGGTCCAAGTACTGACCCCTGTACGATGCTAGCTGTGATACAGGCCACTTTCGAGACATCTCCACCGTAGCTAGTGACATGGCCTCTGCCTCTAAAATAGCTCATCAACCAGTTGTAGACAGCGTCTGGTATTTCCATTCCCGCGTACTTTGTGGCAAGTGATTCATGACGGACCGTATCGAATGCCTTCGAGAAGTCCATTGAGATGACTACCACGAACTCGTTTGTCTTGAGTAGTGTAGTTATATGGTGTAGAAGCGTGACGACAGCAGCTGTGGTAGATCCCGTGGGACGAAAACCGAATTGATCGTCTATCATCTCCGTGAAGGAGGGAGTCTCAAAGGCCGGGTAGACGTATGATCTTACAATGGAACGCTCCATCAGCCTGGACAAAATCGGCACCACCGATATCGGCCTGTAGTCTGCTGGGACGGATGGGCTTGCCACTTTCGGTACTGGTCTAATTATGGCTGTTTTCCATTGAACAGGTATGTGATGAGTCTGGATGGATAAGTTGAAGAGATGGGCCAGGACTGATGATATTATGGGCGCAAGCAGTCGCAGAAACCACGCTGGCAAGGCATCCAACCCCTCTGCTGTGCAGCGTAGCCGATCCAACTGGTAGAAGACATCCATCTCAGTGAAGTGCGACGAACCATCGTCTGCAGTTTGCTTGAGCTTAGGACAGATGTAATCAGGGTCAGTGGAGATCTTCGCGTAATGATTATTCAGGTCCTCGGCCGTTACTAGACCAGGGCTAGATGTGGCTTTGGATATCTGTGTTATCTCTTTGACCTTTTTCCATAGGTTCTTTGTGCCATGCCGCGGGTTGATGTTACGAAGTTCTTTAAGGTTGGATTTTGCTATAGCCTTCCCAACCCGTTGAGCGATGGCCGACGCTTCCTCCAGTCTGTTCGATCGTAGAAGTTTGTTTTTCCGCCTCAGAAGGTGTTTAATATCAGGCGTCATGTATGGTGGATCTCTAGACGTTGTTGTTATCTCGCGGATGGGGTAAAATCTATCCAGCCACGACAACATTAGCTCGTAGAATGCATCCCATGCATTCATGAGATGTGACACTAACGGCATTTATGACGTTAATTTTAGACGACAGTTACTGCATCCTTGTCTATTGATGTATTGATGTTGATTGATGGAGAGAATAAATATTGTTATAATAAAATAAATAAAATATAAATAATAATAATAATAATAATAATAATAATAATAATAATAAGCTTTTTCTTTATTGAAGCGCTGACAAACGCACTGCGCTGTACATTTACATGTTATGCAATTGAAACAACAAATGACAGAAGACATTACATTTTAACTACTAACAGAACAGACAACCTGCAATACACGGCGCTAATAGCAGCTACAAAGCATGTCCGCCGTACGGAGCTCGAACTCTGTACCTCTCGCTCTCTATGCCAGTGTGTTATCCAATGCGCTATCGCCCTCCCCCCATAATTAATAATTATTATGCCTCCACGCAAGTCCACGCCAAACTACCAAAGACCGAATATATTATTTGTTCATCTTTCTTGGTTACAGTTTTGACGTCTGTTAATTTAAAATCATGTGAATTGGACCCTGTATCTCCTTTTGTTATCACAGATATTCTTGAAGATATTGTTCCTTTCTTTCTGTATCCCTTTAATAGATCACTCTCAGAGGGCTGCATTCCCGCTTCGCAAAAACGAGCTTTAGTCTTTCCAGCACTCAAGATGCCCAACCTAGACCCTAACCTTTGTCAGAACTTCCGGCCCATTTCAAACTTATCACTTCTCTCCAAAACCTTAGAACAACTGGTTTCCATGCAGCGTCTCCCCTATCTTCAACATTCAGGACTCCTCCCTTCCTGTCAATCTGGTTACAGGGCTTATCACTCCACAGAAACAGCTCTCCTCTCTCGACTTTCTGATATCTATTCAGCTGTTGACAGGTCTCAGCTCACTCTTCTGGCTCTTTTTGATGTTTTTTCGGCCTTCGACATGGTTGACCATGAAATTCTACAACAACACCTTGAGACCTCCTGTGGACTCAAAGGTTCCCCACTTCTTTGGCTTCAGTCTTACTTGTCTGATCGCATTCAAATGATCATTTCTGGCGACTCCGGAAGTCAGTGGTCCCTGTTAAATTGGGTGTTCCTCAGGGTTCTGTCCATGGCCCCCTCTTATTTATTTCATACACGGCTGGTATTCCTTCCCTCTTCCTAAATCATTCGGCTATCGGCCATCTTTATGCTGATGATGTCCAGGCATATGTCCATGGGCCCCTACTGCTCAACTTCTTCTTGCTAGTCACATTGACGCTCTTTCCCAGGATCTTCATCATGGATGTCCTTTGATCGTCTTTCTTTAAATTCCTCCAAAACCCAACTTTTTTGGTTTGGTAATCACAGCAACTTCTGAAACTCGACTATGCCTTACACTCTGAAAAGTTTCCGTATTTCACATTCTCATATAGTGTACGTGACTTGGCTGTCACCCTAGATAGCTCTCTCACCTTCACTGAACACATATCCAATCTTAACCGCTCTTCTTACTTCCAACTTAAGCGTCTTAGGGCTATTCGCAGATCCGTTTCATCCTCTACCTTCACCTCAATTGTCTATGCTTTTGTTTGGTCTCGAATCGTCTATTGCAATTCTCTTACCAAGGTTCGTCTATCTCCTCTTCAGTCCGTACCGAATGCTGCTGCCAGACTGATAGCTCGCCTTCCTCGATTCTCTCACATCTCACATCTCTACATTTATGACTGAACAACTTCATTGGCTATCTCTCTCTGTGCGCATCCAATTTAAAGTCATCAAATTCTCATTTTCGTGCTCAAATCTCAACAGGGTCTTGCTCCAAAATATATTTTTCACCAAATTCTCCGCCCCCTCTCTGCCACGTCAAAGCGTCCTCTAAGATCCTCTAACCGGCTTGACCTTTTCGTTCCCCAGTTAAGACCACACTGGCTCAATCCAGGTCCGTTGTGTGCATAGGGGACCCTCTCTATGGAATGGACTTCCTCCTTCTCTACTCTCTACAATCCTCTCTGGTAGCATCTCTACCTCTTTCTCTCAGCTTAAAACCTTCCTTTTCTCTCGGAGTAGGCCTACCATGCACTGGGAGCGCTTCTGAATGGCCTATGCTATGAGAAGCACTTTATAAATGATCAAATAGAATACAAAACAATACAAGACAATGAAAGCGGCCAGTGAAATGTTGGTATATATATTCGTTTAATGTAAATCAGGTTAACAAGCCGCAACCGGTTACAAGATAAAGTGAAATGAAATTAGTAATTTAGAATTATTGTTTGTTCAAAGGTTATTTTTTGAGCAAGCTCCTATAGAGAACCCTAGGAATGTAGTTTTTATCATCCTTAGCTGGTAATTCAAAATCGTGATTTCTAGGGCGAAGGCTGTAGCTACGTTAGATGACAGGCGGAAACCAGCTCCGCGGGACGTGGGATGTATTTCTGCTGACTGCTGTCCTCAGCTTCGCATACCATATACGAGACGTCAGGCGCGTTGCCAGGGAGATAGCCCATTCGTCGCGATCTCTGTAGGAATCGGTCCAGCCTATTTCTGTCCTCAGCTTTGGTGAAGCCCCACCAGGCTGGCGCCGCAGAAAGCAGACGGGACACGGTTGTTGCCTTTGCCACGTCATGCAGCGCGGTTGTAGGAAAGTCGTGGGACCTCAGGACGCGAAGGGCATACAGGGAGCGTGAGCAGACCCCCAATATTCCATCAATATGTTTGGATGAGCCAAGGTCTTCTCGTATAGTCACTCCCAGGATCTTCATGGTGGCTACGCGCTCTACTCCGGCGATGGTTGGAGGTAATTCGGTGTTGCTGCGCCGGCGAATCAACATCTCTCGGGTAAGTAAAGGAATACTGAGAGAGCAAATTAGGAAGTTAATTATGTCATTTAAATTAGAATTAGACAACTCTTAATTAGAATTAGACTTAGAATTAGCATAATTTTGGTGAATAATTAATTAGAATTAGAATTAGCTACCAAGCTAATTAATTAGCTAATTAATTATTTTCTAATTAATTAGTAACCCACCACTGCTCTATTGGTAGATAAAGTTTCTTTCTCTATAATAAAAATCAGTCCAGCCTCTCTTTCTGGGTCTCTATTTTCATTTACAAATTTTCTCTCTGTTCACATTAGTTAACGGCCTTTTCTGTCTGGCTCAACATCCTGTTGATTTTGTTAACCAGCACTGTCTTAGTCGTTTCAGTAATCTAAACCCTATAATGTTGATTACATGTTTAAGTTTTCTTTGTGATAAGTGCGTTTATAGGAACTTGCCAATGGTTTTCCTGAATTGATTCCTATCGATGCTTAGGCCTATCACACTCGAAATGAATGGTTGAATATTTTCAAAGACTAAGTCTTTCAGCTGATTCGATTCGTACAGCCTCTGAATGTGTTCAAGGGCTGATTGAAAATGACACCAGATCCAAACGACCACAGTCTGTCTGTCCAGGCGAGAGTTCAGGATTTCCACGCCTTCGTCCTTCAGTTGACTGATGAGTTTATCAATTTGATGCGACCTTGGTCTGTTTCTGTTTAGAAGATTTTCGATTTTCTGAATAAATAGCTGTGTTTCCATTGACGTCGTATACTTTGCACCACGAGTTTGCACTTCGACTTCTATTACAACTAAAAGGAAAATCGATTATCGATTTATTTCAAATGTCGAACTACTTACTAAAATGTAATTTTATTTAACTGCAGTCGAATTAAAAACGAATTTTAGTCAAGTTACATACAAATTTTAGTGAAAATCCCAACTGAACATTTTCATAATAATTGGAGTGCCAATCCGGTTTTCGGAAAGGCCACTCCACTGAAACCCTCATGCTCCGTCTCCTTTCTGACATTTAAGGGGCTATAGATAGTTCGCAGCTCACTCTACTGGCCTTGTTCAATGTTAGTGCTGCTTTCGACACTGTCGATCAAGAAATTCTACTCAAGCGGCTACAAATTTCATTTGGCCTGTCTGGTAACTTTCTTACTTGGCTAGATTCTTTCCTCAGTGAACGCTCTTTCTGTGTGGTCCATGGGCCCTCCAGGTCCTCATGGGTCCCTGCCCCTTACGGCCTTCCGCAGGGCTCGGTGCTGGGTCCCCTTCTTTACATCATTTACACCTCTGAAATTGGTTCCCTACTTACTGCTTCTGCTGTGCTAGGTCACCTGTACGCTGATGACGTTCAGGACTACCTGCACTGCCTTGCTACTAACGACACTGCTGCTGTTCGAGCAATGAGCTTGGCATTGGGTGCCCTGGAGACCTGGATGCCATCGAACCGCATGCGCCTCAACCCATCGAAAACCCAATTTATCTGGCTTGGCACTCGGCAGCAGCTTGCGAAGCTAGACCTATCCACCATTGCTGCTGACTTCCCTCAATTTGTCTTTTCCTCTGTTGTCCGTGACCTTGGAGTTACACTGGACCAAGAGTTAACCTTTGCCCCTCATATAAACCGCCTCTGTCGTGATTCATACTATCAGTTACGCCAGTTCCGCACTGTTGCTCGCTCACTTACTTCAGACTCCACCGCTACACTCATCCACTCTTTTATCACAGTCCGACTTGATTACTGTTGCTCACTCTATGTTTGCCTCCCAGCTAGTCGGTTGGGGTGCCTGAACCGGGTCCTTCGCTCTGCTGCACGCCTTTGCGAACATATCCCCAAATTTGGCCACGTCTCAGGTTATATGCTGGATGTGCTTCATTGGCTCCCCCTACTGCAGCGGATCTCGTATCGGATCATCGCTTTGGTCTGGCGGTCCTTGCTGGGCCTAGCCCCTGCCTATCTATGTGACCTCTGCTGCCCTACATGGGTGCTCCGGGTCGTCGCTCTCTCCGCTCTACTGAGCGGGGCGTGCTCACGGTCCCTTTTGCCCGCACAGCTACTAAGCAGAATCGGGCCTTCTCAGTGGTTGGCCCCTCCTCTGGAATGGGCTCCCTTTGGCACTGCGCTTGCATCCCAGAATCCACTCTGAATCTTTCTATACTTGCCTAAAAACTGCTCTTTTCAGCCGTGCTGTGATCGGGAGCGCTCCTGAGTAGTAACCTTGAAGGGGCGCTATATAAAATTTCGCAATGAATGAATGAATGAATAATGAACATTATCATGCTTTTCAAATTAATTGTCATTGTCGATCTTTAATTATGACGAGCTAATGTTTGATCTGACGTAAAATGCAAGTACCAGGAAATATCAATTTCAGCAGTCAGCGAAATACGTTGAAATTAGGGTTGTGCTAATCACAACGCTTAAGATAAAGTTTGGATTGTAAACCTCCTCCGTTTTCCATGATTCTTGCCACTGTCTTCTGGTTAGTTCGTCGAAGACATTTGACAAAATTTGAAAACGTTTCCTCGTCGAAGAATGTCATGACATATAAAAGCTCTGCATTCTTATCTTGTGTTGAACGTTGTCGCTGAATGAAGTGACTTTGTTCTTCCGTTATGCAGTTGAGAGACAACAGTGAAGCGATTAACTCGTCACTTGGTTGAATATTTTTTAAGAGATATTTTCTGTTGTTTCTAATGATCGCAGATATTTTCTTGGTTTTTCCATAGAACTCTAAAGAAACAAAACCTATTTCTACTTTTGATTGACCTCTCAGCTTTGTTATATTACAACAAGTCATCATAACGGAAGCATTGTCTTTGGAAAAAAACAGAAACCTCTGCTGACTTTGAATTAGACAGGAGTGATGAATCGATCAACTCCTTTCGAGCAATGCTATCCGGCCCTACGAGATTGTGAAAGAGATATACTGGGACACCCTCGCGACACATTGTGTTGTGTGTGACCTAGGCGTGACCTTGGACCGAGAGCTCACCTCTGCTCCTCATTGAACCTGCTTAGCCATGTCTGCTTCTATCAGTTGCGTCAGCTACGCACTATCGCCCGCTCCCTCACTGTCTCTGCTACCTCCCCTCTTATCCATGCCTTCGTCACAACCAGACTCGACTACTGTTGCTCGCTCTATGCTGGCCTCCAGGCTGTTCGACTGGGATGCTTGGATCGGATCTTCCCTTCTGCTGCCCGCCTTGTCGGCTGCACACAAAAATTTGGCCATATTCTCTAGCTACATGCGCAACGTTCTCCACTGGCTCCCCTTTGAGCAGCGGATTGCGTATATGTTTGCTGCCGTAGTCTGGCGCTGCATGTTGGGTCTCGCTCCTGCTATCTTCGCGAGCTCTGTTGCCCTGTCCTTAGTGCTAGTGGCTCTCGATTAGGGTGCTCCAAAATGTAATGTATTTCCCGAAAGTTCCAAAAAGTATTGCTCCACGGCGATTTTCCCATTCCATTTATCACTTTGTTCAACTGTACCAATTTTCAGACCAATTGAAAAAGGTTAAGCCTTGCCCCCGGCACAAAAATGTTAGAATATGTGAAAATATTGGAATTTGCTTAAAATCGGCAATATCATGGAGGAAAAACCTAATTATTTTCATGATGATTAACTTCTTTTGTGAACTATTGTATGCAGAGGTGTAGTATTGGTACTTGTACTTGTACTGAAGTGCAACTTGAGTACAGTCTTTAAGTACTTGAACTTGTACTGGAGACCTAAGTACTTGTACTCGTACTTGAGACCTAAGTACTTGGACACAAATGACATTTCTACAAGCACTTGGATACTTTACCAGTATGCTTTGTCTTTCCTTTAAGTCATTAATTCTTACGTTCTGGATATTGGATATTTTGGCAGTTCTGGATCGCATCTTGATCAGAATTTCTTCCGGTTGTCTTGCTAAAATAGCAGCCACGGACGGTGATAATGCTAACAATAAAAATACTAATGTTCCTAGAGCGGTCAAGTTTGGTTATGATAATTTCACTTTCAAGAGAAATGCTACTTCTGCTAAGTGCAAGTTTTATAGTGAGAAAACTATCATTTCAGAAAACAACTGGCATAACATCAAACTTTGTTAGGCCTAAATACTTGCAAAGACTCCATACGGAGAGGTGAGCAGTGACTAACAGATCATTTGAACTCTATCGAGTAATGTAAATGTAAGTCGTCGAACTTTCTCAGCACCATACGAAAGCCGCGATAGGGAAACCAGCTTATTCACCGAAATAAAGCATTTTATTAATTGTATTAAGGGACATCTAGCAATAAACCACTGAAAAATGGCTTATACATGGAATTCATGTGTGAATGGAGCTCACTTGTGAAATTTGTGAGTTTTCTATGTTCCTCTGTGTTCTATGTTCCTCTCAAAAAAGTCTTCCGCTGCGTGTGTGAGATGGTGCATATAGCTCGTTAAGGAAACATTGTCATCTGTATCAAAACGCGCTTAGTTAGGCCACTTAGGAATCACTTTTCTGTTTTACGTAAAACGCTAATTAAGGCATTTTCTTTGTGTTGCTCCAATAGTCAAAGACTTCCTACAACTAGTATGTTCTTATTTAATGTGTGCAGATATAATTATGGCTTATGTGATTGAGACACATGCTTTGTTTGGGACCACATCAAGTTTCTTTTGGCAGGTGCTACACACGATAATCACACATACGGTTGCAGCAACCGAAACTGCAGACCTCATGCATCAAAAAGTCTAAGCTATTTGGTCACTACTGTACACGATCTTCTGCGAAACCGAGCACCTTATCATCACAAGTGACAACCTGGTTGAATATCAGAGGCCATGATGACTTTGATGAAATTGATTGTTTGGATGTTTGGAATGCAGCAAAACTGATCTTGACAAACCAGCGTTGAGAGTTGTGAGTGTGCCTGCATCTAGCGCTCCGGATGAAAGTGTGTTTAGTTTAATATTAAAACAGTTTCGATCGAATCTGAGAGACAAGATGCTCATATCCATTATATATCTCAAAAAAGCAAAATTATAAATGAGTTCATGTGGCAATACACCATTGCTTTGTCAAGGAAGTAAATCCTTGTTCTTGCAGTAGCCATGTGTATTTGTACTCGTACTTGTACTCGAGACCTTAGTACTTATACTCGTACTTGTACTGGATACTTAAGTATTTGTGCAGGTACTTAGGACCTCAGTACTTGTATTTGTACTTGCGACCTTTCATGTTCTGGCCAATAAATATGAAACATATAAGTTTTTTCATAACCGGTAATTTGTGTTTTCAACCGAAAAATTGCGAATATTGTTAAAACTTCACCGTGCTGGGGGCAAGGCTTAGCCTTAATGTAAAAGCCTAAAATTTGAATTTTTAGACTCATCTGTATGAGACGCATGGGAAAATGTCCTTGGAGCAAAGATATTTCAACTTTTATTTTTCTGGAGCACCCTACTCTCGATCCCTCCGCTCACGTGAACAGGGTCTCCTACTTGTCTCTTTTAACCGAACCTCAACTACGCAGAACAGGCGCTTTCTCGGTGCTGGGTCCCTCGACCTGGAATTATAGCCTCTTTATAGAGCTTCGCCTCTTTCCTAGGACCTTCTCTCCTATGTTCTTTTATCACCTTAAAACTGTTCTTTTTGGCCGTGCTGTAGCCGGGAGCGATTCTGAGTAGTTTTCTTGAAGGGGCGCTATTCAAATGTTCTATATGAATGTATGAATGAATATTTTACACCCTCACCACACGGTGGAAGCCGAATTAGTCGTCCTATGCGCACGATTCCGAGACAACCCTAGTATAAAGAAGGCTCGTTAATGCCGTGAAATAGGCAAGCTCCAGAGTAGAGCATGCCTTATGTGATGATGATGATGATGATGATGATGATGATGATGATGATGATGATGATGATGATGATGTCGACGACGACAACGACGACGATTATGATGTAAATGGACGTGTTTTAACCCATTAATGCATTGCATAGCGTCCCACTAGTGGGTCGCTCAAATAAAAGTTGAATATAAAATAATTAACACTAGAAAGTATAAATATTTTATCATGTACGAATTGCCTACTTATGGGCCAATATCGGCATCTGGGCAATTCCATAATTTGTGCTGATGGTGCTTACAGAGAAGTTGATGAACGGGAAGTTTTTATATATTTTATTTGTTTATTTTCGTGCTTCCTGAAAAGTCAGGGTTTTTACATAATGGAGTTTTATTTCTATTTTAATGTGGAATATAAGTAATTGTGCATTTTGTCACCCATATATGTGCAAATATTGTTAATTCGTGTGCGGATGTGTTACACCAGAGGTAATATTTACACCGTCCCACTAGTGGGACGCTATGCACGAATGGGCGCATGTGGTTCTAGTAGTGATTACAATGATAAAATCTCATAAATAGGAAGGTTGTCTATGTAGTCTCAGTATTCTAGTTGTAATTGCAATTGTATTTGAACATTTATATAGCGCTACTCAGAAATTCATAGGCGCCTCCGACCAAAGTCAGTACTGTCACTAACAAATAGAATAGTCTTTAGGCGTTTCTGAAACAGAGGAAGAGAAAGGCTGAGGAGCTCAAGACGCAATTCCTGTGGAAGATGGTTCCAGCTAGAGGGGCGACATAAGCAAAGCTTCTGGATTGAGCAGCAGTAGGCTACTCTGTATGCGAGAAACATCCAAAAGGCCTATGGCGGCCGAGCAGAGCGACCAGGCAGTTGAGAGGCCTGAGCCTCATAAGGTCTGAAGGTATTGTTGCGGAATTGCACGCCATGACCCCGTCCGTAGGCAGTGGTGGGGCCTTTCCCTTGAATGCCCTGAAGGGGACCTGCCTGGGTCCCCCAGACCCGCCTGGAGAGGGGACCGCTTGGGTCCCTTGGGACCCGCCTGGATGCGGAAATGCCTTTGGTCCCTCGGGACCGGCCTAGGGTCTTCCGGGACCGGCCTAGGGTCCCCGGGGAGGCGTGGACCTACCTAGGGTCCCCCGGGGACCTGCGCAGGGTCCCCCGAGACCGCCATAGGGTCCTCCGGGAACCTGTCCAGAGTCTCCCGGGACCGGACTAGGGTCGCCCGGGGACCTGCCCAGGGCTTAGGGTCCCCGGGACCGGCCTAGGGTTCCCCGGGACCGGCCTGTCTTGTTACGTCAGCAGATAGTATAAATAGCGCTGCTAAAGACGCCCTGGAGTCAGTTCGCTCAGTCAGTTGTAAGAGTCAGTTGTAAGAGTCAGTTGAAAAAGTCAGTTGAGGGCAGTTACTGTTGTCAGACAGTTGATCAGGTCAGTCGTTGTTAAGCGTAGTAGTAAATCAGTTGCTTCTTGTCAGTTGAATATTACAAGTGATTGTGTTGACTTGGTTCTTGTCGTCTTTCACGTTCGGTATCGTCGCGTTCATCGCTAAGCCCTCTGCCCGACCGGAGAGGCGGAGCCTGGCTGAACATTGAAGACAGATGTTAGATGTGATGGTTACAATCATCATCTGCTGGCTATAACAACACAGCGACGCTTCGTTATCTGTGGGATGAAGACGAAAAGAGTATGTTCAAAGTGTTCAGTGTCCCTGCACAACCGTTGCTTTGGAGCGCTTCTGAGTAGGTTCTAGAAGGGGCGCTATATAAATGCTTTGAATGGTGCATTTCACCCCAAACAACAAGCCTAGCATTACGTGAACTGAAAGTTATTGGTCTTTGAACAGTCATTAAATATGTAGAGTTCAAATTCCAATAAATTAATCAGAAACTAAATGCACTGCAGCATATGGTAACAACCTGTACCCTGTAGTGCATAGCGTCCCACTAGTGGGACGGTAACTTTCGTAATCGTAATCGTAATCGTAATCGTAAATTTATCTAGCGCCACTTCAAGAAATACTCCTCAGAGGCGCTCCCGACCTGACAACACCAAACCACGATCGAAAAGAATGGTTTTCAAACGCCTGCGGAAAAGAGGCAAGGAAAGACCAAGAAGCTCATTACGTAGATTGCTAGGCAACCTATTCCAGAAAGATGGACCGACCACAGCAAAGCTCTTATGAAGCACCATGGAAGTTCGAGCCACAGGGACAACCAGGTCGCCTTGAGTGGCAGAGCGAAGGAATCTACGAACTGGTATAGAAAGCACTGGCACACAAAGCTCCCTAAGATAGACTGGGGCTTGACCTGCAAGGCAATTGCGCATAAGCATTAGGATCTTAAACTCAATGCGTTTTTGCATTGGCAGCCAGTGCAGTTCCTCCCGTATAAAGCCAGATATATGCTCGAACTTTGGTATGCCTCTTTCAGGTGTGTTCCAAGTAAAAAGGAACACAATTTTAACGAAATTGAACTGATTTCGGCGTACATGCGTACAAAATTATACACTAGACATAAAATTGTTGAAGAAAAAAAGTTGCGCATTAATGGGTTAATATAGTGACCATTTGGCCTAGAACCTTCTCATTTCAATAAATTGATCGGATGAGCTTTCGACAATTGTATTGTATTGTATTTTCGTTTATTTAATAACTTGTTGTCAAGACGCAACAAGTAACATCAATGCATGATTATGCAGTTATAGTATTAGAGACTATAGTACTATTATTGCTTTGGGCCTGGATAATGCACTGTTCAGCACTTTAATAGGTATAGTTCTAATGGGGCAAATTATATTGGATTATATTATTGAGAGTGAGGCATAACGAGGATTCAGACAGCTTCTAGTAAATGTCTTTGAACATCTGGCGTGGTAAAAAGTTCTTGCTGTCCTTAGCTGGCAGGGCAAAGGGGTGGGGCCTGAGTCGCAGATTGTTGACAATTACACTTACAATGACAATCGCAAATTGATATTAATAAAACAAGAGGTTTCTCTAGCTGTTCATTCACCTTACCAGCTCATAAAGTTCTACCTCCTATTGCTGATTGTCTTGTAAACGGAGCGGTTTTTGTTTTTCGACAGCCAGTGACCTTCTCGGGAGATTTCAGGATGACCAGTTTTCTACTATCTATGAGGCATCGTGTACCACGGATATCGTCTTCATTGTCGTTGGTTATCTTCGATGCAACTTAATCCATGGACTCTGACCACTTGTGAAAGGCTTTTACTGTGAGAAGCGCTTTATAAATAGCCAAATACAATACACATACAATACAATATCGTTTCGTATCTAATAACTTCTAAAGCGCTTCTCGAAGTACAACCAAATCAGAGGCGCTCCACTGCCTCCCAGCTCGAAAGACCCATGCAAAAGAAAAGTCAAGACAACGAGTAAAGACTGTAATGCCCCCAGGTATGTGTTGCGAATCGCAGGGGCAAGTCATTCCAGAGCAAAGGATAAACAGAGGCATAAGCATGATTTGGGGCAGTAGAGTTTCGAGAAAGGGTAACAAGAAGGTCATGACGGTTCAACGAACGGAGGCAGCCGAACCAGGTCGCCGAATAAAGTCACAGAGGTACTATGTCAACCGTTGACTCTTCATTGTACTCATTCAGTAGGGCATTTTTTGCGAGCGCGAACTCACCAGTGGTCAATATTGTAGTTATAATATGTGCAACGCTTTCGGACGAATTATTTGCTTTAATGACTTTAATAAGTATATGGTATTGAAGACGGCGCTTTTGTGAGGTACTTAAAATTCCCTAAGTCAAATGTCTGGATAACTGACTAACCTTATGCGTGACGATAATGTCACTCTGAAAGTTTTGAGATTATTCTAAAATATTTTATCCAAGTATTCGATTGTGGTCGAGAGAAATAAATTGAACAGTAATACTTGGAAGACATCTGACCTTTCAGGTAACGCAAGATTGCCTTCTTGAACCGTTTTCTGGTAATTCTTCGATTGAAACAAACGTCGACCGATATGAGAGACATGATAACTTCTTCGTCTCTCTTCTTTGTTGATGAGTTCCATATCCAGTGCAGATAGGACTTTTGTAAGATTATGTCCAAGATCTCCAGTGGAAGATCGTACATCTGAAATGCAAACGATGTAGCATTAAATTAACGCTGGAAAACCATACCATTATTATGATTAGATTATCTAGAACTCTATGATTATAACGAAGAAGTGAATTTACTGAACATGGATTTCAACCAGTTTAGAAGACTTGAACCATGTCATACCTGCTCCAAGATATTCCTCTGAAGGTGATGCAATCTTGCGCATGGTAAATGATTAATGGGTAGCGTCACCAACGTGTGTATTAACACACATACAAAACAATTCTGAGAAAGCAGTCATTCCAGCATATTAGATATGTAAATTCCGTTGACAGAGTGCTGTCAGAAGAGGTAGAAAGACAGACAAAGAGAGATAACGAGAGATTCAGATGAAAGCATTTTCAGAGTTGCTTGTTGTTTGAGCCAAATTTAGATAATAGGACTTCAACTGACTTCGGTGTAAAGACAGATGAAAGTAAATAAACAGAACTTGAAAAACAAGAAAGTCAGTGCTCTATCTAAGATTACAATCAGGATGAAAGGTCTGAAATAATCTAACAAGTAAATCGAATTGAAGAACAGTTTTTGCCTGATTTCTGTAAGTTAGTCTACCTTTTGTTTACCATTGACAAACGCAAATGCATTACATTTTTTACAGCGATTGCATACAAATTTGAATAGAGCAGATAATTTAGACACGCATCCGCCGCTAAATTAGAAAAATTGACTCAAAAAGTACAATAAGTGGTTAAACAACTGCTAACATAGAAGATTGTCCTCTCTAGCAGAGAGAGTAGGCTGCTTGTCCTAACGAAGAGATGTCAAAGAGCTGATGAACGTAATGGCTGGGAAATTGAGATTTCTGGAAGAGCCTCGTGTGTGCTCGAGCAATCAACACTTCTGCTGTATAAACATAATTTTATTTGCCTACTGCGTGCCTTTTTCAGAGCTGCGTTAACGCACAACATCATGTGAGGCCTAGTAGATTCGGTATAGGTAGGTAATGTATGTATTATTTGTTGACAGAACAATCGCTTAAACCATGCAAGACATTCCAGTTCGCCTACCATTTCATTTCATTGAATTGGAAAAGCATTTGTAATACGCGGATTGAAAGGAAAGTAGAGGTTAAGGTAAGAGAGATGAAAGCCACAGCGATGATCGATTTCTTCTTCAAGATCATTTACATATAGTTGATGGTAGAGATGAAGCTATAGTTCGAAAGATCAAGTAGTTGGTTAACCGATTGAAGTCCTCAGTGAGAGACACTGCAATGACCTCCAGTCGAGGAGAGGATTAAGTTCAAGATCCTTCTCGTGGGAAGAGCCTCTATAATTGCTGGGGCTCATCGTTCCTGTCTCCATCCAACTTGGTCGATGTTTGTTTCACTCATTGGGACGTGGAGATTTGACGGCTTCGCTCTCCCGTAGGCCTACAATGGTCAGAGGTAAATTGCTTTTTCATGGATTGGAGCCTACTTCGGGAAGAGTATTCCTTATAAATAGTATTACAGCGCTGTTATCTCTACGCAAAAAGCATTAGTCGACGACCGCATTGAGGTCACAAAAAAGCCAACGATGCTTTAAAATTCATTGCTCTAGTATTTAGTAAAATAGTGCACAATCTTACCATCGTTCTAGTTCTGTTCGTCTTTTCCAATCTGATGTGCTTCTTTAATAAGAAACATTGAAGGAAATTATATTGTCTTCATCACAAAATGTGCTCTACGTTTTTTGTGCTCCAAACAGGTATTTTGCTACAGAATTTACTAACGTTAGAATTTAAAAATTGCTCCTCAAAGTTTAATATAATCATATCAGAAAGATGCAAAATTTCGAGCAAATGACAAGAGTTAGCTTACAGACGTGAGAGGCAAATAATATTATATTTCAATCAGCTGCTTTGTCGTTTTTCAGTTGATATCTTGAAATTTCGAAAGAAAGGGGAGTCGTGACTAACTATTACATGCATCGCACTTCACAGAATGCACGGAAAGGACTCTTCCTAGGTAAATATTACATAGCTCGTGGCGCGGAAAGAAACCAAATAAAACTATAAGAGTGAGAGGACCGGACAACATTATAGAAAACATCATCAGAGTGAGGAGATTGAAACGAATTGGGCATGTTTTCCTTATGGATGAAGGTAGAAGAGTCAGACAAGAGATGTCCTTGATTGTAGAGGGAGAAGGAGGAGAGAAAGACCACTGTGGAGTTGGGAGGCAGATCCCCGCCCAATGAACCTCGGGCTATACAGCTTGGAGAGGAACCCAAAACTAGGAGGGTTTGCAAGATGTCGTGGAAACAGCAACGCTCCAAAGAGGTGCTTAATAGCAATGATGACAATGATTATGATGGTGGTGGTGATGGTGAAGATGATGATGATGATGATGATGATGATGATGATGATGACGGCGACGAAGACGTTGATGTTGGATTGTTGGTGTTACTACTTACTGCTGATATCATCCTCTCTCCCGGCCAAAAAGTTCTGGAAGCACATCAGAAGTGACTGAGAAGAATTAGGCCTATATAGTTCATGGCGCGACACGATACCAACCAAGACTATAAGAGAGAGAATGAGACAAGATTATAGAAAACATCATCAGAGAGAGGAGCTTGAAGTTGAAGGGGCTTGTTTTCCATAGGCATGAAGATAGAGGAATGAAACAAGCAAAATCCTTGAGATGTCTCGGAAGCTGCCTGTATCACAGCTAGCATCGTACAGGGGTCAGTACTTGGACCGGTATCCTACGTCGTGGGTGCGTCCGACCTCCACCCTAGACCATAAATTCAACATTCTGGTCAAATTTGCCGATGACACGTATCTGTTGGTTGGATCGAGCCACCTTGGTACCGTGAGAGAGGAATTCGAGGGTATATCTAACTGGGCTAAAAAGAACAATCTGCGACTGAATACATCTAAGACCCGAGTAATGATCATCTTCGGAAAGAGAAAACCTCGAACAGTCATCCCACCCATTGTACCTGAGGCGGCCCGAGTGGAGACGATGCGTGTCTTGGGGTCACCATAAGATCGGACCTGCGGATGACCACCCACGTGGACAACGTCCTGACATCATGCTCATCCTCCATGTACGCCCTGCGCGTGCTCAGATCCCACGGCCTTCCACCAAGCGCATTACATGAAGTGACAAGAATGACTACCATCGCGCATCTAATGTATGCCTCACCGGCCTGGTGGGGCTACACTAGCGCAGAGGAGCGGGACCGAATCGAGAAGCTAATGATGAAAAGGCTGAGACGCGGACAATATCTACCACCCCAATCACTCAGCGCGGCGGAGATGGCGGAGGAAGCTGATGAACGCTTGTTTAGATCTGTGCGTAACAACGAACACCACGTACTCCATCGACTCTTCCCCCGCCTCGCCCCTCTTGTGGACATGTGCTCCGCCCTCGGGCCCATGGCTTCTCTCTGCCGGACAAAGATAATCGTAACTTCATTTCTAGAGTGCTATATAAAAACATATTCTGAATAAATAACTTTAAATTAAATTAAACGATATCCAGAAAGGACAAGGTGGCATAGGCCTACAAATGAACACATATATAAATATATGACTAACTAATGTAACAAGCTGCGTTCTGTCAGCCTGGTGTTCGGAATAAACGAAAATTGATTGATTGATTGATTGTGGAGGGAAAAGAAGAGGAAGACCACGGAAGAAGTGTCGGGAACCATCAGAGACGACTTGAGATGCCTGGAGATGTCGTGGGAGGCTGGCGATGAAGAGAGACGAGTGGAGGAGATGCGTTGCCTGGTGTGCAGACCTGCACTGGAAGAACTAAGTACTAAGTAAGATTCTGTCTAAGTGCCGACCTAGAGAATCATGTAGCCCTGCTTGACCTGCGCTTTCCAGTCTTTGTTGATACCGATTAGTTGCGAAACGAAACATGGATGGTAATAAAACACATACGTCAACCAGTGTTGTAAAGTAACGAAGTAAAAGTAACGCGTTACTGTACCTAAGTAAAAGTTTCAGTACTTTTACTTGTAACGAAGTAGTACAAAATGAACATACTTTTAGTTGTAACGAAGTAACATTTAAACCATTTTTCGGTACTTTTACTTCGTTACAATATTCGTAATATTCGTTACCTCGTTCGTTACTGAGAATTGCACTATGACATTATTTTAACAAAGGGCGAATCTCAAGGTGCGAATTATGACATCGCGAGCGCGATTGGAAGTCTATTCATAGACTCTGGTAATTTCTAACTGTGACCAAAACACGTTACTTGTGGCAGTAATTCCTGCGTAGCTTGGAAAATAAGTGCGAAATTGTCTTAAATATAAGACGAAAAAGTGGACATTGGTTGCACATTTTATTCCTAGGCTAAACTCTTTCAACATACATGGGGGTAACATGGCCATATTTGTCAATGACTGCAGATGTTAACTGCAGACGAAGATGACGATGATGCTGCATTCTTTACGAGAAAGAATAAAATTTCTGCTCATAATTAAGGATGTAGGCCCACTTGAACAATATTCATTTCAGATATTTATATAGCGCCTTTTCAAGATTTCTACTCAGAGGCGCTCCCGAATACAGCGCGGACACTGAATCGGAGTTTCACGCCGAAGCGCATGAGCAATTGCGAGTGAAGGACTTGCCCAGGGTCCCTACGCGGCGGCTTGAGGTGCATATGCATAGGCTACATAAAATTATGACACCTACAGCATTCTAGCCTGGCCTAGTTTGAAGAAACTATTTAATAGATTGAGTTCTCCAAGTTCGTGCAAGTGCAGCCGTTAGACGCCTTTTCTTTAACTGCCTGTTTAACAATAATAAAAATAAACGCTCTGGATTGAATGCATTTTGAAAAATTAGTCTTCTTGGAAGTAAAAATTGGGGAAAAAAATTAAGACTCAGTACTTTTACTTTTTACTTTAAAAGTATTATTTGGAAGAATACTTTTTACTTTTACGAAAGTAACTTTTTTGACGAGTACTTTTACTTTTACTTAAGTACGTAAAGTCCTATTTACTTTTACTTTTACTTAAGTACATTTGCCCGATACTTTTAACAACACTGACGTCAACATTCAATTACCAAATGCAATATGCGCCATAAAAGCTGATGCCCTCAAATGAAATCCTAATATGAGATCATCGAATCCTTGAAAAGACAAAGGTAAAAAACTTGGTTGCACGGCCTAGGGTGGTTCGACATTTTTTTTTCGTATAAGATATTAATAGTGAGCAAAAGTTGTCTTCAGTGTACGTTAATAACTGTGCAAAATTATTTTGAATTTGGACAACACCTTGAGGGTCCCAACGAGATAAAAAAAATCGTTTGCACTCGAATAGCAAAAAGGAACGGTTCGCGGGCAGTTTGTAATTAAATTCTGTTCATTCCTTGAAATTGTTGCATTGTGTGACAGTTGGTATAGACCGTATAGTCTATATCTATTAGAATATGTTTGGCTAGCACTTAATGTATTCTACTAGTTTATAACTATGCTATTTAGGCCTTTTTCTTGTTTTTTTTAATCTATTCTGTGACGGGCGAAGAGACAAAATTAAGATCATTAGAAAAGAAGGCGTATAATTGAAGACATTTTATAGAGCAAGATTTGTCATTGATTAGCAAAGTAGGCTCGGTATAACTTGGTCATGTTACATCCAAAGGTGGTTCAGCTGAGTGCTTGAAATCGAGCATTGTTGAATACCTGAGTGAAAACCACATATCAGATTCTATCGAAAGTTGGTTGCAGTTGGATGCGACGGCAATAATGTCAACGGGGGAAGGGTTGGAGAAGTCATAACGTTGTTAGAACAAGAACTGAGAAAACTTACAGTAGCTTATCTGCATGCTTCATGGTAATGAACTCCCTCTTTGACACTTACTGCAGAGTCTTGATGGAATAACAATCTGGTACATTTTCCGGTCCGCTTGGTATACGTTTATCAGCACGTAAACAGTTACCGGTTACAAACTATATCAAAATAAATAATGAATTGCCATATGTCAACATAAAGGAACGCAGTACAGACCAGAAATATTTGTGGGAACTTACCAACGCTGTTTCCGAAGGTCACTGTCTACATGACAGACATGACTTATCTGAACGAAAACCCTTAAAATTGAATCACTCAAGCTTGCAACTGCGAATCGACTTCTCCGTTAGTAGCCTACATCACAACAGCTGAACCATCAGCCAACTTGCAGATTCTTGCAGCGTACTTTGTATTGTTGTCTATTCGTTCATTGAAAAATCTTGTTGGCATAAAGCAACAAGTTAAGGTGGTTCAGTATCAAGGCTAAGCCATCAAGCAAAGATGGTGCAACACATTTGCTCCGTTCTGTCCATCTGACGCTAAGGCATACCGTTCTGTTAGAACCCACTCCAACATTCGTCGCTTTACGATCAAGTCACTGGCACTTCAGTTTGGAACTCTATTCCTACTGAAATTCGCTATGCATGCAATCTCCGCATATTTAACAGGGTGTCGCTCTTTCTTGCTTGGTAATTAGAGCTCATCAAAACTTCACTGACTCTCACTCTAACCTTAGAATCGCTCACCCCGAGTGCAATACCGCGTTTTAGTTAAGTCTGTAGTTAAGATTGTAAACTGGCTTTACACATGTCAATGTAACGCTCCCAGTCAATTTTGGATTCATGGATTACCTTTGTTCGTGTAATTTATACCGTGGCTGTTTATTTGCCATTCTGTATCTTTATTCAATTCCATCATTCGATTGTTTTGGTACTTCTTGTACTTAGGGTGTCCCTCCTAGCAGATTGCGATTCCTTTTGGGCCTCCCCTTTGTAACCAATTTGTTTTCCTGGTTGGTATATTATTGTGTGAAAATTGGTTGCAATAAAAAAATACTTGACTTGACTTGACCCGTTATCGTACAGTTGAACACAAACGTATTGTCGATCATACAGCGGAATGCCTATTTTGCTCAACCGGAAAACCTACTTCTCTCCATGATTACAGACAAATGTAATGTAATGTAATGTAACAAGACATTTATTAAGCGCCACTTAAGAGTCTCAGAGAAGCGCTCAACACGTGTCCATCAAACAGCTGAAAAAGTGCGTCTTTAAGAGTCGAGAGAAAACCATGTAGCCACATGCAGCATTAGTGGCACGCAGAGATGGCGAAAGAGTATCCCAGATCCGTGGCGCCGCAATCGAGAAGTCCCGACGAGCACGTGTGGTGGTTCGAAACGAAGGTAGGCTACAATCAAGTCATTTCGCGAGGCACACCGGAGAGCCCGCCGTACGTACGCGAATTCGGAATTTGTCAACTCGAACATCAGCGGTGCGACAATTCAAAGTACCAGAACTCAGGTTTGATGCACGAGAGGTCTACCACATGATGGACTGGCAAAATTCACACAATAACGAAACCGCCGCTGACGACTGACATTTCGGATGAACATGTGAAACTATTTTTTAACCAATAATAGCTATCCTTCCTAAGTTACCTTATCATACGCAGGCTGTGGAACGCTGTGTAAGGTTAGTTACTAAATCGCCAGCAGCGGTTTGTGGCGCAAAATCGTGAGATGGCTTTATCCAATATCCCGGCTAGAATCTCGATTGATAATGCCAACGTTTAATGCAAAATCTGAATATCGAGTCACGTAGCCTGAACGTCTTGCAAATTAACATTTGTGCATTTGAGTTATGCATAAAAATGTATTTTTATGATTTGTTAATACGTTTCATGTAATACGAGATTTTGTTACGTCTGATGATTCACGATGATCCATGATATTTCCCATGCACATAAAGGCCCCATATAGCTAAACTTCCCAGTCCTCGGGGACCCTCAAGATGATGCACAATAATTACAAAATTTGTACTGTGTGTTTGTCATACCAATAGGCAAAGTTTACCCACTATTAAATTTAGTTATTTAAGAAAAATTGGTTTAGTCTATACTTTTGATCCACCCTGCAGAGGAACACGAGATGCATTGCACTTGGTTCTGAACCCCAAACACGGAGACAGCGACTTTAAAAACCCATTTACTGCTTAATTGCTCAACCTCTGGTGAGTAAAAGCAGAGTTTCCTCAGATTGTCCGGAGTTCCTTTGCAAGGTCATTCATTAATTACAAACTGTCATGACGCTGTTTGTGATTCTTCGCATTGAGCTGATCGTAATAACACTCTCGATGTCTGGACAATTCCGAACGTGGCGATCAAGACCACGCAAGGACGCCAATAGTTTTAATATCCGGCTCCAAAGAACTGGAAAACGATGGGTTACTCAGCTTGGAGACGAACCCAAGACAAAGAGGGTTTACAAGTACACCCGTTCTATAGAGACGAACCAACGCTTTAGGGTTTTAACGATGTCGTGGAAACGGAAAACGCTCCAGAGAATCACTTCATGATGATGATGATGATGATGATGATGATGATGATGATGATGATGATGATGATGATGATGATGATGATGATGATGATGATGATGATGATGATGATGATGATGACGATGACGATAAATGACGACAATGAAGACCATATGATGATGTTATTGCCGCTACCACCCCCAGAAAACACAGAAGACAGTGACAGAGGAAATAAACTAATGGCTAAGCTACATCCACTAAGCAGAACCACCTAAATCGGAATAAGAAAATGAGTGTTCTGGATGATGCTTTCTGACGTGCGGCAACTAACAACAGAAAACCGCTGAAGTATAGTACGTACAATGATTCCAATGGCCTTGAAGAACGTAGTGGTGACAAGTTTCGATGTTTTCTGTTTTACAACGCTAATGCAGGGTCTGCAGTGTAACAAATAAGCCTTTACAGAAAATCTACGCATTTGCTGAAACTCTTTCTTGACTATTTGTTGAGTGCACATTTTAACTGCTAAAAGTCTAATAAAGCCAAATTTTGTTCTCGTAGGTGCACTTAGCAGGATCAATCTTTACCTATTTTGCGCATACTTAGCCTTGCTATTCAACTGAGCTTTATCATCTCTCGCATCATCAATGTTTCCCTTTGAGAGTTATAAGGTGTTTCTTTCCGCTTACCTCTTCTGTGTGTTGTAAATAATCCGTAAATACGCTTCTTCTGTTTACGATTAATTTCGTTATCATTTCCCTTGTGGGTTCCTGCATTATCGTCCATTGTGCTGGAATACAGAAAATTTTAGTTTCTCATATTGGATAGTATTTTCTTTATTAAACGATGAATTTTCGAATTACAAACGTTAACCACCTTTTCATTTTCTGCATTAGTGGCTACAGGTGTAGTTAGAAAACTGAGTCACAATCTTTAAAGTCTTTATCAGTCAGTCACTGGTTCGTGTCCATTATCACCCGCAGCGTTCACACGTCTTTTCGTGTAGTTACATTTCTTTATAAATGATTGGACAATGTCCCGGACATTGAACAGAACGTAGTTGCTCGAGCACGTTAAAGTAAAAATAACTTTGACGTGAAGTATCTTCACCTGCAGTCGATAGGAATTCATAAATATGGGTAGATATAAATTTCACAGGACTCTTCAGTTCAACCTAAGAAGATTGGACAAAGTACACGAGCTAAGTTTTTATTGTATTGTATTGTATTTATAAATTTATAAAGCGCCTCTCACAGTGAACACCAATAAGAGGCGCAATGAGCTTCATAAATAAATCTTATGTGCTGGCTAACAGACTCCGTTTCACTTGCCTTGAGATGTGCGCTGGAACCGAAATGCACATGACCTAGATAGGAGCCCAGAACATGGACGACTCGCAAATTGTTCTGCAAACGGCAGAGCTGCATACCGAGGCGTACCGCTAACGATGACGGCGACGACGATGATGATAATCATAATGGAGCAGTTGTGGTGATGACGATGATGATGTACGCTAGATCTGTGTTCTTATATATTATGCACCGATTTTTCGAACTTTAATTGTGAGAATCAACTGAAGAAGAGTTTTACTTTCAGCTAAGGCAACTTTCATTCAGTCAGATAGATAAATTAGGATTCTTGGAAAGGTTCGTAAAACCCAACTGCACACAATGACATGACTGTATGCGTATTATATATGCATGTACGTATGTATGCATGTGTGTATGCGTGAATTTATGTATGTATATGTATGTATGCATCTATGTATGTATGCATGCATGTTGTTATAATTATGCTACTGCTTAAAGGTGAGGACAAAATCCATATCATATAATATAATGTATTCTTAACTTTAAAACAAAACAATATACAACCTGCTGAAGAGAGACTCTTCACAGCGTCTCAAACTTCAGTCGAGCACGAAACACAAACGCAACACGAAGCACTTGGGTGGGTATCAAAGGCTGCGACACAGACGGCTATTTAACTAGCTAACTAAATTTAGTTTGACTTAGCTAGACAACCTTAGATTTGGCATTTCTTCTTCACCTACAGCACACATGGCAACAGACCTACGAACTACTGCGAAATTCAGGGTTACTCCTACGTTTCTAGCTTACAGTGTAGGCCTATATAGGACATTCAGTGCTGCCTAGGAATGCAAACCCGGGTTACCCGAACCCGGGCAACCCGGGTTACCAGGCTTTTTTCCAAACCCGAAACCCGGGTTTGAACGCGATTGAAACCCGGGTTCGACGGGTTTGAAAATCGTAACTTTCACCGTCCTTCACGGTGTGAAACTCACAAATGCAGAGTAATGGAAATATAACGATAATAGTGGTTGATAACGGGTTTACGTAATACAACTTCTAACTACTTATTTATCGGCTCATTCCATTTCTTTATTGGTGACTTCGTATGAGTGTGGCTTCCCATTAACACGACCAGTGATTAATGTTGAGTGTTTTGACACGTCGGCGTCGTAGCTTTGAATTCGTAAATAATAGCAGTAAACTTTTTTTATTTGAATTTAGTGATTTCAGACACAAATCCAAACAATGTCTAGATCAGCAAATGTAAAGGGTCGTGTTTGGGATCATTTCGTCCACGGCCAGACGGCTCAATGTCAGTTATGTAACTCGCAGCAAAAATTGCCAGCGGTGCAACAAGAAATATGCATAGGCTATTCATCTCGGGTCCAAGCATAAGATAAACCTGCTGAAACACAAGGACGTTGGTGACCTTTGTCGTTCTGACGAAGCCAATGACGGTAGACCTCTTAGTCCAAGCACAATCACAGGCAGCGATATTTCTCCAAAGCAGCATCTACTTTAGTAAGTTCTGGCTCTGCCAAATTGGGTTGCAGAGTAACGATGACTAAATTATTTTCTGAAAGCAAATGGGCAGGCACTAGAATGGCCTAAAGCTGAGATGTAGACGATTAAGCTGTCATTTCACAATTATTTTTATAGGCCTATGCAATGTTTCTTTCAGACAGAACGCTCTGGAACTGCATTCCGTGAATTTTTTCAAGCTGCTAAAAATTATTTTTTCACTTACATTTTTAATAAAAAATTATTTAGTTAATTTAATTTAATTTCAGCGTTTTCAGTGTTTATTGGTATTCAAGATGCTCTAAAATTAGAGGCTCAGGTTTAGGCCTTCGAAAAACCCTTGCAATGTCTTCAATAACTGTTCTGGAATTGTTCGGTTCCGGAACATTTTTTATTGAAAAACACTGCTTATATAAAAAAATATCGCGATTATCCTAAAGTTTTCTTTTTATGCAAAATTCTTGACTGTTGGAGAACGTTGGACTTGTAGTTGCATATGACGACGTTGTTCTTACGCAAGAAATAGTGCAGTAATAATTTATCATGTAATTTATCATGTAAAATTTGTTAACCCGTCCAAACCCGGGTTACCGGGTTACCCGGGTTTTCACGGCGGTCAAACCCGAAACCCGGGTTTCGAAAAAGACCCCGGGTTTGCATTCCCTAGTGCTGCCACACCTCTATAATGCACCTACAGCTACAGATAGGATAATGCATCAATTTCAACTTAGTTCGTGGTATCGTTAATCATATATTAAATGTCTCTCTACTCATTTGTATTCAATGCCTGAGAACAGGTAGCATTATATTACAATGAATGCATGTATGCATGCATGCATGCATGTATGCATGTATGTATGTATGTATGTATGTATGTATGTATGTATGTATGTATGTATGTATGTATGTATGTATGTATGTATGTATGTGTGTGTGTGTATGTATGTATGTATGTATGTATGTATGTATGTATGTATGTATGTATGTATGTATGTATGTATGTATGTATGTATGTATGTATGTATGTATGTATGTATGTATGTATGTATGTATGCATACATAGTATGTATGTATGTATGTATGCATGCATGTATGTATGTATGTATGTATATGTATGTATGCATGAAAACACTTTGTAGAGCGCATTGTAAGAAACGCACAAAAGCGCTGTAATACAGTCATACTGTAATACTGATCGAAACAAGTACGTTTGGAAACAGTCATCAAATGTTTGCTGCACAAGGTCAGGGACATAAAATACGTAAATGCAGTGAAAGACTGAAAGACTGAAAGATCGGTCCAACACACTAGAAGGCACATAATATGGATGTAGCATACATGTACAATTGTACATGATCTCCGTGTTTTACTTGAGACTTAACAGTGATTTAACAACGACTATGCTCCGTAGTCTGCCAATGTTAGACAACAATATTCAGCTCAAATGATCACATGTTGTTTATATATATTCACATGTCTTTATAATGGATAATAAAGCTATCGCATTTCAAGTATAGCTGAGAAATTTATCGTGGATGATATTTACCCGAAGTCAACAAGAAATACGCCTATAAATTTTACAACTCTTCACTTCAGACTAAGAACATTGACCAAGTGTTTACTGAGGTACGGAAAAAATCACTTATGAATAATCTGCTCTTACTGCCAACAGATTCGTGCATTTGATATTGACTTTACGCTGACTGGAGATTCGAGCTTGACATGAAAAACCCCTGGATATGAACCGAGAATAGAGACGGCAACGTTCCATACAGATGGTGATGGCTATGGCGCTGATGATAATGATGATGAGGTGGTGGTGACGATGATGTACGTTACAACACCTTTGCTACTACGAGATATCGATTCGAATTTAATATTTTCCAGGTCCAGGATTCGATTAACGGAAGCGAAAATAACGTGCGAGCATTACTTTCCAAGATGGCGGCTAATATGGCCACCAAAACACAAAAATATGTATATGTTAGCTCCTAGGTAAGATAGAAAAACAAATTATATGTCGAATGTACCATTTTCAAGGTCAAGGAATCGATTTCTTGTAGTGGCAAATGTGTGGGATTGTTACTATCCAAGATGGCGGCCAATATGGCAGCAAAACACAAAAACATGTATATCTCAGCTCATATTTGTCATTTGGCGGCCATGTTGCAAAATGACGATGACGATGATGATGATGATGATGATGATGATGATGATGATGATGATAATGACGACGATGATGGTGATGATGAAGTAGAAGAAGAAGAATGATGCTGATAATGGATTTTTGTTTTGTTTGAACATCGTTCGTTGCAATCGACATTACTTTAATTAATGAGTAGTAGTCTAAGCTTAACGACACTGTATTGGTGCAAGGATCATTAGCGTCGCCCTGCTCTTTCAAATAGACTTGGGACTGGCATTGCCTGGCACAAAGCACGGACGTACAGTGGCGGATTTCACATTTTATTAAAATAGGATTAGGTTGATTTCAATTGCTCGCGGAGACTTAATCAGCTAGACCTTACCATCTGTATATCCGACGCGAATTAACGAAAATTTAAAATATATAGAGCTCTATGAAACCCATTTAAAGGTGTCTAAATTAAGCCTAAAACAATTCAATGTATTACAGTGTTCAATGACATCATGCGGCTGCCGAAGTCGTAGCGACGAGTTTTTCCTGTCAGAAACTCTGACCGAAACCGGTTTGGGGCCAATTCAATTGCAAATCCCTCCCCTGAATCAAATGGGACAAAGACCAGGTATGCCCTCCCTTACCAGAATCGTGGATCTTCTTGTGCGACCGACAAACGCCCAAATGGGTCAATCACTGTCGCAAATACTCTGCGTATCGAGGCGGTCCTGAATTGCACTTTACGTAATTCCTTCTATTTATGGCTGTCTGTACAATGTGTTTATCATTTACACGGTTGCCAGACGTGCTGATCGATTCTGCTTAATGTCGGATTTAGAAATAGAATTAGACAACAAAGAGGACAGGACAACAACGGCCTTGGCAGAAACAAGATTTCGTTAAGACCATAAAAATACTCCTACGGGAACGGCTTAATAAGACGCCTTTAAAATAAATGCGCAACCACGTATAAAGAAATGAGGCGCGTTTCATTAATTAAGTAAGAGCTGTAATATGCCAAAAATAATCTTTGTCGGCGGCAACGGCCTATGTTGTCATAAGCTGCCGTTAAACTGTGGATCCATCATTATTAGGTGATTCTTGGAAATTCTCCATGGTCACGGGATCGTAGTACGAACGAAGTAAGGTCGACGTCATCGGCCCTAATAGCCATGACATAAGTAAACAACGAACACTAGTTCAATATTAACGCTCTGCTAAGACACCTTTAAATGATGTTCTTCCGATGACATAAAAAACTAATTTTCGTTCTCGCTATAATATTTTGGGTAACTAAGTTATAGGAGAAGAGCTTATTAACCAAATGTAAAAAGGAGAAAAGAAAGAAAGAAAAAGAAAGAAAAGAGATACATTAAAAAGAATCAATGTGCCAAACTATAAAGAACTACCAACAGAAACATTAAAATACGTTAACGGCCATAGCAGTTCTAGAACATCGTTAACATAACTGGTTAATAAGCTGAGATTGAAGACTAAGGTATCAGCCGATGGCGCAAATGACCTGCAAATGACGCTATATCGACACATAATAATTTGTTGCAATGGGTTGGATCCTCAGTTTAACGGCAGCTTATGACAACATAGGCCGTTGCCGCCGACAAACATTATTTTTGGCATATTACAGCTCAAATGGGTATACAGTGTAGCTGTATATATTCCAAAGCCTATCAGCACTGAGCGTGAGTTCGATTCCTGTCACGGATTAAATTGAGTTTTAAATCGACGTGTTTCACCGTTAACACGTTTTTCAAAACCCTTCATCATGTGACAAAATTAATGGTTGTTCGGTTGTGCGGTTACTGTTTCATTGAACCGTTATCAATAAACTGTTACCATTTTCACCTACGACCTCCACGTCTTAACCCTCGGGCTACCAAGGGGGGGTGGTTGCCACCCCCTAGGTTTTTTTCATCTCAAACTTTTTCCGTATGGAATAAAAATTTGACCTTTTAGGTAGCTGTAGGGGATTCATTTACACACGTTTTGAGGTAAAATGTGAGATGATATCTCACACCGTTCAAAAGTTATACCCAATATACCCGAGGTACCAGTGGGGGTGGATACCACCATTCCCCCTAAATTTTCGAGTATATCTTATCCGTCATTTAATATTAAGAGACACAAATTATACCATTCTATAGAGGGAATGTGGGGCTACATTTCTATGGTCACTGAGTTGACCTGAGAATACCGGAAGTGCTCAAAATAAATAATAATACGCGTAATATGCGTGAAAATGGCTGAATGGAAGCACTCCCCCCTTAGATTTTTGTCTGTAGCGTAATCATTTGTCTTGCTGGAAGAGAAATAAAAGATACCATTCTTTAGAGGGAATGAAGGGCTTCATTTGCATACCTACATCTTTGTCTTTTGAATACCGGAAGTGATCAAAATAAATAATAATACGCGTAATCTGTGTGAAAATGGCTGAATACAGCATTACAACGTAAACCGATATATATGTATGGATATATATGTATGGATGTACATTTATACTATATAAACATGTGTAGGGATGATTGTGTGTATCTTTTATACATAGATTAGTTTCAAAACACACATAATCTTATATTTGTTTATCCAAAAAGTACAAAATGTACGCAATAATATACAATATTGCTAATTAATGGGTTCCGTTGTTAAAAGTGATGTAAATTCTAGGTGCATTCACATAATGTACAACTAAATATACCATTCTGTGCAGAAATGAATGCTGAATCCATTGCTAACAGAAAACGGTCGACTATTAGTGCCACCAATATTTACTGTCTTCATTGCAATAAACAGTTCGTTTACCGTGGTTCAAACACTTTGGTTAGGCATTTCAGCACGTGGAATAAGTGAAGTTTTTTTGTAGAAAGAAAGTAGTAACTGACTCAATGACTGCATTTTAGTGCTTCTCACGCTTTAGGCTACATGGCAGATACAAAATTCATTGAATTTACTCCAGCCTATATCGTCCATATGCGCGAGTCGATGTGTCTTTGCGCATTTCTGTGTGTTTATGTTGACTCTGTCTGTTTTGTCGGTAAACGAACTATTTATTGCAATGAAGACAGTAAATATCGGTGGCACTAATAGTCGACCGTTTTCTGTTAGCTATGTTTACAGTTGGAACGATTGCCATGATGCTTGGAGTTCTACTGTACGCGTTTCTCTCTTCATGTTTGGAAGCAGTGATACGGCGATCGAAGGTAGAAACGTCACAGTAGTTCAATGAATTGGTTATGGTCAGATAGAGAGTGAAAGAACGTTGAGTTCAGAAGAGTAGTGAAAAGAATCGCGGCTGAATGGAGTTGGTGTAAATGACCAAAGGGTTAATGCAATAGTCGCCGAGAGTGAAATAGTAACGGTTGAATGAGGTGTTTGAAGAATGGAGATTGTAGGAGGAAATGGTAACGATTGAAATAAACAGTTGTGGCTCGATGGAGATGTCGAAGGGAGAAACAGAACCGTTCAGTGAATTGGTTATGGTCAGAATGATGGAGAGTGAAAGAAGGTCACCGTTGAGTGCACAAGAAGAGTGAAAAGGATGACGGCTGACTGAGTTGGTGGAATTGACCAAAGGTTAACGAAATGGCTGCTGTCCGATGTAGATGGGGAATTTGAAAGAGTAACGGTTGAGTTAACCCTAGGGCTACCAAGCTTTTTTGTAACACTGGCTACCAAGGGATTTCGTGTTTGGTTTTACATATCATAACTTGTAATATCAGACTTGGGACTGGCACTGTCAGAAAGCGAACAGTGGCGGAGTTATTCAATGAGTTGGAGTTGGAGAAAACTGCCTTTATATACTGTGGACGAAAAGTAATTTAACGGTGTCTTAACTGATGTTTCTAGATTTTTGTCTGTCTGTCTGCTGGCCGTCTGTCTATCTCTGAATTAATTATCTGAAGTGTATCCAGAAAAACATCGTAAAAATCTAATGGCAACACCGGCCGTTGACGTCAGATGATACAATCGGTTGCCCTTCTACGATTTGAGACCAGTTTTTCCTTTCCCAAGGGTTAAAAATGCGAACGGACCTCACTGCAGGATGAATCCGCCGAAGGTACAATGACTGTGTTAGTTAGTTTCATCCTTTTTTATTTCACAGGGTAGCTTTAAAAATAATTGATTACCCATTGATATCCTAACGAGCTATTAGAAGTCAAACTTGGTAAGATCGACATTAACGGCTCTGGGATCAAAAAGTTGTCATTAAAAGCTTTGGTGCTACTAAATATATTAGCCACGTTTTAGTCACCTTTAAATCAGAGATTTCCTTCCGAAATATATCGCATTTTCATTCAACCAGTAACTTTCAAACATCTATCAAACCACATTACAAAAAGTCATTCATTAGTGCTGCTTTCGACACTGTCGACCACTGTCTACTATTATCTAGACTCAGTAAGTGCTTCGGTGTCTCTGGTACTTCCTTAAACTAGCTGCGGTTTGTCAGCTGAAGATTTCATTAAACGAATATACAATCTTACCCCTCAATCGGCCTCAGCAAGTGGGTATTGGTAGGTCTACTGCTTTCTGATCATTATTTCTGCGCTGCTGGTGTCCCTCAGGGATCTGTTCTCGGCCCCACTATTATTCACGATCCTTACTGCGACGATCAAGCATAGCCGATCACTTTGGAGTCAAATTACAGCAGTAGGCTATGCAGATGAAACTCAACTTTTCATTGTTGTATCGGCAGAGCAATTCTTGAAGAGTACCTCTCTTCAGTGCATGCTTTGTTCTGTTTCAATGGTCTGGTCATAAAACCCGATAAGTGCGAGGCAATCATGTTTGGCTCATGCCAACGATTGCGCTCTTAGACTATTCCTCCTCATTCCAGTGTTGACTTTGCTGGCACTGTTGTTCCACTTTGAGACGGTCAAAACACTTGGGGTTACTATGGACATTCGATCTCACACACCTTTGCAAATCTTGTTTCTATCACATCAGGAATACACGTCGCATAATGTCTGCTCTACCAAAGACATGTCACAGACCATAACCTGCTCTCTTGTCTTCTCTCGCCTTGATTATGCCAACGCTGTGTTTGCTGGCATATGATATCTTCAAGTCGACAGGCTTGTACGCATCTAAAATTCTCTGGCTCGCGTTGCAATGTGCTGTGTGTATCGTCTCGTTCAGACACCTTAACTAAAGTTAACTCTGTTCGGTCAGCTGCACTGGCTTCCTCTTGAATTCAGAATAAGATTCAAATTGGCCTGCATGACATCCTTCAAACATTACATCCCGCCCTGTAGTCGGAGATCTTCTGTAATTGGTCTGTTGGTTGATCCTTGATGTAGCACTGTCGTTGGCTCTCGTGTATTCCGTGTTGCTGTCTCACGGAATGGAATCAACGACTACCTATATTCGTACGAAGTCCAAACTCCTTTCGAGAAACGCCTCAAAACTCACTACATCTCTTATTGGCATCTGAATATCTAACTGCTCTTCCCTGGCGACTGACTAACCGCGCCTCCCTTTCGCATTTCTGCGTGACTTTGCGCGGATTATAATTAAACAAATAAAGATAGAGTCGAAACTTCAATACTACGATTTATATTAGATATTTTGAACACCTCTAAATCGAAGATTTCTTTATATTATATATATATATATTATATATATATATATATATATATATATATATATATATATATATATATAGCATTTTCGTTCTGATTGCAACCAGCCTTCTGCTGCAATCGTTAGTATTTCGTCTTAGAAGCTTGGCATCCCAAAGATTTAGTTAAACAAATGAGCCTACTTTTAGTTCATCGTTTTGGCAATTGTTTCTGCTAAACGATGCTTATCTTTAAAAAGATGATTATCGTCGTCCTTCTCTTTCATCCAAGTTTCGAACTGGCCCTACACAAGTAGGCTATTAGGCGATGACGCAAAATACATTCAATGGTCATTAGGTTCGACAGATTAACGACATCTTACATGCCGTAGTTGGCAGTTGACGTCATATTTTGTCCAGTTCTCACACGATTCACAAATATATTGATATCAGCTTCAAGCGTTAAACGATGTCAAAAGAAACCATTGTTTTAACCAGCGTTTAACGACATCTTGTGGTTAACAGGGAAGTTCATGTTGAGCATAAATTAGTCTAATTTCAACCAGACATCTGACGATCTTTTTAATCTTCACTTTAACGGCATCCTATGGCAACATCGGCCGCTGACCGTAACGGTTGTCAAAATCGTAAACCCCTAATTTTAAAATAGCTACTCTCGAGCACCAGGCACAGCGCACCAGCTTATTCAAGAGCGCTGCGTCGTATCAGGATTGGATGGATGAGGGTAGTATTGAAATCATATCGTACATCAAATACTAACGATTAGATGTTCGCCCGTCCTAAGTCGATTGAAAAGAATTTGAAAAATCATACCGCGGGCCGCGTGCCAGTCCGAACTTTCCTTAAAAGCTTTCTCTTCGAAAAATGGCAACTAACGCAGTTACTTCTTAGGAACGTTCGGGAATGAAAAATACTTGAATCTAAGTCTCATTTACTCGTAAAAGAGTACATGATGTGGATTATGTGTCACAATTGCTGTGTCTTTAGTTTAATTGTAATCGAAGAATAACTAAGTTCCCTTATTTATTCTTTTCCTTGTGGGTATTGTGTAATGGAAAACGGGTGGATCCAGAGCTTAACAACATCCTATGGCACCAAATACCGTTGCCGTCGATAGAAATTATTTTTGAACAGTTAGATCCCACCGCTCGTTGAGCGTAACACAGCTGCGACAAAGAAGTTCGAATAGAAGGATTTGGATCCACAATTTAACGGCAGCTTATGACAGTACAGGCCGTTTCCGCCGACAAGGGTTATTTTTTGGCATATTACTGTAACAGCTGAAAAGCTCTTTTCATTTTACTTATAGTTCGAACATCACACTTAAACAGGTGTGTATATATTTCGAACAGTTCTCACCTTTTGCAGAATATAAAACATAATGCCACAATCATTGATACGATTGGATTGGATCCATAGTTTAACGGCAGCTTATGACAACATAGGCCGTTGCCGCCGACAAAGATTTGTTTTGGCATATTACAGCTCATCGATACGAGGGCAACCATGGGATTATTCATAGCAGGAGAGGAACTAGTTTTAAAGGTGTCTAATACAGTCCAATATTATTAAGTAAAATCCTGTCTTTTCGCAAAATCTTGTGGCTATACATCGAACTCTGCGTCAAAGGAAGTCGGTTTTAATGAGTCGCTCAAATGTAATCGCATGTGTCAACTTTGGGACTTTTTATTGCGCTATACTTAAAACTTAAGATGTTGATAAAAGCTTTCTTGAAGCTCCACAATATTAAACCAAAATTGTATCTAGTAAGATCGTACGTCTTCTTGGCATTTATTTATTATATATTCTATTATGTGGCCTACAAAATAACTTATTATTGAAGATAACTTTAAGAAACGTTGCTGTTTTCTCAATTCTTATATCGTCGGTTCCTACATTTACGTGAATTTTTGGTATATTAGATTTCTTTGTAAATATAACTCGCATTCAATCAATCAATCAATCGTTTATTTGTAGCCAAACAACGATAAACAATAATATTACAAATCAGATTGCACTTTTAAGTATGGATTATTGAATGCCACAAGGGAAGGGATCAAAGATCTCGCTAAGTAGGGACACCTCTATGTAATTTCAATAGAATATGTGGCGACCTAAAGATGCTTTACTTAGTATAACAGTTGATGACTTGATTAACATAAAAAATCTTAACTAACCTTAACTAATTTAAACTAAATATCGAAAGTAAAAGGAATGAGTGGGAAGTGCAGTTAAACACATGGAAATAAAAGATTAATACATCAAAGCATTAATAATCACCTTCAACTAAATAATGCGAAGCTTATTCTTATACAGTGTAAGTGAGGAAGATTTTCTGATTCCTTGAGGAATTTTATTCCAGGTAGTGGCACCAATAGATTTTATTTCAGAACTGACGAGTGTTAGAGCGGGCAAAGACACTTCTATAATTTACGGAGTTTCTTGTTAAGTGGGAGTGAACCTTTGAGGCAAGATTAAAGAATCCCTTGTACACTGGAGGTAGTAGGCCTCGGTTGAACTTGTACATAAATTCACCGATTTGGTACAGCCTGAGCTGCTCTAATTTTAATACTTTAAAGTTAACAATAGAGGGTTGGTATGAGATCCATATGTAGTACCAGCCACTATACGAATCACCCGTTTTTGCAAAGTTATCAGTAACCTTGTAGTGTAGGTTGAGGCCCATACTAGATTACAATAAGCTAAATAAGGATATATTAGAGAGTAATAGGCCTACAATTTTATATGAATGGATGGAGGCAAGATATGTGCAGTACGGGCAATGATTCCGGTGTTTTTAACAATTTTGGAGGAGATACTTTTATGTGATCTTTCCATGTCATGTGCTGATCCACATAAACTCCCAGAAATTTTGTGGACTCAACTCGGGAGAGAGGAGTCCCATTAATACTTAGTATAGGATACTGCGAGGGACAAATTTTCCTATGAGACTTAAACAAACTAAAATTCGTCTTATTTAAATTAAGAGTAAGTTTGTTGGCACAAAACCAATCAGCTGCAAGCGATAGTTCAGCATTTACAATTTGGAATAAGGTGTCCAGAGAACTATGGGAGTAGAATACATTCGTGTCATCTGCAAATAATATAAAGTATAAGCGGGATGAGACATTAGGGAGGTCATTTATGTATATGAGGAATAACAGGGGGCCTAAGTTAGATCCTTGAGGAACCCCAAATTTAATAGCTCTTAGATCAGAGAAAAGACCATTACAGTAGACACATTGCAAGCGATCTTCTAGGTAACTATTGAACCAGTGGAGTTGAGTACCACGTATACCATATCTTTCTAATTTGCGCAATAGAATGACATGATCAACCGTATCGAAAGCCTTAGTAAGGTCAAAGAAAATTCCTAATGAGTATTCGTTTCTTTCGATTGCAGCCGATATTCTATCCTGCATGCTCAATAGAGACATAGAGGGGGAGTGTCCGGCTTGGAAGCCATGTTGAGATGGGAAAATTACATTGTTTTTAGTGATAAATTTATACAGACGCTCGTACATAATTTTTTCAAAGAATTTAGAAAAGTAAGGGAGGACAGAGATAGGTCTATAATTTGTAAAGGCATCCCTCGCACCCTGTTTGAATATTGGCACAATTTTAACGGTTTTTAAAGCTTGAGGAAAA